>JYCQ01000212.1:0-171583 GCA_000931505.1 Hypoxylon sp. E7406B | reverse complement strand
CCCCCCCAAAAAATCGTCTCTTCTCATCGCCACGTTATCGGGAGTGTATTAGTAACCGAGCCCTTTTTAGTTGAAGTGTGATCGTCTAGACACATATGGACGTAGGTGAGATTAGACGTGAAACAGCATTTTGTCTTCAACACACCCGTTGAGCATCAATTTGGGGGGTTGGCTCAAGGGAAGGAGTGTCGCAAAATACCACCATAGCATAGTCCGAGCGGTAGGTTGGTAGGAATGACAACATCAATCTTCCAGAATCGGAGACCGACAAGTCGCGGAGTCATACCTAGACCAATTATACACATGTATAGAGTCAAAACCAACAATTCCCCATCCTACCCCATCCTACCCCATGGTTGCTGACACGCTGCAACGTAGCGTGAAAGGCTGTTCCATCGCTGATGTTTCGCGCCAGGGTCGATTACCGCTTTCGAACCAACATGATGGATTATTGAATTGGGGGCCGAATGATAGGTCGGCCGAAGGAAGGGCTCTGACTAATCATGGTTGGATCGAGGTGATGTGGTTTACATGGCATGAGATATTGAGGCTGACGGTATGGTCAATCTATTCGAGGGATCGGCATTCGGACCAGACGCTGGATGCATTGCTCTAGAACGAGATCGGGACTGCTTTCTGTGGCTACATCCCGCTCACGGCGACCTATGAAAGTGCTTGGGCAACGAGTATGAAACGGACCCCGCAAGAACGTGGCTTTCTGCATGAGATCGAAGGAAGCAAATCACAATGCTTTAGGTACCTATCTAATACGAGGTTCATCTCGTGGAGGGGAGATCCTGGCAACGGTTTGGAGACAGAGACGAATGATATATTCCGCTATTAAGTTACTCAGTAGGTAGTTGGATATAGAAAATGCCTTAGGTAGGTAGGTACCTAGGTATGACAGTATACCACTGTTGAGAGCCGTGTTGCTCGCGTGAAGTTAGAACACGTCTGCTCCCATCTCAACTCCGTACTGAGCTGAAGCATATAGGGTCAAGTGAGTTAGTATACTCGTAAAAGGCAGTTTACAATCATATCACTCAGTAGCTCGGGAAAAGATTCAGAGTAAAAAGCTGGAAATTGAGTTGGCAAGTGTGCTCTTCGCACCTTAATTGCCAGTCCGCCATGTTACTGGCCGACAGGCAACTCCCCCAATCTCATGGGGGAGTATCCAACTACTGCTAGAACTGAAGACATTACAGTACAATCGAGTACATCGAAACAAAAGGGGCGGGAGGATTAGGTAGCCAGCTAGCGCCGACCCATCCGACGCCCTCTTCAGTGGACGGCAGCATTACAACCTGTGCCTTACTCAGGCAAACCTCCCCTTGCCACAACGACATTACCGGGGAAAAGGAACAAAAATCCAGTCTCCTTTTTTGTGTCCTCGCCCGCATCACCGTAGCTCGCAACTCCGCGCTAAGCCAAAATGTCACAGCCGGCCAGGTCGCGAGGCCTCTCCTATCCCGTCCACCTGGGCGACTTATATACTCGCACGAAAACGCCAAAGACAGAACCCCTGAGGCCTCGTTATATAGGAGGTAGGTAAATATATGTCCTGTATCCAAAACGCCAAAACCATGACTTGGCTTGGGGAATAAATGAAACGATTAAATCGAGAGGCGGCGCCTCTAGGTCGCCGGGATGCCTTGTAGATCACCTCGCGGAGGCCATATATACAAGCCAGCGGTGATAGCTGCATCGTCTTTCAGTGCAACATCTATACCAGACTACTAGCTATGAGCAGTCTGCCCCGGCTAAAACGTTTGTGCTTGTTTGCAGTTTGGTACAAGGTCCAGCACTGCCCTCTCTGTTCGAGATACCGGGTATGGTAAGTCGATCAGTCAAGAGGGTATGTGTTGTATGAAACGTATCCTCGCGGATCCCACCCGCCTCGTTGGAATGAAAAGCGAAAAGAACAATGCATTAGAATCAACAGTACGGTATAGCAAACGACTGAAAAGCGTAACCCGGTTTGAGTCTTGAACGACGATATAAGGTTGCTGGTCGGGCGAAGCGAAAAATAGGTCAAGGCGTTTGACCATCGTGCGAAAGTCGGAGAATGAATAGCGATAAACGACAACTCTGCTCTTCTTCCTTTTCCGGACCTCTTCTTTTTTCTTCATTTTAATATATATTTTCCTTCTTGTACCTCCTCTCGATTTCCTCTTCCGAATTTCTCTTTCTATACTCATGAGAATCAAAAGAAAGTAGCGGGTGGGATCACTGCGGGTAGACCATGCTGAAGTCGAACTCATCCATGTGCTGCGGTACTTCGTGGTAACCTGTCATGGGTGTAACGGTTGCGGACGAGGACAAGGCCGAGCTGAATTGGGTCATGTGGTCTTGGGGGGTAATTGCTGAAAGATCCGGATTGAAACTGGGAGACATGTTGTTGGGGGACATGGCACTGAAATTGAAGTCGGCAGACGAGAGTGGCATTCCGTTCAAATACGCGACGTCGGTGTTGACAACCAAGCCGCTATAGTCGACATCGGCAAACATATTGCTAGACACCTTGTGCGGTATGTTGAACTCGGGAGGATACGACTCCATTGCGGGGGTGTCGGTATCTATGGTGGAATGGCTTACGTCTTCATCGCCGTCGTCTTCGTCGTCTGGATCGTTCTTGTTCACCCAGATCTCCTTCATCCAGTTCTTGAGCTCGCTCATCGGAGGCCAGTCACCGCCACCCTTGCCACCACGCTTATCCTCGTCGCTGCGGTTGTTCCCATTGCCCTTGTTCTTCTGTCTCGATGGCTTCTCCTTGAAATGCGTCCTGCGAAGATGGGCCGCCGCATTATAGTATGCGCCGTACTTCTTCTGCGCTTTGCAGGCCTTGCACTTGCTGAGGGGGTTAACGGCAGGGATCCCTATCGGGAGGCCATACGCAACCGGGTCGACACAGATCCATTTCTTGACCGTTGTTTGATGCTTAGCATCCCTATGGCGGCGAAGTTCATGCTCGCCCCGGAACCCCTCTTTGTGCTCGTCGCACTGGTCACAGTATACTTTGGGCTGTTTCGGTCGGACGTACTTAGTCTTCGTAATAGCTGCCTTACCATCTTTCTTTGCGCTGGCCTGTGACTCCGCTATGTTCTGCTCCGCGCTTGGCTTTGGCTTCAGGGGTGCGTTCAATGCACGCTGACATTGCTGCTTCAGGGTGTCCTTAGCTCGGGCCTTCAGGGATGAGTTCGATCTGGTGCTTGCCATGCTGGCACTAGATATCGATCGTTCCATGTCTGACGCAAGAAGTGCGTCAGTAGGGGCAGAAGCAGCATATTGATGGGCGAAGGGCGGCGCCAGACTTGATCCCACGGCAATGAGGGCGTCTTCGCTACAGTAGGGTCGTTTCCCCAACGGCGAGTTATCACCACTGCTGCTATTCTGCAGAGGCCCTTCTTGATAGAACGCGTCACCGCCCTGCGACATCTGTGACCCGAGACTCATCATGCGAACGCCGCCCGAAACAGACTGATTATCGAACAAACTGTTCTGCCGGGTCATCGGCGCCGTATCATACGTGGGTGCCGTAGTCATCGAACCGCAGACAGACACATTAGTGATGTTGAACTGAGGTACATCAGCATCATGGCTCTGAGAGGGTGCCGATGAACCAAAGGAATCCACCGGCGGAGGAGGCTCCTCGTGAAATGGATTCTGGGCGAAGTAGACTTCAGGATCGAGCATCACGCCAGTCATAGGCCCGGACTCGGAGAGAGTAGGCATTTCAAGTCGATGTCTCGAGGACTGGGAGGAACGCATAGACTGCGAGTGGGCAAGGGCGTAGGACGACACGGGCTCGTCCTTGTCTACGTAGTCGGCCATGCTAGCATTTCTCATCTGCATACTGGCGTTATGTATCCGCGATAGAGGGGATATCGGAGCATTGCCAGTAAATGGACCAGCCGACTGGGTGGAGAGATTTGAACCGAGGCGGTCCATCCTCTGCGACACTGGAGATTGCTGGGACATGGTCCTAGCACGCTTAATGGCGTGGGCATTATGGCTGTGTCGGTGCTAACGAATGCCCGTCAGTATGCCCAGTCCATACATGAGGGCTGGTTCAGAAGTGATCTTACAGATGGTCGTGCAGCGCCTTCATGACGACTATGCCCATAGACACCATTGCTGCGAGGAACTGTATTACTTCTCGACATGCCATCTTGGTGGAGGGGAGTGGCAGGTGCAGTAGTACTGGACAGTTGGAACTCATTTGGGACAGCAGAAGCACCAAGAACGCTGGGGCTCGAGGACTGAGCTATTTGCGATTGATAAACAGAGTTCTGGTTCTGTAAGTTCTGTAGCTGCGATATTTCTTGCTGCGCTCTGCGGAGATCCTCGTCCTTGCTCCTCATCGCCTCCTCATACGCGGCATCCCTCCGCTTCAACAGGTCCCGAAGTTTCTGGATCTCGAGATCTTGGTCTGTACAATGACTCATGATGCTAAAGTCGGACTTGTACGGGAGTGGTTAGCGGTGTATGTGAATAAAAAAAAAAAAAAAAGCGCCGGTTGCAGGCGGCAGACGAGGCGAGATTTGCTGCTACCTCGACGCTTCACTCTTCTCTTGATCTTCCCCCCTTTCACACTAAGACAAACAGCCTCGCTGGGTAGACCCTCGAACTGGAGAGAGCCCAAACAAGGATGGTTGTTGTTTTGTTTGTCTCGTTGACAGGATTTGCCAGGCGAGAACAATACCTATTGACGGACAGAAATCCGATCTGGGAAAGTATGGGGAAAATTAGAAGAACGAAACACAGACTTCGATACCCAAGACTGGAAAACCAAAGGATCTTGCTTAATTATGTACCAGTCAGTCAAGACGAGGCTTTGGACCATGCGCGGCAGCGGGTCTGCAATCCTCGCTCTCATCCACGATACGCTTGCCCAATTTTGCATGTACCGGTATGTAGGTATTTAATTTACGAGAATCCCGCCGGCTTAGATCGACTCTTGGCTTTGCAACCTGGCCGGGTTTGGCTCCAAAACCCTTGCAACGTTGAATGGATGCCAAACAAGCTAGCGTCCCAGGAACTTGTGTGATTTGACAGGGCGCCAGAGTATTAGAGGGACGTCAGTCGATACTAGCTTCGCTGGGGGTGATTTCCGGAGGGTAGGATGGACCGCCGTGGCCTGTCAGACCGTGTGCGCTGCTGCAAGAGAAGCCCACTTGGACTTCGACTTTGAGACTTGCTGACAGGCCGATGGGAAAGCTTGCACCTTGCACCTTGCACCATCCGGAATGTCTCGCTCTGCAGAGTACGGCAACGCCTGGTTGACTAGTACATCTGCAAGTACTTACGGTCTGATGTGATGTAACCTGGCCAAATGCAGAGTGCGTTCAATGCTGGACCCTCCGCTATGGGACCTTACAGGTCAGTTTTGCTCTCCCCAGCGCCCTTTTCGCCAGGGGGGGTCCCCCCTCGCCCGAGTGACGCAGTCAGCCAATTCATCGATCGACCATTTTTACTGTACCCAATATTGCTGTTTCTGCAAACTCATCAGGGCAATAGAAAAAGCCCGGCCTCAGGGAAGAAGGGGGGGAAGGGAAACACGTAGGTAGGGTACTGTAAGCAGCAGTGTGAGATGTTACCAAGCTATCCTACTCTACACATGTGATCAATTAGTGATAATTACTAGAATCCCAAAACGTATTAGTAGGTAGCTAACTGGACGGCCTTTGCCTATTGAATGAATCTAAGGAGTAGCTAAAATTATAGCGGTATCACCAGTTCCAATTTTCGTAATGACGAGCCGTCGAATTCGGCATTAATGAGGGAGGGGACGGCGATCCACTTGGATCTGTATATCCATACATTATGTACCTCCTCGTTGTATGCCAGATGTTAGGTACATACCTGTTAGCAGCCTATTAGACCAGCAGACTACCTAGGTAAGGTAATAATAATAAGAACCAAGCCGAAGACAATGGGAGAAATGTAAATCCCATATCATCCAACTTGAAGTCTCATACATACATACCTACCTAGCACACCTAGCACACCTAGCATACCTAGGATGTATGTAGGTACATACATGTAGCCGATATTGGCAGCACCCCCTGAAAAGCCCGACAATGAGATTAATAAGGCTTGATTGCATATGGGTGTTAGTCGTCGAGGACATTCAGAGATGTCCTTCCGGATTTTTCTCGTTTCACTAGAAAGCCACGCATCCACCGCTGGCCATGCACGTTTCCTTTGTCCGTCCCTCGTCGTCATCCAGAACGTGGGGTTGCATACATGGGAAGAATAACTCATACACACATACATAAGGTAGGTTAGGTATGTATGGACAGACAGATGCGTCCAGGAGCCAGGTATGGAGATGAAAAATCTCGTCGGCTGCATCTTGCATTTCGATAGGATCTACTTACATCGGAGTCGGCTGCTTGCAACGGCCATATTCCCCCTCGCTTGAGAAATCTTGCTTATTGAGGCCCACTCGGAAGTCGCTCATCTTCCTTTCCCCAGCGCCAGCGCCAGCGCCCACAGCACAGACACTTCCAAGTTGGAAAAGGGCGGGAAAGGGAAAAAGCCATACATAGCTTGCATAGAGATGCCACAGATGAAGAGCGCCAGAGCTAGCCACGCATCGGTCTGCAAGGGAGAACCTCGTGCCCATCGTCCAAGGGAAGATGCATGCAATAGCTTGCATATCCTAGCTGCCAGTGTTTGCCTTGTTTTCGACCAATTCAGCACTCATTGGGTCTGACTGGGTCAGTGTGTTGTTCAAGAGTGAGGCGACCACCCCCGCGGCCCTCTTGAGTGGTTAAAGATTCCTTTGGGCGGTCCGGATCCCTGGCGGGCGACGGTGGGTCGCGCCCCAGGACATCCCAGGACTTTTTTCCCAGGACATTGGAGGTAGTGTATGTATATTGTATCGTAGTATGGAGATTGGATGTGTGAGCCTGGTGGTACACATGTATGTAGTGGGTTGCGTGCCCCATTCCACAATTGCTGGCTGCGGCTGTTGCTGCCTCAAAGACAGAGTCGTATACCAGAGCCTTGCTGCATGTTCTAAACCAGCACACACACACACACACACACACACACGAACACACACGCACCTGCACACAACAGAGCAGAGCTGCAAAGGTTAAAAGAAAAAATAAGACCGACAGACAAGTCACCAGTAGGAAAAAGGCGCGTCCTCATTCGACTCAGCGTCGGCACAATCTTGGTCCGCTAAGAGACCCCACCGATCTATCCATCCATCCAGTCCTGGACTCAAGGTTGTTGATGAATACATTGTATCCTATCCTATCCTATCCTATCCTATCCTATCCTATGGCACGCAAGAAGTTAAACACCTGGCACACACCTTCTTTTTCGTTTTGCTTTCGGCTGACCGCCCGTCTATGCATGTGCTGCCATGGTCCTAGTGCATAAAACTTACGGCTTATGAGTTGGGGACTGTGCTTTTCGGCCAGCCGAAATGGATGTCGGTGAGCCTGTCTTAGAGGACATCGGCGGCTGCCACATTCGATCCCAACCAAGCCACATCCGCCAAAAGAAGATCAAGGATGATGACGTGGAGAAGGGACTTTGTCGCCTTCGTGCCGCTGTTAATTCTCAGCTCCCGATACGATGAATTCTGAACTTGAAGGACCGAGGTGCCTTTTCATGCCCTCAATCCTCATTGGCGAACTGATCCAACGTGAATTATCATGGTTTGATATTGCTATTGCTATTTCCGTCTGCTACACTGATGTACCATATATGGTACCTACCTCCTAACCTACCTCTTTCAGGTACATACATGTATATATCACAATATCCTGGACATCACGTCACTGCATAAACAAAATAAATTTACATCGGAAATTCCTGTTGATGGCTTGATATGTGGTCGCATCTCAACTATTTCAGGCACCATCTAGGATGGACTTGAGCTAGTACCTTATGAGATGGGCTGCTGTCGCCCATTGCTCTCTCCCAGGTCAGCTGTGACGGCTGCAGGCAGAAGCGCGTTCCGGGGCGTCAGAGCAGCGTCATGCACTGGATAAGTAAATATTCGTAGGATCGGCGCAAGTGAACAGGACGAAAACGTGCTCGATTGTGACGGGCGAAATTAGATGGTGGCCGGGKCTTTCTCCAAACGTAGTGCGACATCTCCAACAGATGGAGGCTAGATAACCAATAGATACGGACAGGCTGGCGTTGCTGACAGCTTTGCGTGCTTACTGCTCGCAGATGGGAGAACGCCTATGCTGACCACCCTCCTTACACATCGTCCATGGTATTAGCAGTACTATGTAGAAGAGATGCGTCTCGAACTGTAGTTGGCAGATTGCCGATCAAAGCTGCTTACCGGCAATTCTCCGCGAGCAACCGGTCGAGCCGGGAGGTGTGGACCCCTCAGTCCGGAGCAAGATACCGATCTAGATCGGCGACGCTTCTGATGCTTTTGATGCTTCTCGGCAGCACTGTTTTTTCTTTTTTTCCCCCTCCCCCTTTTCCTCCCCCCTTTCGTGCGTACGTGTTATGTAAACAAGGTACTACATGCATAGTGTATGAAGTATGTACCTAAGTCATGTCTAACAGTTCAATTGTTCCGATGAAAGGAATACATGTACCATACCAAGATGATCTGATTGACTTCCATATGTTGGGATATTGTGTCATATATTTAGCATACTCAGATGAAGACGTTGGACATACGTGTATGCATGAGGGGCATACTGGAAATACATGTAAGTATAATGTAGTAGAGGGGGGATTGAGAGCTGGATCCAGTCGGCCAGTCATGTACGCGTATGTACATCCTTTTTCGGGGAAGTGGGTCACATTACATAACGCAATAGTAGCTCGGCAAAACGTCGGCTTTGCCGATAATGCCACCTTGGCCATATCTCGTCCTTATCGGCGTCCAGCTTCAGATGGATCACCTCCAAAGTGCCAAACAGTGCCAAAGTGCCATCCCGCCGTTGATAACATCGTACAGCTTCAACGTAGCCCCAATGCAGGTTCAATTATCATCACCCTGAACCGCTGCCACCTCCGTCGACTGTGCGCAATCAACCCCCCCGTGTCCATGTGAGATATCTCAAGACAGAGCGGCATCATGTGCCGTTACGGATTCCTTCTTTTAAGCGCATTGCTGCAGTTGCAGCTAAGTCAAGCACGCCAGCCGGGATTCAGCATTCACCATGATCTGTTGGCCTATCCCCAGGTACGTACGGTATACCCGACCCTTTGAATATATATGCCTCATAGCCTATCTCGTCGAGACTCTCGGTCTCCGCCGAGTATTGTGTATGATGATTGACAAATCATCGTGTAGTTCGAGGTGGCCTTCTCAGAGTCATATATATCAGAAAGAGAAGCCCAAGCCCTAGTGGAAAAGACCAATCCTTCCCATCCAAACTATGATGCCGATTTCTCCGCTCAAACTGACCTTGCATCCAACATCCGAGCCACCAACGATCGGTACGATGCCGACAGCAACGCCAATGACGATCAAAGGATCGCCGAATCCTACGAGATCATGAGCATGTCTCCGAATCGTTACCTTTGCGCCATACCAGTCATCGAAGCGCCGCCCGCTCCAAACAAGACCGCCACCGAACTGGCCAAGGCTGAGGAGGCTCGCGAGCTCGCAAGAGCTTCGGCTCATGGCTGGGACCTAATCAGTGGCCTCGACGGCACCTGTCTCTATTACATGTCCGGCTGGTGGAGCTATAGCTTTTGCTATGGGCGCGACGTCGTACAATTCCATGCCCYCCCCGCCAGTGTAAAGAGTGGGCCGCCGGTCAGAGACATTAACACTGCAGAGTACGTCCTCGGCAGAGTCTCCGATACTCACTCAGGTCCGCGCTCTTCGCGTCGTGGCCAATCCCACCCTCCCAATGACAATCGGCAGCCTACTAGTGCGCCGCCGAATACGGAACTCCAGGTCAAGGGCGACCAGCGATACCTAGTTCAGAAAATGGGCGATGGTACCATTTGCGATCTGACTGGCCGGGAACGGACTATCGAGATACAATACCACTGCAGCCCAGGTAGTACTCAGGACCGCATCGGTTGGATCAAAGAAGTAACCACGTGCGCATATCTCATGGTAGTCAACACCCCCCGCTTGTGCGTGGATGTCGCTTTCCAACCACCCAAGGAGGAGAGGGCGAACGTCATCAGCTGTCGCGTCATCGTATCAGAAGCAGAGCAGGCGAATTGGCATGCGCAGAAGACATTGGAGGCGCAGGCAGCTATGGTGGGTCAGGCCAAGAGAGACGTGAAAGCTCCTATCACTATTGGCGGTGTCGTCGTTGGGGGTAGACAGATGCTTGGTCAAGGCGAAGATGGAAAAGAAGCACATAAGCTGGCCCCACCACGCAACTACCGTAACCCGAATATAGCTCCTCTGATCGAGGTGGTAGCCAAGGGAAGCAGCAAAGAAGAAGGCAGCAAAGTCGACATACTCACCGACGACGAGCTAGCTAAATTAGATCTCAGCCCCGAAATGATCGAGGAGCTGAAGAAAGAACTACAGAAGCTAGCAGGGGACAGGGGCTGGAAGCTCGAAGTTGTCGAGGTGCCCGGTGACCCCCGAGAGATCCGTGGGGKGGTTGATACGGACGAAGAGGAGAAGGAGGAGGGKGATGGTAAGGATAGCGGCAAGGAGGAGTCAGGCAGCGAAGAGAAGTTCTTCAAGGAGGAGCTATGAGATACCAGGCACTAGCATAGTAAACGGCGTTACATAGGTAGGATTAATTGAATTAGCATGTACTGTTGAACCCCTTGGCCCGTTCTCCTCTAGTTCTTCTCTACACTGCCATTTTCTACGCGTCGCGTTACAGCAGTCAAAAAGATGACAGCTTATTCACTCTTAGCAAGGAGGTGATATGCATTGATACTCTCGCACAACCAATATCTCCTTCCACCGACCCAGTCACCGCCGGCGCGTCTTCTGACAAGCGAGACCGGCCCACGGCGGACTTGTTGGTAAACACACCTAGGTATGTAAGGATAGCAAAGTAGGTAGGTAAACATGTAGGTGGATATCTCGGGTATCTGGGTGCATTTACCTCGCCATCACTTCCGGTTCACCGCGCGTAGTAATTTATGGGAATTGATAACCAGCAATAGGAGAGATGTAACGAACAGGCAGATAGGCTCAATACCTAGGTACCTACCTCCTAGTTATCTTCTCCTAGGAGTATTAAGTTTAGCAGCTATAGTCTCTAAGTGCGTGTCCTAATACACTGTAGACTATTTGTTTTATATCTACGTGCCATACGAGAGGGTAGACGGAATGAACCGGCATACATCCACTGCTATTGACCAAAAGATTTCAGTATATGGAGCCTCTTTCTTTCGCTGAATCGACCTATAGGAACGGACCTCAGTTTGTCAGGATGCTTATTGGGCTATGGTAATAAGTTGCAGGTGAGAATTTCGTTGGGAAGTAGAGAATGAAATGATATAGAGATATGAGCTTAATTTGAACTATCCGAGAAAGAACTCTCCATATCCTTATCCATTCAACGAGCCTTGGGGTCGCATCGTAACCCGTATCGAAACTAGAAACTAGAGGCTGTTCTAGGAGGTCAAGTGACACCAGAGCATACAGCTATATTGATGCATATATCTGGTCCATATCCTCATTCATGCCCATGGAAACAGAGTTGACTCGTATCATCAGCATGTAAAATCAGTGTTGTGTCATATTTCGACTCAACGTATAGTATAACTAATGCACTGTCCGTATTCCGAGCGCGACTGTCCGTGTTGCATGCTCTTCAATGAGTCCTCGTGATCCCGCATACACCACCAGCTGGTTAAATGAACAAGTGTCGACGAATACGATAGGTAGGATGCTACGTCGTCGTTGCAGATATCGTAATACCTCCTCCAACAACGGCCCCCCCTTGGCAGCCATTATGCCCGTGGCCAAGAATGGATGTAATGACGCCTATGCCACCCTCTTCCAGCCCAGGTAAGAGGGGATGCAAGCCTCAACGCTAGATGTTGTGTATACAAGCAGAATTCAATCGACGGGACCCATATGGTGCAAGCTACCTACCCAGGTAGCTATTTGATCTTCGCGGCGATTAGCGCGATGTCCTTTGCCCGTACTTGCTTTAACCTTAGGCGCCTGTCGCGCCATGGATGTGTAGCACGACTGTATGCCTATGAGGTAGGATTGCCACTTATGAGAAGAGATACACAAATTGCCCGCTTGTATGATATAGGAGGTAAAGTGTTATAGGGTAAGTGAACATGACCGGTTGGAGGTCTCTATGGCTGTGTCTTGGTATGACTTGTTGCCACCTGAGAAACTCCTCAAGTCCTTCCCTTGATGTGGTAACGGCCGGTGAAAGGAGGACTTAGTTCTAGTAGGTTTCCAGCTCAAGCATCGTTCAAACTTTGATGTTATTATGAGATTTAGAACTGCTTGTATCGACTACACTGTGAGGACTCAAGTGGTTGGATGGATCCAACCTTAGGTAGGTACCTATATGTAAGATAGAGGGAGAAGCCGAATCGTATCGGGAATATCCTTTCTTTCGGCCCGCCTAGTCCCTGTCCCGAAGTATTTGAACCCGTCCATTGCCTACACCGTATCGGGTGGTAGGTAGTGCGATACTGCGAAACGGTCTGTTAAAACGCGCGAGGACTAATGGTAGTTAACTCGGTACCATAGGTACTTAGTTATAACGTATGATGAGAGATCAATCGGCTTCATTTCTGGCATGAAAACATAAGCGAGTCTGGTCAATATTAAAACTGGCCTAAATAACGGCCGTACCTAGGTAGTACAGCCATGAATGAACAATTTAGATACATAACTTACCTGGTAGGTTGCTACGCCCCTATACTAGAGAAATAACATTGAGGCTAGCGGTGATGGAAGGCTTGGTGTTGAACATGACGAAGCGATGCTCCCGACGATGACGAAATCGTGAATTGGGTCTACTCGTCCCACAAATGTCTGACCAGTCCGAGAGCCAAGGCCTACGGTATCGTGGGGGAATTTTCAGAGTTGCTCTCTTTTCAACCCCGCCCCTCCTTCTCCCTTATGTTCCGGTACCTGTGATTTGCTTCCATAGGACTCACTGGTGTTGGTGCTGTGATCCGCCTTGTTCATGGGCTTGTTGTTTCTGGACATATTCACGCTGACGCTAGGTTGTCGGCACAGAACCTAGAAGGTGATAATCCAATGGCATTAAGCATCACAGCAAGGATGGGGTAGAAAAGAAATAACAGACCCCTGTAGCACTGCAACTGTCAGAAACGATCACCTTTAAGCATCCCTGTAGGACCATGAATCCCAACCAATTGCAGCGTTTCCCACTGCCATGGAAGCCAGGTCCATCTTGTTCCGGCTCAAGCGGGCTGCAACCAAAAACGGGTCAGAGCTCTACTAGAGCTGGCTTGGTACTATATTAGTATCGCATGGAATGCCAAAGTTTCATAGCTCTGCCCCATCTGATACCGCTAGGAAATACATACATACCTAGTGTATATATCAAGATGTATGTAAATTAGAAGAAGCGTATAGGGCAGCAAATCATAGTTCTGGAAAGCGTTTCTACGATTCGATAGGTTCGGCCAAGCAACCAAAATGTCCGACTGTCTAGTATGTGCCAATATAGCATGATATTTCATAGTAGGCTAGACACTTCA
The DNA here is from genome assembly GCA_000931505.1 of Hypoxylon sp. E7406B. Taxonomy (NCBI): domain Eukaryota; kingdom Fungi; phylum Ascomycota; class Sordariomycetes; order Xylariales; family Hypoxylaceae; genus Hypoxylon; species Hypoxylon sp. E7406B. Next base: position 157,951 of record JYCQ01000212.1, on the reverse strand, counting down.
AGTGTTGGCAATACTACGAAGCTCATATCAGTGGTTAAAGAAAATATGAGTCTCGAAAGGCAAAGGTAAAGACATCAATTTCATACTAAAATGTACCTAACCTATGTAGTGTAAACTTCAAATGTTCAACTTGAAAGAGTACATGTATATCTGCTCGGAAGCTGTCATAAATATAGGTACTTATTGAGTACCTGTTCTTTGCTAGAGCTACAAACGAATTCCTTGTTCCTGGCAAGGCCTTGCGCACCCCAGACCCTTGTTCCTCATTAAGGATCCCTGCCCTGCAGGCCCCCCCTTAAATACCTACATTAGCTCTAAGATCCCGACGTGAAGGGACTAAGCAGGGGCTTCAGAACAGAGCGAGACCCGCTCAATAGCATGGTATTCAGCGTTCCTGGAGGAAACCAGGAGATGAAGCAGGAGTCTCCCTTGCTAGGAATGGCCTATCGATAGCCTACAGGCAAAGAAATTAGTGGCTGCTTTCTCCCAATTCCTATGATCGTGCTGTCGTGAACTCGCCGTCACGTCTGACCTCATCCTATAATCGTCCGGACGATAGGTATCATATCCTCTATCTCTAACTCGGCGACCCTGCGGATTCCATCGCCAGCTTACCGTCTAGACTGTTATTGTTCTCTCGGCATTGGTTCCGTACAGTGCCACCACATTCTAAACGTCAACCTCTGTTTCTCCTGCTGATTCTTCCAATGAGCCAATCATGGGCAGGGCTCCCTGAGACATCACCACATATCTTTCCACGTTCTTTAGTGTAACAACAAGTTCAATTTCCCCTTGAAATATCTGCAAACGCGGAATTTCAGGATTGTCACTCAACCATTTCCGATTCTAGTTGCTTCAACTTGTAGTATCCCAGTGTCCGCAAATTGAAGGTCAGGTATGTTTTAGGAGAGCGATGACAACGCGGCACCCGTCCCGTCCCTCTTATGGCCTTGAGCATTCTCCAGTATTGGCAGACACCTCGAGTTGACAGCCACGGCCTTGCGAAATGAGTCGCTGACTAGCTAATAACAGAACGGTCGCAGCGGTCCCGGTCATAAATCGCGTGTTAAGACGCTCAAGCCGCCGGGCTGCTCGAACACCGATGACGCCTGTAAGCCTCTGAGCGCCGCGAGTTTCTACACTCTTTTCTCTCAACCTCGAAAAAGCAAACACTCGAAAACTCGAGGAATACACCCCGTATCTGCGCTCAACACTATCCTACCTATCGCCTCATTATATTCTAAGAAGCCCTAACCCTGAGGTCCGGCTTTTTGTTGTCCAATTCCAGATCTCATCCCCCCCCCCCCCCCCCTAGGACAAGATAATCATAGGCGGTGGGTTCAAAGAGCCTCTGTCTTTCTGTCTTTGATTCCTTTTTTTGAGAGGGAATACACAAAGAGACCAATACGCTATATTGTCATGGATAGCTTCGGGAGCCAGAAGGAATCGCGCGAGCGTCCATATTCTCGAGCGCCTTCACGAACTAATACCCCTAGTACCGCGAACATCCACACGACACCGAAAAGTACGAGTAGCTCTTCATCCTATCTACGAGAGACGAGTCACACGGGGTCATATTCGACACACAGACACAGCCATAGCCAATGCGGCAGGAGTGTAGGAAGTACACGACCAATGTCAGGGCTCTCTAGGGAGGCCAGCGACGAGCCGAGAAAGTCAGTAACATCGGCTTCGAGTCTACTGCAAGAGAGGTTGCAGCAAGAAAGAAACGAGAGGCGAATGAGCGGGCGGGGTACCGACTTGAGTGCATCTACTGGTGATGTCCGAGATAGAGGTGTGCTTGGCTCGCCTGTAAGAAGGAGTGCTACCGCTACGGGACGACGACAGATGCCAGATTCGGATATCGGCGATGAGCCAATCAAAGATACTGGAATGGGGGCCAGGCAGATGGAGCAGGTAGGAAGTGTCCATGATTATACGCGTTCGCCTCGAAAGTTGCCAGGTGCTGACTTAGATGCGAAGACACTGTCCAAGCTGCACAAGCAGAATTTCGATCTAAAACTAGAGCTGTACCACCGACGAGAGAGACAGGCGACTTTAGAGGAGAGGATTGAGAAGCTTGAGTCGCAATTTGGTGAGATGATGGGCGTCAATTCCAAGCTCCAGTCTCAGTATCAGGAGCTGGAAGTACGATACAGGGAGGCGATGGAGCTTAATGAGAACATGCTTGCTGAGATGGAGCAAAAGGACAAAGCTATTGAAGAAGCTGTCAGTGTAATAGTGTCAATGGAGGCACAAACAGATGAGTTGATCCGACAGAGAGATATGGTCAGACAGGTTGAGGCAGACGGGTCATATCGCCACTCTCCCCGGAATGGGCCAAGTCCTGAATCTTCGATGACTGCTACTCCGAAGCCGACGGACCCCGGTGTATCACACTTGGCTGGAGATGTCAAGAGCCTCGCGCGCGTGCCCAGCTTTCTTTCCGACCACAACCAACAAACCGAGAATCTACGGAATGCCGTCTTGAAAGCACGAAACAGTGGAATGCATCTGCGCAGGGTTTCCGCGTCCAGCGTCGACCCTAGCGAGATTAATCGTCTCGCCAGTCCCAGCCTCAGCATTCTCAGCGAGAGTTCTTTCCCCAGTATATATGGTGTGAAGGATGCACAAGACAAGCCGGAGTCTCGGCCCTCGGACGGCGTGGCAGCGCTGGATGGCAGCTATGTCGACCGTTCCCCAACGCCGACGAGAGACACGATGAGACAGAGCTGGACTGGTCGGATGCCCAGTCACAGCCTCGGTCTTAGACTGCCGGGCCAGTTGCAATCCCTGAACAACGTGCTTGACCTGAACTCGCCGTTGCAGAAGATTGAACGACTCGAAGGACAGATGGCGGTGGTTGACGATTATCCAAGGCAACCCATCTCCGACCGTAGTCGAGGAGCCTCGACCCCTGCGTCCGCTAGACCTATCACTTCTTCACATCAGAGCAAATCTAAGCACGAGAAGAGAGAGGCTCTGCAAAAAGTCTTTACCAATTACCCTATGCACAGAGACTTTTCTAACCCTCAAGCTCTTCCTCCTACTCCGGATACAGTCTCCTCGTCGACGCTTCGGAAGCACCAGACTTTTACCAGTTCCCAGGACAGCCTGACGAAGCAAGCAGGAATCATTCCGGCCGAAGGCCTGCTACCCGTCTGTGATAGGATTGCGGCGGCTAGAGACCCTACTTATCACATGTCCTCGAATCACCACGTAGCCACAACAGCATTCTCTGGCCGTACCCAAGTCCCCATGCCGGCTATCAACGCCAATCCATTCCCTGATCTTGGTCAACTTGCACGATCTATCCCGGGACGCACTCGCTCGGCATCCGAATCAGCAAGCTCTCTTGCTAGGCCTGACAGTGTAGGATCAGACTCGGACTCGGATGGAGGAGCGGACGCCCGCTCCGAAACAGCCAGTGTCGATTACTGGATGCGCGAGAGCATGAAGCCGAACAGGTACCAGACGGGTTCTACGTCTCCCGATCTCTTTTCTTTCCCTGCCGAGGGGGGAGGCTGGGAGACCGACGCCATCTTCGGGGCCTTGAAAGGTAGTGGCTATCTTGGCTCACCAGTATCAGCGCTGAAGCGCGACCCTCTCGATGAGATGGCTAGCTCCTTGCGAACATCACAAGCGGAGGTATTTGAACCTCCTATGACGGGGGCCGCGCCTCCTACGCCAGACCGGCGATCGAGTCTGCATGCACGGACCGGCAGCACTAGTACAGCACTTCCGGCAGGCGGCAAGCTTAGGAAGAGTCTAGCCAAGGGTCCAGGCATGGGCTGGATGGATGGGAGGAGCAGAAGCAACAGCGTGGACACGGCAACCCAAGCATCATCCACCAGAGTGCAGTCTCAACAACCAGAGGCAACGGCGCCGGGAAAACGCAATCATTACCCACCAATCTCTGGGCAGACGTCTAAGGGACGAGGTTTGGGTCTTAATTCGTTCTTTAGGAGATCCGGATCGGAAAGCCTCAGTGTCCCGTCCAGTGCAACTGAGGCGACTTTCCCTGTTCCAACTCCGGCTCAACTACCAGCGCTGCCCCCCACAATGAATTTCACAAAGTCTTCGGGCAGGAATAGTGTTCCGCCACCAGCGACAATGCCATGGCGCCCACCTGGAGTCGTAGAAGACGACTTCAAGAGCGCGACGCCCCCTCCTATCATGCGCAGCCGTGGGCAGTCGCTCCTCTTGGGAACTGGCGGTGCTAAGATAGCAGGCCTAACCACACCGCAACATTCAGAAGCCGACTCGACAGTTCCGGCCACGCCAACAACAGTGGTGCCGGCCCAGAGCGGAAGTGCGAACGCGACACCCAATGGAGCCGGTATGAGGAGGTGGTTAGGCCTCGGAAGAATGGGAGGTACGAAGAACAAGATGGGCTGAGTAAGTCCTTTATTTGCAACCTGCACAGCAGGCGAGTTATGAAGAGAGAGACCAACGTTCACGCATCAGCGCAAGCTGGCGAGCTCTGGTTGTTGGAGTTGAATGAAGCAGAACGAAGGGAGCAGATACACTGAATTGTGCGCAAGCACGGGGCACTGAAAGCCACACCTACTGTACTATAGCCTATGTGTACACTATTGCTATCACTATTTGATTGCCGGGCAGTCGTACGGCGTTGCTGGAAGTGCTGGAGTTGCTGGAAAAGGGCAGGGTCTTAGGAATGGCAGGTTGGAACGGGGCTACATCATCGGTCAGGGGTAGTCTGTTAATGGTCTCTTGAGGAATAATAATGAAATGAGAAGCTGTAATGATAGTCTTCTGCATCACGAATGTGAACTAATTGCTAATATATGACGAATCGATCTCTACTGCACGTTAGGTACGCAGGTTTAAACTCAGCAAGCTTCAAAGTCCCGGAGGCGACTTGCTAGGATACCGTTACCCGGCCAGGCCTGAGCACAGCGATTTTACTGTGGCCACTTGCACCCTAATAGGTACCCTCTACCCCCTTACAAGCAGCGCAGGGGCCCCAACTATGTACGTCTCTCATAATCCTTACCAAAGGGCTACAGCGGGTAATGTTGTTTGACATCACCATTTATTGCTTTATTTTCCATTGAAATCATCGCCGACATCGCAAGTTTATTTGTATGTTGACTGGTAAATTATATTTCACATCTGCGTCACCGAAATCATTCGTTCGGTCGGGCGTCTCATTCTGTACGTCAGCCTACCTGTTGGCGGCTATGGCCAAACCCGCTGTCAAGTCCGAAGTGGACAGCGTCGCGGAACGTTCCGTAGCCCTCCGACGCAGCGCCAGGAATGCTAAGCAGAAAGAGGAAACTCTGCGCATCAAACAAGAGGATCCGTCTCTGAAAGCACTAGGGGTGCCGTCGCGGCCGACTAAGCGGTCTAGAGTTAAGGAAGAAGAGAGCGAGGATGTCGAGCCTCTAACCAAGATTGCGAAGCGGTCATCACTGCCACGCTCTGCTTCAACAGGGGTGAAACCCAAAGCAACTAGCCCTAGCCCAAGAAAAGACGCTGAAATCCAAGGAGGCGGAAGAAACAAAGACGACAAAGGGGAAGACCTCCGAGCTAAGAAGTTGAAATCATACGCGCAGTTCGCAAATAAGTCACCTTTCCCGGATTTTCCGCGCCCGGCGCCTGAGGAATGCCAGCGCGCGTATGACATCCTAGCCACGCTCCACGGAGAGCGACAACGGCCCGAGAAGGTTGTGGGCGCACCGGCTGACCGTGCCGGCTGTGGTGATGCGCCGTCGGTGCTGGATGCGCTGGTGCGCACGATTCTTTCGCAGAACACGAGTAACAAGAACAGCACGCGAGCCAAGCTGGACATGGACGAAGTGTATGGTACTGGAGATTCCGAGGAGCGGTGGGATGCGATCGCAGCGGGCGGTCCTGCGAAGTTGGAGAAAGCAATTGCAAGGGGTGGACTAGGCGGCGTCAAAAGCAGGGCTATCATCGACATTCTAAAGCAAGTGAAGGAACGTTATGACAAGTACTCGCTGGACCATCTACTCGCGATAGAAGCCTCGGGGAATGACGAGGAGGCTATGCGCGAGCTGATCTCGTTCCGCGGCGTCGGACCCAAGACCGCGAGCTGTGTGCTGCTTTTCTGCGTGGGCCGTGACAGTTTCGCTGTCGACACACACGTTCACCGGCTTACGGGCATGCTGGGCTGGCGGCCGTCGACTGCGACTCGCGACGAGACATTCGCGCACCTCGACGTGAAGATCCCCAATTCCCTGAAGTACGGCTTACATGTCCTGTTCGTCGAGCATGGGCGCAACTGTGCGGAGTGCAAAGCAGGAGGGAAGAGCCTAGGACGGTGCGAGCTCAGGAGGGCTTTCAAGCGTCGAGAGGTCAGTGGGAAGGCGGAAGCAGAACTAGGACTAGTTAAGGGAGAGGAAGACGAGGAAGAGGCGGGKACCAGCAAATATGAGGAAGTAAGGTAGTAGCGCTTCTATGCTACTTGTTTAATCGAGGGAAGAGTCATTACCCATATACAGTTTATAGTCGTGATGGTGACAACTTGCCTCTGGCACTCATCACCGGGGCTAGGAGGATAAGGTGTGGTTTAGGTATAATAATGTATGTACATTAACAATTTAGTCAATTCTCCAAAGTGGCTTTGATTTCGTGCATATATGGCTTCACCGACTGACAGGTACGTAGTTAATACATGTAAAATCTATTAGAAGCATGTGGCCCACGTCCTATTCGAAACCAGGACAGCCGGTCTTTGATGCCCGGGTCGAAGGAGAATATCCATAGCCACGGTTTCTTACGACTAAAACATACCTCTGCTGTACTTATCCAGACACGCAATCCTGACTAGTTGCAACAAAACGTTCTACACTATGGTGTAGTCAGTTACGGTATGAACATTCACATATACGAAGTGGACATCAAGAGGGACATCAAGAGAGGCCTCTTATCTTAGTACCTCACGGACGTTGCACAAGTATGCAGACGTACATTTCCGTGTGGGTGTGGGTGCGTTGCCGCTTTTCAGCCAACAGTGGGTATATGTATATCGGAGCGCATCCCGCGTTCTTGTAGGGGACAGGGCGATCCGAAATCTCGATAGATAAATAGACAGCATCGATCAGATCTGTATCTAAACTTGATTCTTATTAGTGTTGACGCACACGCGGATGTTGATTAAGGACTAACCTACGTAACTTACATATTTACTGGACCCCCGAGCCTGGCAGGGGATGGCTAAGATCTTCAGCGTCCAGCGTCCAGCGTCCAGTGTCAGGCTCCACGGCCAAAACTGCACCGATGGAGCGCCTGAGGCAGCAGTCTCAAACAGGCCAATGATATATTATTCCCTTTCTGGCATTCCAGCCCCGTCCGTGGGTCTGGCATAGCGGGTGGGCGTCATGGTGATATCGCCGGTTAAGGGCTCTGATGTAATGATGACTCTCGTAGTTTTCCTCTTCGGCCAACTTCCTAACCCCCCGGGACAAAAGCAACCAACTTAGGCTTTGCCCTAAGGTGCCATCGACAGCATGAAGCCAAACTCTAACAATCATTCGCTCTGTCGCGGGACTGTCCGTATGATAACAATTAATTCCCGAATGTACGGTTGCTCACTCGCAGCCTCAATTTGTCTGCACCTATATATATGAAATCTATATAGTATATATAGGTAGGCATATATATATATTAGGTATACACATCCGACGCGTCCCCTAGGAAGCGTAGCACATCTACAACCTTGTGAGGCGAAGCCTTGTACTCTTGGATGGATCCTTCTATGCGAAATCAACCAAAACCCCAAGACTCGGCGCCATCAGGACAGCGACTATGGAGACCGGATCTCCCCCATCATTTCCTTCAACCTGGCGCCATAGCCGATCCCATCGCTGCCGAGTTCACCCACGGACTGCCGCTACTGGGGCACAATGATGGCTTAAGCCATCTCGCTTCCGCCGCCGCCATCTCCGACACGTATAGTATGTCGTCATCCCAAACCTCGCCGTCAGCTCTAAGACCGCAGAGTCAAGCCGGGCCATCTGCCTTCATAGCCAACGAAAACCTCGCGCCTGGGACGTCGACGTCGGCCGCGCAGCAAAGGGAGCAATTGAGAGCCAGGCGCCGCGTACCCAGTTCCCAGCGAAAGAGGACCCAGGTCAGCTGCGATGCCTGCAAGACGCGAAGATGCAAGTGTGTGCGCCTCAAGGTAACTCCGGGGTCTGACAGCGACGCCGCAAGACAAGGCGACCAGCCTCCTTGTAAGTTGTGCATCGAAACCGGCATTCCGTGCGTGACAACGATGCCACGGAAACAGCGAGTCTACGGCAGCGTTGAGAATCTGGATAAGAGATACCGAGCTCTCGAGGCCTTGGTTTCGGGACTGTTCCCAGATCTGAATCCTAGAGCCACTGCAGAAGAGATAGTGGCCTTTGGGCGACAGAGGGCGATAGCGATGCCCGACTTCAGTGAATCATCTGAGCAGCCTCGATCGGAATCGACCGATCCTGTTGTGAAGCCAGAGACGGCTTCAGCGTCTGGATCGACGACTACGAGTCCTTGGGAACCGAGACGAAGCGTGAATTTGATTGTAGCGGGGACCGACGACAACAAGACCATCTTACCTCCATCCTACCTCGTGAGATTCCCGCCAACAACCACTGCACAACCTACACCCGAATCAGCTTCCGAGCGTGGAATGGACACCGGCACCGAAAATACCGGGTTAATATTGGATGCTACCGGCCGGCCGCATTACATAGGGCCGTGCGGAAGTCTTGCCTTTTTCGCGAGGATGCGTGATCTATTTTCACGACGCTTCGACGAAACAGCCAGCCTAAGCGAATCCGAGCGTATAGGTCGCAATTCGATGAGTGAAAGAGGAGCGCTCTTTATCAACAATCCCTTGGCGGCATCGCTGGGCGGAACTGGTGACCGTGGACGAGCCAACGCATCTCCCTCTGGGAGAGGTGGCTCTACTTCGCGTCATCATAATCTGGATCATCTCGACGGCGATTCCCCGCCCCGGATATGCGAAAATATGCTCAGAGACCACCCAGACGACCCTGAATTCTGGAGATATCGCAAGCGAGTGTCGGCCCTCGAACTGCCCTCCAAGGAGCGCGCGGACGCCTGCGTCAACGCCTTCTTTCAATATGTGCATCCGAATTTTGTCTTGTTTCATCGGCTTACCTTCCAAAGAGCGTACGAGAAGATGTGGCGCTGTTGGGAATCTCACAGGAACAGAAACCAGAATAGCCGTACCAGAGAGATCTCTGTCTCGGTTGGTTGGCTGTGCTGTCTGTACATGATGTTTATACTCGGATCCAGAGCCCTCCCTCAGAATACCGAGTCGCTTGACTTCCAGCGGAAATGGTTTGCAACCGTTGACAAGCTACCCCCGCTCCTAGGCACTTCAAGTCTCCCGAACGTGTGTGCATACATGCTTCTTTCGCTATATTACCACAACACAAACGACCGCACTAGCGCTTGGACGTTCCACGGCGCGGCATGTCGCTTGGCGATCGCGCTCGGCATGCATCGAGAGAGTGCTTCGGGCCTGTTCGATGCGGTTGAGAGGCAGCTTCGAAAGCTGGTTTGGTGGACGCTGTACGGCTTTGAGCAGTTCTTGTGCTGCTCGCTGGGGAGGCCTAGTGCGATTGACGACAGGGAAATGGACGTGGGCATTCCGAACGACGATTATTTGGACGCCAATCTCCTCCCTCCGCGGTATATTGAGCATTCGGCTCGGCTCAACATGCTGCTTGCTGCTGTCAGGCGCGGCATCTTCGACCCGGGCTTTGTTCCGGGGAGGATGTATGCGAGAGCCTTGGAGTTCCTCGAGACCGTTGCAGGCTGGGAAGATGCTCTTCCGAGATGTCTGAGGCCCGAAGCGCTCGAGGGGCGCCTAGACGGCAACGATAATCAGTGGCGCAGCGTTATCTTACTCCATGTTCAATATCATCATGCGCTTACTTTCTTGACGCGTCCGTTCATTTTCGAGACCATCCAGTCTGTGAGCGGCGAGAACCCCCTTGGACCTGATGCTTCCAAAATAAGGGCACTAAGCAAGATCTGCTTGACTTCTGCAATGCGCTGCGGGGGCTTAATCATCCGCTTATGGCGCGCTGGCCAGGTCAACGGGGTGACGTGGATAGATATTTATTATGCGTATATGTCTAGCTTAGATATCTCGCTCGCCCTGCTCTCTCCTGACTCTCTACGCCAGGACGAAGAGCACCCGGAGATCCGCAAGGGGGAGCTCATACAGAAGTACACAGTAGATGAGATGAAGGACGTGGTAAGGCAGCTCTGCGACGTCATGTCAACAATTGACGTGTGCGGAACGAATGCTCGATTCGCCAAGGCGGCATTTGAATTTGCAAGCACCCTCGGAATTATTCCCGTCGAGAGAATACTCTCGCTAGGCCTGCTGCTTCCAGATTCGAAGGCGGTGGAAGGGGACAAGGGTCCAGGTGAAAGTAACCGCATCGCTAGTGTGGTGAGAGACGATCCAGGATCTGTCGTGGATCATAGGCAAGACATAGATGTCGGTAGACTTGATCAGAGCATGGCTGGGATTCCTGGCTATTATCCTACAAGCGCTATGGGCCTAGATTTCCAAGGTAATTTGAATTACCCAGCGAGCGATGCGATGGGTGATGTGCAATGGGATATGTAAGTCAAGAGCCCGCCATAGAATGAAATCATTCTGCTGCCTCTTGGGTGTATGTACAGGTGCTAACATCTAAAAACACCGTAGGATACTGCCGCCCTCGCAATGGAACGGTGGCGCCTTGAACATGGACTTGGACTGGGTCTGGCAGTGCCCGAATCAGAGTTGGCACGGTAGCTCTTACGGAAGCCAGTGACCTAATAGATCTTCATCAAGCAGAAAGAATTGGCAATGATTCGCATAGAATAGTCATTTCAGGAAGTTTGATCGGCCGGATGTACTGAGTGATCATATTGATACCTGACTACGGAGTATAGTAACGGATTGTTGAAAATGTATATAGTATCCCTAATTTTAAGCTCCTATATGACGCCGACTGGACTGGGCTCACCTTTGGCTCACCTGAATCTTCTTGCACCAGTCTCTACCGTGGCGAMCCTGCCAGTCGCAAAGTCTTACTTCCATAGCCATGCTGACGAAGCCAGCAATGCAAATACCACCACTATCGCTAACACTTGTAGCCCCGAGACTAAACTCACGCTCCGAAGTTGGTACATTCTGCATGATCTCAGCAAACGTGTTAACATACACTGCCCCGCCAAGAAGGCCTTCCCAGAATATGATGAAGAAAACGAGATAGACGCTTGGGATAAACGGCAGCAGTGCGTGTAGTGTTAGTATTACGAGATTGCCGACTTGGAGGAGGGAAGGGAAGTATAGGTGTTTTATACGGATAAAGGCAATCGAAGAGCGAGATATGAAGACGCCGAGCTGGTATAAGAAACCGTACATGGGATAAAAATCTCGATACTCTCTAAAGGGGGTTGATTCCAACGGAAATAATAAAGTCGGAGATACGCCCTGGTTTATAGTGTATTCGGCGACGTAGACTAATAGCAGTGGGAGCATGTATGGGAGAAATAGCGATCTCGCACGTCGGATATTTGCCCTGAGTTTGTGGAGCGCATCTGCGTTGTCGGTTTCCAGGGCAGTGGACGCTGTCCTTGACTCAGGCGCAAGGAGACTTGATGTTGCGTTCACGGCAGGCGGGTCGTCCTCGATACCGTCGCGCCCGAGATCCCGGTCTGGAATGGCCCGATAGTCTCTTGCGCCCTTGCCCTGACGTAGAGGCCCCCTCGGGAGTATTAGGAAAAAACCGACGAGCATGATGACAGGCAGAAATGCCGATGCTAGTAGACTATGCCTGACAGAGAAGCCGATCCAGTCGGTGAACATGACATACAAGCCAGCACCGATGAGACCAGCGGCACCGGTGCCACTGCCCCAAGCAGCCAGGCTCATGTGCCCATAATAATGTGTTAAGCCGAGGAAGCTTAGCTCTCCAGCGCCGCTTGACAAGCTTGCAAAGATAACGCCAGCCATCTTGACGCCAACGGATCTCTCAGGCGGTGTGAGGGCGAGCATAAACATGCCGACCGACGAAGCCGACACGAAGGCAATCACACGTAGCCAGTATGGGACCTTATGTATAAAGTACGGCGCGATCAACTTGGTAAGGAAGGACGGGAGAACGTCGGCGAGCAGGACGAGTCCTTTGGGAACGTCGGATCCGACAAGGTCCTGCGCCGCCGAGAGAATGATGACATACAGGACATTATTTATTAAGCCTTGGAACCATTAGCGACAAGTGTGCGGGCGAGCAGGATGGAAACGCCAAAGGGATCAACCAGAGGGAGCATTACCAAAAAGCCAGAATGCGACCAAGACCGACGTGTCGGCGTTCTGGAAGATAGCAGCGAAACGAGCCCGGTAAAGGGCCCAGGACGAAGATGGCGAGCCAGGCATTGGTAACAGACCCGAAGACGCTGGCGACCGACTCATCATGAATACATAGGCTGGGAGATTGCTCCTATGGGGGCCAGCTGCTCGCCTAGTGGTGGTGCGTTAAGCGAACTGCCTAGGTACCTACATAGTATAGTGTCGAGCGTATCGAAGCTGAAGCTTTATCGAGATTGTACGCGGTAGAGAGATGCTGGGTGTAGATTAGGTGCACAGTGTACCAAGTAGGGTAATAAGCTGACATGAGATACTGGAATCAATTGATATGTAGGTAGGTAGGTATGTAGGTAGGTAGATATTTACATAATATGATAAGGTGGTAAAGGTAACGTGATAAGGACACGAGGGAGATGGATCCCTGCTATTGACGTAACCCGATTATGCTATTTAGGTACAACATGTAGCCTATGTAGGTATTGTTCACATGGGTACCAGTCTATGCGCGTAAGTGCATAAGTGGTAAACCCCTCCCCCCTCCCCCTTTTCCAACTTTGAAGTTTATCGGGATACATGTATGTTGTACCTGATGGGCTGAAATTATGTAGGAGGTATATATGTATACCTAATCTACATGTTTTTATAGAAAATCAAATACACAGGAGCGAGTCTTTTAGACGCAATACCTATGAGCAACAATAAGTCTCGACTTGCTCGAATGTGACCCCGCAGTATGGACCTTCATTACATGTAGGTACCTATATTGGTGTAATCTCCCGCCTGTCACCGCCTCAGAGTGCCAGAAGGACACGCTCGTTGTATTCTGTAGGTCTGCCAAACGTGACCTGAGCAGTCTTACTTGTCAGATCCATCACAATAGTAAATAGGGTCTCGGGCTTGCTGTTAACCTGCTGCTTTCTGTTAATGGATGCCGGGTACCCCTGGGTATCTTGGAAGATGCTGAAGATGGTGTCCAATGTAGGCTTGGAAATACTAGCTGTGAGCTCTTGAATACGTGCTAGCCGAAAGGGAGAGTCCTCTAACCAAGGAGGTTCGTCGATGTCAGACTTGTCAAGAATAAGGTGGTTTGTATGATATACTCGCCCCTCGTCGTCCATAGGCAGCTCCTTCACCCAGAGACTTGTACACTCGAGACCAGTCGATCCAGTTGCGTCGCCTACTAGGATGTGCCCTCCTCCAGCGACGCCGAAGGATGTGACTTGTTCTACGGCTTCCCTTCGGGATTTTGACTCCAACACGGTGCGCAGGGCGAAATGTATGGGTAATTTAGACTGGTCAAGACCGCGACAGCGAATGGCATTTAAACAACAACCTACGCCCTTCGAGTTGAACCCGATCTTTCCGATAATTCCAGCTTCGGTGACCATCGTAATACCAGGGATATCTACACCTGAGTGCGATATGTAACATATTATGAGGTTTGGGCTCTGCTCGACCCTCCAGTCCCAGTTCTGGCAGAGGAATGATTTCGAGCTGGCCAGCCAGCCAAGGCTCGTGCAGCCGTCGCTAGGGACGTCGGTGATGCCCTTAGACGTATCAGAGAAGAGACCAAAAGTAATCTCTGACCTGACATTCAGAGCTAGGATGTTTAAAAACGGTATGCCCGACCCGTCCGCAATGCCGTTGATCTCCACGAGGTACCGCGGCGCAATCTTCTTCAGAGGCTCATAGTACTTTGACGCTTCTCGCAGAACCTCCGCCCAGCCCATGGAACAGGACTCTCGAAACAATTGTGCATAGAAACTAATGGACCCTTCTATTTTTTCCTTAGCCAGCCTGCCATGTGTGAGCCCAATCTATCTAAGTCTTAGCAGAGTTGACTACCTAGGTAGGTAAGTTTTGTTAAAAAAATAAATAAATAAATAACACAAAGGGTCGCTGTCGGTGGTCAGGGAGCCATACCTCATAAGGGGTGCCGCTACATCGGATTTCGAGCATCGTGTATCACTTGTCAGCGGTATAACACTAGTAAATGAACCGACAGACCATCTTGACTCGGGCTCCCAGGGCTCTATAGGAAACCGGCGCACGTCTATTTCCTTTCCCATTTAAATTCAAAGGATAAAGGGACACATAAGTGTGAGGGGTCTAAGGTCGTGCTTCTCCGCACGGATGACGCAAGCTGTGAGCTTACAATGAGTTAGGCAACAATTCCATCTAATAATATATTATAGCTTTAACAAATCAGAGATACTAAAGCCTTTTCAATGTACGGAAAATTACAGCGCTTAAACTACAAGATTAGATTGCTTCACCTTAACAGCTTTGACTAACGTACACAGAGCTCATGCTAACCCATCGCATTACACGAAATATTGTAGTTGGTATGCACCCGCAGATGTACATAGAGCGGTCTGCCAAAAGCAATGATGAGAGAATGGAGTCGTAGGTCTTTCTTTTTCTCCCTCGGCCTAGGCCTCGATTTGTTGGATTACTTACCTAAATCTTAAATTATCTAGGTAGGAGGTATCTATCGAAGATGTCGTTTAGAAAACGTCGAGAGATGAAATGTCTGCTGTAGACTTTGAATGTCATCTATAACATGGTATAGTACAAGCTTAGGTCCAGGTAGCTACCTCATAAGGTTCTACATACCTAGTATACAACTTAGAGCTCTGATGCTGGGATATACACTGCGCAAGAACCGCCTAGGATCCAGGATATAGGTACCCTTTGTCTGCCCAGACAGGCATGGTGTGCATCCCGAAGCTCGCGTGGCCACGACCGACAACGTTCGATGTTCATCAAATTTAGAAAACTAGGTACTTAAGTACTTATAATTTGAGATGGGAAAAAAAAACACAATATTATCAGATGCGTTTATAAATAAATTTATCGAATTCCATTTCTGATGCTGACAACAGGGATAAACGCTAAACATGAGAGACACGTCCTACACTATATGTAACTCACTATTCAGAATGCTAGGATTATGTAGGCACATCAATGTCCTACCTGGATGTGGTCCCGCTAGGACTCGCGGGCATAGCACCCTCMCCCTTCTATCGGGGCATTAGGTACGTTGAAGCGGGATAGTTGCATTAGGAACATGTACATATGGGTCCGGATAGCAGGAACATTATGTATGTACACATATATGTACCCACATAAATATGTACTTACGGCGATCACTGCACATTATGCATGTAGTTATGTATGTATGTATGTATGTATGTATGTATGTACCTCATGGATTTCACACTGCGCGCCTTCAATATTTTCAGTATTTTCAATGTTCCCTTTCACTCCCTGTCCCTTTCGCCCAAAGTATGTGCACTCGTAAGTTGCGACGTGCCCCGAACACGATTCTAGCGCCAAGCTGTTAGAGATACATAAGTCGCGCCTGGCGCCAAACTTGGAATGCGTCAGTACCAGGCTCTTTACTACGGCCTACTTCTCTGGACGGTGCGAACGCAAGCGCATGCACCGCCACTAGGGCATCCTCATGGGGGCAAAATATGAATCCGGCGATGATGGCCATGTCGGTGATGGGCGGCCACCCCCCCTTGCATCTGACCTCAGAGAGCCTTGATGCCTCCAGGTCAGCCTTCAACCTTCATAAGCGTTCAAGAATAGAAACCCATTTACTCCAGCATCACCGTGTGTCTTTGTTCCCTCCCTGGCATGTTATAAACCGGTGGGACACCTTGACGAGATCACGCGCCAGTATCACAGACCCTGCAACTTGACCTTCAGCCGTCCAGAACCAGTCGAACCAGTCCGCTCCCTTAATAAATGACCTAGGATTGAATTCCACCTGCTGAAAATGGCGACTCCTTACCAGTACACGAGCTCTCTTGACATGCAGCATCGCACTCGAAAAGAACGTCGGTTCGATGAGACCGAACAAGATCTAGCCAGCTTCTCTCCGCTCACGTCGGTGCTCTCCCCGGCTGATAGAGCCTTCCACCTTCTGTCCTACCTCGGCAACAGAAACCCCTTTCCGCGCTCGATCACGGGCGAAGACACTGTTTGGCTGCTTGACAACACCGCATATCGCAATGAGAAGACAGGGAAATGGGAGGCAGAGTTTGTCTCGGCTGCTTTCACCCAGCGCTCATCTTGCGCCGTCATTGATGCCGTAGGTGCTGTCGCGGGGAAGATCGACCTGGACGAAAAGGACCCGGATTATCCCACTCTCAAGGGACGAATCCGACCATTCCTACAGGACATCAAGCCGGGGGCTCAAGTCAAGGCGCGTCAAGGAGGGAGCACGTCCCTAAAACTCGGCCCCGGCGGTAGGAATGGCATTAGTAGCGATGTCAAGGGACTTCCCAAGAACGACAGCGATGCGCTTCTTGTCCCTACATTTGCTGAGGTCCCCAAAGGCGCCGATGGCCTTCTGGAAATGAAGACATTCTATGCCGAACCTGAAGGGTGGGGKGTAATATCTGGTAAGCTTCAAGCTACATGGCTGTGGGAGTTGAGAAATCGCTGACGTAGCACAGATATCGACGACACGATCAAGATTACTCAGACGAGCGACCCTATCGGCATTCTGCGGACGACCTTCCTCGATAAGCCCGAGCCATGCCCGGGGATGCCCGAGCTATACCGATTCGTCCAGTCTCTCATCCAAGAAACCTCGCCGTGGTTCTATTTATCAGCCTCGCCGTATAACCTGTATCCATTCCTGCGTGACTTTTGTCAACAGAACTACCCACATGGCACCATCATCTTGCGTGATGCGAGCTGGATGAGCCTCTCAGGGTTACTGACGACTCTCACCCTCGGTACAGAAGATTACAAAGTTGATCGTATGGAGAAGATTCATTCTTGGCTTCCTAAGAGGAAGATGATTTGCATTGGCGACTCGACTCAGTCTGATCCCGAGGCTTACGGCAAGGTGTAAGTTGTGTCCCTATTAAGCTGGGCCCGGTCCTCATAATGCTGACCTCGTATCAAATCCAGTTATCATGCATATCCAGGTTGGGTAAAGGTTATCCTTATTCGCAAAGTGGAAGACATTGCGGCTATCGGCATCGAGGCCAAAAACGAGCCAGAGCGATTCGAGAAGGCTTTTATGGGCGTGCCTCGTGATGTATGGCATGTGTTTTCGGATCCGGCCGAGTGCGAGAAGTTCATCCAGGATGCAGTATTAAAGTCTTCGGAATGATATAAAGCATAACAGGCGTTTTGGCGCGTGGGCTGCTATAATCATGCCCTATCTAGGACGTCAGTGTTCTCTGCCCCCTTTCCCTCGACATATGCCTCTTGATACCCCCAAACTCTAGGAGACTGGATAGGCTCGTATAGACTATTTCTTCTCATATCTGGAAATTGATCGTGCGATATCTTATTCACACCTCAAGTATCTTGCGTAGTAATCCCCCGAGAGCACCCGCCACTCACAATGTTAATCGAAACATCCCACTATGGAAACACCATATTTCGTACGGTCCTACGTGGTGCCAAAGTGTTTGCAACGTCATGCGATCGATATAGCTTCCCCCGCATCTCCTTCATGCAAGGTACCCCACTCATGATGGCTATATCTTGTCTCATCCAATCCTCTTCGCCATAGCTATGCCGGAGTTTACGGTATTGCAATCCCTGTCCCCTGCATGAATCGATATAGCTCTCCCGATCCTCCTCCTCCCTTTGGCTCCAACTCCTCGTTAAGCTTCAATTGCTTCCAGTTCGCGTATGCTCAGCCGCCAATTATTCAGAGTAGTGCCTGTGGTCTGTTGGAGCTCACATTTATTAGTCAAGCCGTCTTCCACGCAACTATTCTTTATTTACCATTCCATTCGACTGTTCCATTCAACCATGTCCGCTCCTAAGCGTCAGAAGTCATCCAAAGATGTGCCGTACGAACTCATTTACTGGCCCGGCATACCCGGCCGGGGTGAGCACGTCCGTCTAGCACTCGAAGAGGCTGGGGCAGTGTATACAGATACAGCACAGATTGAGAACGGCGTGGACCAAGTGACCACGCAGATTGACGAGAGCAATATCGGCGACGACCTCAACCCGCCACCCTTTGCACCTCCCATCCTCCGTCACGGCGATCTCCTTATCTCCCAAACCTCTAACATCCTGCTATACTTGGGCCCACGACTTGGACGTAGGTAGCAAGATTGCTTTTTCCTTCTGCCTATACGGAGGGTCATGATTTACTTGTTGAGATTGTTAGGAGATGGTGCCCCCAAACGATATTCAGCACCCAAGTTTCTTGTTCTCATGGAATATTACTAAATTGCGTGGTTACAGTGGTGCCTAGTGAGGACGACGAGGGCCATCCAGATGCCATATATAAAATCAACGCGCTAGCCCTGACGGCCCTCGATGGCCTGAGCAACGAAGTCCACGATTGTCACCACCCAATCGCATCGGGTCTGTATTACGAAGATCAGAAAGAAGAAGCCAAGCGAAAAAGCAAAGACTTCGTCCAAAACCGACTCCCCAAGTTTCTAGGTTACTTTGAACGTGTATTGCAGGGAAAAGCGAGCGGAGAAGGGCCGTGGCTGTACGGTGGCCAGCTAACTTACGCAGATTTAGTACTATTCCAGGTGAGTGGCCTGTTTCCATGCTTTTGCTCGTTTGCTATTGGATCCACGGTCACTCTCAGGAGCTAGATGAGTAGTCACTAATGAGTTATAGTGTCTTGATGGCACCAAATTTGCCTTCAGGAAGGCTGTAACAGCCGCTGAGAAGTCGGGCAAGTATGCACATGTCTTCAAGCTCTATGCCGCCGTCAAGGAGCGGCCTAAGATTAAGGAGTATCTAGCCAGTAAGAGGAGACAGGACTATTCAATGGGTATCTACCGATACTACGACGAATTGGATTTTGGTCCTGAAGGTCGCGATTAGGCGACCAAGGAGAGGCTAGCCAATAAGTCAAAGAGGGAAAATTAATAAAAATCGCCTACTGGTGACTAAATTGTGCAAGCAGAGGATATGAACTTCAGCTTTGCACTCGAAGACGTTGTTTTCTTACGATGACCCAAAGATACGATGCGCTCTCGARAATATAAATTACTTCTTACCAAGCCGTAACTGGGTGTCGTGCTATCAATATCTGGTTCCGTGTCTTCAAAGTTCCTGTGAAGCTCTATAGTTTGGGGGCCATACCTTAGAGGGGTGACACATATATCGGCTCGCAGTTTCAAGTTATTGCAGCCAGAATGCATGATCGTAATCATGTATCCGCTCCTGAGCAAAGCAACTGAGACATACATTAGGTACTTGATGTTTCCATTGTTCTGCCGCTTCCTAAGTAATGTTGCCCGAGATGTTTGGGGGCACAGAATTTATCAATGTATGTGGAGAGTGGGATGGAATCTCTACAACGCGCCAAAATTTAGTATTCCGCCGTAAAGATTGCAAAGATGAAGATTCTCTGCGTATATTCAATTTATTAGGACGAGCAAGGTAGGTACACAGTCTAAACAGAAAGCGAATGGATTCAATATCATCTTACGCAAAACCCCGAACTAAATCTGTGGTTGAAAGGTAGGTACACATTAATCCTTGATGACTAGAAACAAAGCACTAAGCTGCGAAGAATCCTGGTTGGATATAGCCACAGGTAGATCACGAGCTGTGTAGGGACATGCTGCTCGTTCAAGTCTTGACGGTCCCGGCGTGGCGTCCCGCCCCTTTCTCCTTGTTGTAGGCGTCAACCACTCTTCCTATTCCGAAGCACGCCGTAAATTGTGACGTAGTTGGCTTCTGTTCGGTCTGCACCGCATGACCTCGCAGAAGGATGTCAAAGAAGCAAGGCAGTTGAATTATCACATATCGCAATTGATCTCCTACTTCAATGCCCGTTTTATTCAACGCTAGACCTGCGCGTCGACGCACTTAATACACGCTACATGTATCTCTAATCAGTTTTCTGTCGCCAAGATGATGCCCATGATTGGAGCCTCTTAGATGCTGAGAATCTACGCGATTAATTCTGGCTTATTTCAAGGTGACACCAGGCCTCTCATTCGATCCGCAAGTTGGCTTCCTTCGATCTGATCTCTTCCTCTCATGTTGATCTAGCAGCCCTGTAATGTATCCCACGTGGGATTTTTGTGATAACCGAAGGCTACCAGATATGTGACTACGAATATGATCGTGTCGGTTCGAACTTGATGGTGTATATTGCTCCCTTGTCTCTTACAAGGGTTGTAGGGCTCAGCTAACGCCGCTATTCGGCGATAGTCGACGACTAATACTACGACTAATACTACTTGGTTAGCTCGCAGGACTTATTTGAGGCGTCGGCCGAAAATGCCTAAGGAGCATATATCCAAGTATCTGATGGTTCCGTCCAGTCGGTTTGGATTCAAGGGTCGGCAGGTGGTCACTTGTTCGTTTTCTGGCTTACACGTCTGGTCTGGTATTGCTTCACACTTAACACGGAAGCCTGAGGTTCCGAGTGATATTTGACGATCGCTGACCATGTCCTCCAACGGAAGTGGTGGTGTGTGATCACATATGCATACCTAACGGGATGCGGCCCCAAGCCGCAGTGTTTAATTCCCTGCTTCGTTACGGCTTCGGAACCCCAACGGGATGGCATCATGCATTGAGGATGCAGCATACGTAAAGAGTATGCCAGATTGACGTTTGTTAGTCCCGGGTTTCATGTGAGTACCTACCTGTGTACGTAGGTATGCGGCTTGGGAGCAAACCTGGTATTTTACCTATGGTGGTTAGTATCGTCCATGGACTAGAGAGCACCCCTATGGGAGAAAGCTAAAGAACCTACTCTTTCTCCGTTGGTGACTAGGCTCGACTCTGAACGAGTCTAGGCCTCTGCATATTTCCGTTCTGAGCATCGTGCATATGGAAGAAGCAACGCGATGCATCTCCCCAAGGCGATGATCGACTAGACAAATTAGACGGATCCGTACTTTCGGGTCGGTCCGCGTCCAGTTGAGCGCTTATTAGGTACACAAGTCAGGCGCTTGTTTCAATTAAATTAAAGAGCTTCATGCTTTTCAGTTCGGTTTTCTATTTGTACAGGTACAATCTATACAGTGCCAATACCTCCAGGCAAGCCTTTTCCTAAGTTCAAGCTCCCCGGTCACATCCGAATGCAAGCCCCCTGACATGAATTCTGTCGAAGATGTAGACGGGTTTTCACGAAGAGGTCACTATTCGCTGATAGTTACGCCTAACCCCCTACACCCAAGTACTTTCTCCACTCTCCCTTCTCCTCCCACCTCTCCGCATGATTCTGTTACTCATTCTATGTATACCTACACACCTAGGTGGGTAGAGATTTGGCCGTCTCTTGCTCCCAACATCTTAAGACGTCATCGGCCGGTGGAACTCCCATCTACCGAACTACCGAGCTAATAACTTAGGTTGCCAGGAAGTATGACCCTGTCAGGTAATTAAATTAACCAGTACCGTGGTTTGTTCGAAGCGTATGTGCCCCGTAGCAGCCTTACTTCTAAGAACTTAACTGTCTACCCATGTTATTATTCGGAGATGGGCGTAAATAAACTGCCGAAAAGCGAATTTAGCGTAGGTAGTTGTAGCAACTAGTCAGGCCACGGCATGCATCCTCCTTCCGAGTCTGGTACTAAGCTGCTATAACAACAGCTACAATACAGGCAATAAGTTTGACCTCTAGAGCGAGTGCCCATTATATAAGCGGATGCCGCCCATCTTCACATTATAAGGAGACTCTGCGTCTCATACTCGGGAAGCTATCCTAATATTAGGTCTTCTGTTACCTCCCCAAATACATGTTTGGCGATGTCACATGAGTGAGGCTTCATGCGGGTGAGGTGACAGCGAGTGGGGTGCTGGGTCACAAACTGGGGGCTGGTCCTCGGCACCTACATAGGTGTCCGGGTACGAGGTAGTCTCTAGTGTCCACACTTGTGCTGAACGAGGATGGGCACTGGATGTCGTAGGATGTATTTCTTCGCTGTATGTATCCCACATCTATTTTTTACTCGTCTCGGCCGGTCGCGTTTCGAAATAAGCACGTATAGAAAATAGAAATAAGACATGAGCGCGAGAGTCGGCCGAGACGCGCAAGGAACATTACCGGGGTATAACTAACATAAAAATAAGCAAAGGCAAAATCGATTAATCGTTCGAAACTGTCTTATACCATGGTGTCATCACGCAGTAGTGTCGTGACGGATTTCATTATCAATTGGATCCGTCGAGTCGTCAGCTACCTAATCCGGGGTCGCCTTTAGTGTAGTCTCGTATTACGAGGCCACAGTTTCGTACGATAGACAATGTGCACACCTATAAGATGACTTTCCGGAAGGCCTAGACACGGAGGATAGGAGAAACTTAATACAGACAATTCGTATCTATTAATTAAGCCCAGCCTCTTCGTGAAAGCTGAAGCCACAATAAGAAACTCGCTCATTGTCTAATACATATCTCGAAGAGCACAGCCCAGGCGGTGTACAAGGAAACACCGTGTGAATCATCAACATGCATACGTTATACTTAGACTCGACTGTGCCATGCAATCTACTGGGCTGTGCCTAATGCAGCTAAAGTCCATATCAAGCCCTCTGCAGCCAAAACATGCCGGCAGTTACTTTACGCTCAAAATGTATGGCAATAAATGCCTAACATTTAAGCTTAGGTTAGGTATAGAAACAGTTCCCTATATGATGCATTAATTCGGATAAGTCTGCCGAAGTCTGGCACCTCAAGCATCTCCGATAACGTCGCAGGATTCCGGCACAGATCAGTCTCGGCCTTCGACTGCTAGATTCATACCTCGGTGAGTCGGTGTGGATAAGAGACATCTTTTGCTTAAGAGCTCACTGAGTGGAGACGTAAGGACGTTTCGCCTTCTTCGCATGTACCTACCTATAGTAACCCTGTTTATATACATGTATACATACATTAATGTACATGTAGGTCAGCTATAGATAGAGAGGTACGTATACAATTTTCCCTTACAAATTTTGAATGTCGAGAGAATGACCCGCGTATAACATTGAAGGCAGCAAACTCATTTCCTTGTATGGAGAAAGGGTCCAGCAACGTTAGACGAAAGCAGTGCGTTGTTTTCCCGAGACGATGTATCTTGATCTACCTAACTACCTATGTACTTAGGCACATAGGATCAGCGGTGGTCCCCAAACATTCCAAGCAGGCTGTAGTTAACATCTACGAAGATCTTACTGCTGCGCGATAGGATGGTAATGCAAATTTAGCAGATGACGCAGAATGGACGGTTACCTACCGGCATGGAGGTACTGAGTAACCTCAGTAGGTTCATACATAATCCGATGGATCACAACCTCGATGTATTGCAGTATACACACTTTTTACATGTACGCCAAGTCTTCCTTTGCTGATATTCGATGTTCTGCACTAAGGGGGGTTTGTGAGACTGGTGGAGGATGATGCATATCCTTTTTTTTTTTTTTTTTTTTTCTAACAGGATCCGACACTAATACCTACCCGAAGCAGTCATGCAAATGTACAGCCTTAGTTAAGGCCGTTGCGACTCCAAAGAACCCGCTTCCCACGTGCTGCGGTAACACCGGGAAGAAGACAAAGCTTAGAAACCCGAGTCTAGGCGGGCTAGAATACCTGTCAGTTACGGAAATAGGAAGTCAAGTGGAGCTGCTAACGCCTTGCCAGACAGGGGTAGCACTCAGTAGAAGCAAAAAGGAAAGAAAAAAAAAAGCCGAGATCATCAAACTGCTTTTCATGGAGGAGCCTCCTAGGTAACCATGTGGCTCCTTGTCTGTATCCTCTGTGACTTGGGTCCTTCTATCCGTCGGAATTGTCTGACTGAAGAGAGACAAGAGTTCTTAGCACATTGCCTGCATGTATGACATCGCATCGGAGTCGACACTATCTAGACATGATCCCCGACCGTCACAGTACATACTGGTACCTAATCAGGTAGGTCACATCGAGACTTTGACGTCTCGTGGCATTCAACCCAGAATAAGGTACAGGATAAGATGGCCGCCCCTGTGCCGATGAGGGTGCGCGATATGCTCATGGTCATGCTGATGAACTTTTTTCTACTGAGAGAAAAGGGGTCAATTCAACATTAAGCMCCCGCATTTCATTCTTCCCACTAGCCCCGCCACAGCTCAATTACCCCCCACGCGTCCTTGAAGATGAAGTAATCTTAGGAGTTGAGGTCAATTCTGCGAGGTGCGTGACTTGTTTGCAATGCATACAGAGTCACATTCATTCATCTGACACTGAAAATTCGGGGAGGGTGGGTGAGTGAGGGAAGGGAAGGGATATGACTCCCAATCTCAATACCCCAAATACAGCCACCCGCAGCAAGATGCTAGAGAGCATTCTCACTAGTACGGATTATGCAGAAATCGGTCGGCCATCATGGTTCCTGGGGAGGATATGGCGGTCACTGTCACGGCGTAGCCCGTGCCTACAGTGGCCGAAACCGGGGCCGCTGCCGTCGGGTAGGGGCAGGTGTCACTGCAGAGATGGCGTGACTAGTGCTGAGCGTGATGAGGCCGGTACCTATGTAGAAGGCCACACTCGACATTAGAAAGCCTGCAAGTGCTCGATCGTTAAGGGAGTAGGGGAGATTTTTCTCTCTCCAACTTTCGAAGGTCTGGGCCTATTATATTCCACGGTCAGAGTCGCTTAATATCTACCTGTAACGTCCATCTTCGGAAAACGCATCACGCTTACCTTAGGTAGGTTAGTTACCAATGTATTTTTGAATGTGACTCGCCAATGTACACACGTCAAAGTCGGATTTAACAGGTAGGCAATCTTAATACATACCTATTTTTCATATAGAACTAGATATGATGTACGTAACAAAAGATTAGTCCACGTCGGGTTTACCGGCGCCTATGCCTTGTATTCTTGAATCAGGGCGGACGGCAGAAGTTCATTTGGGTCGTCGGGACGGGCATACCTATGAATACCTATCCTCATATATCTCGACGTGATCATACACGGTCTCGATTCCAAGGCGGCCCCCCTATCGGGACTCGAAACACGGGGCGGTTACGAAAGTTAAGAAGTTGAGACGTTATCTAGCGGCCAGCGGTTCCGAGGGGGTGGGTAGTTGGCGTTACCAAAGGGAATATATCCGCGTGGCATCACAACTTTATCGGTTCTCGTATCTGGGGAACATTGTTCGTGTAACGATATGATTCGCAGTACTTACTTCACCGGCTATCGTCAGCTTATTTCGCTCCCTCTTCCTTATGGGAAAAAAAAGGGCTTCTCGTATGCATGGGTGCCCATCGACTGCGAAAGCAAGGGGCCTCAAAAGATAAATATTATTGACGCTGGCTGGCCGACTACGAGAAAATATATTGTGGATGGATCGATTTGGTCATGGTGGCCCGGGGTGTCGGGATAATGCCGTAGGCTAGCACAATGGCTTGCCGGCGGACTGACCAAGGTCTCTTGGCAATAGCGGCTGTTGTAGATTCTAGCATGGCCATCTTGCACTTGCATCTGAGCTTCGAGAGACTGAGAAAACCGAAGTAAATCCTGGCTTCTACTTAGGGAAAGCAAATAATCTCTTTTCAATACCGCCTTTGCGGAGGAGCACGCCTTACCATTTTAGTACAGTCCAATACAAGTAATGTACGACAGCGTCTTATCAATATCATCACGCCGAAATGCTGTATTTCCGGCACCCATCACCGACCCGCGCCATATAACAGCCATGTACCCTATCCAGAACACCAGACTCCAAGCCAAGCAGCGCTGAAGGAGGTTTGCACTTCATCATGCTGGCTGAAGATTTATACTATCGAAGCCAATCCTAAATATCCTAATCCCTATTTTCCCAGCACCCCCTTAGATTGTCCGCCAACCGTCGTGTTCGTCAAGAAAAGCCGGATTTCTCTTGGTTTAGATGTAAGGCGTGGGCCTCTTGCTTCGCCTAATCATATGCTCCCAAGGCGGCGGAGATCGCGGTCGACAATCGGCTGTAAACTGCCTGTTAGTAAGATGTGAAAACTAGCAAGGGTACGGTCATCAATATATGTGCAGGATTATTTGAGACAGAAGGGGGTAATGGGTTGCATCGCTCGGCTACATTGGCGTTGGGGTTGATGCTGCAGCGCAGAAAGAAACGCGGCATCGCAGCATGGAGGGGCAAGGGGGGAATTCCTGAGATGTCGATGACTACCAGAAAGGATCCTTGCAAAATCTGCATTGGGCGGAGGAAGGCTTACAGCATAACTCATCATGTCTGGCAAGGCCAGTTAGTAACCGGTCAAAATCGTTATAAGATAAGGCACTATGTAGGTTGCCTGCAAGGCTATAACAACATTACCTTATTTCCAGATGTGTCACATTCGGCGCGCAGACCCTGTTCGTCCTCTCGTACGCCGAACACCATTTTTGTACCACGAAGCGAAAATGCTGACAACAATATTCGACCTGGTGAATATCTGGTTAGGAGGTTTCGAGAGTGCAAGCATGGCAGCTGAAATATACCTGGGTATAGTCACACATTGTCGAAGGGTCGTTGTAGCGGATTCGAGCTTCTGAGGTTCTCGAGCGGCGTGTAAGTGGACTAAGGTCACACAAGCTATTGAAGAATGAGTTCTGAGCTATAGTTGCGCTCAACTCCGCCGATGCTAGACCTGAAAGTCTGAGAAACCAAGAATTGGTAGTCGGAATTTACTATGTAGGAGTTCGGTTTTCCGGGTAACCAGTGTAAGTCTTGTGCATAGTCCAAGACATGTGGATAATAATGACGAGCGAGGTTGAAGGTGGGCGGAAATATCTGTGTATTTAAGCTTGCTCTGTCGTCGATCGTGTTTTCAACTGAGAACCCGAAAAAAAGTACAACGCCAGGAACCCTTGGCCAGGTGTGCCTGGATTCATACAGACCACGCTATTCTTTCTAAAAGTGCCAAGACCATTACACGCACCTATCATTGATGACATCTGGATGGGCTCGTTGATTATCGTCGTTGTACCATGATCCTTGCCAGACAGGAGTTAGCCGGTATGTACTGGCAACATCCACTGTATCTGCCTTATGTTAGGTACTATACATATGTCTCTACTAGCGATCCAAGCTAACTTGAACCATAAGGTTAGGTACATATGAACGGCGTTTTGGCCTGAGATACATGTAAGTAGGTACTAAGTAAAGCTGGAATACATGTAGCCACTGAGGATTTTGTCCTCGTCCGAAGACCCATCCTCCTGGAACCAACAAATTGACACCCAGTCGTCGCTGGTCTGATATGGCGGGTCTCCTTAGCGTTGGGTCACAGTGCTCTAGGTTGGCACCATGCGCAGGGACAGCCAACGGACTATTCTCCGGGCTGTCAAACACCCTGTGCGTATTATGTACGTCAGCTGCTATGCTAGTATGCTAGACCGCATGACAGGGAATAATAGTGAGACTAATGAGTAGGTACCTAATGTAGTACGCACATAAGCAGCATCTGGCTTGATGAATTTCACATAATCGGGTTACATCTCGATCTCAGGTGTCTCCGGTAACACGCTGCAAGGGAAAGGGACACTGTGCTGTGCAGGACACGATACTTCAACTACAGTAACCCGAGTACAGTACAGTACAACATGATCTTTACCAGGAATTCGGGTCAGGATCCACTATATTCTATGGCGTAAAAGAAATTGTCCGTAAAGAGGACCGCTTTCTGCCGAAGACCACAGGCACCCTTATAGGCTTTGCTCCCCTGCTACGGGGCCTATTTAATATAGGCTCTCCGTTCTAAAATGGGGCGCTACCGACGCCGCCTGCGCTACTAAAAGTACAGTGACCTAGTTGACGCGAAAAAGGGAAGAAAACAAGAAACCAAGCTTGTTGAAATTAAAGTCTATCAAGATACCGTAGGGAAGAAAAGGTATCATCCGCCTTTCTGTTGGCGGGCTTTGGAAATGACGACCCCTTGGTTTCAAGACGACTTCTCGCCATCGGATGTGAGCCGTCGGAGGGGAATTCTTGATGGGGGCGATAGGAAATAGCCGAGAAAATCAATACCTTGATGGACCGTCCAGAATCTCGCGTCTATTCACCCCCTAAGCATAAATGTACATACAAAGATGCCGTAATACAGTACATAATGTAAGTACTATAGGTACACACATGGAGTTATTCATGGATCGGGAACGGGGACGGGGACTTCTTTCAATGCAAGCTGGAGATGGACCAACTCGAAACGCA
Organism: Hypoxylon sp. E7406B; assembly: GCA_000931505.1. Classification (NCBI taxonomy): domain Eukaryota; kingdom Fungi; phylum Ascomycota; class Sordariomycetes; order Xylariales; family Hypoxylaceae; genus Hypoxylon; species Hypoxylon sp. E7406B. The sequence goes on along the minus strand of JYCQ01000212.1, from coordinate 129,458 downwards.
CCATCAGCTTAAAGAGCTAGCACGTGGCCCACCCAGAGCCAGCAGAAATCATCGTGGACTTGATTCCATGCAGCCAAGCGCTAGACGTCTCCACGAATAGTGGCCGAAATTAAAGCCAACGAAGCCTTCCAGAAGCCAAAACGATTCAGCAAAAGGGCTGGACAGCTGCTAGGTTACCAGGGATTCACAGCAGCTTCAGCCACTCATTCGTTTCTTGAACGTGCACCCAACCTCCACCAACGGGGGCCGTCGGAAATTTTGCTGGTCGATTCTAATTACATCAGGTATGGAGATACTCAGACTCACGCTTCTGTCTTACCCACCAAATATGCCCAAAACAATGACTGGATCGCAATGCCTGGCAGAGTGAGATCAGGCGACTAATTCCAAAGTCACACTCAGATGCAATCGAAGATTCGAAGGGGCATGTTTTCCGAGGTGGAAACGAGTTGCATCGTCGATTACACCTGTTTAAGTTGGACGCCGGAAACCAGGACATGTGCCCATCGTACATGCGGCCGCCCACGCGCTTAGCCCTTTCACAATGGATCTTCAGAGCATGGGGATTTCTGCGACGACGGCAAGACGGGTCGGCCACGTGTCTTGGCTGTGTGCCCCTTGTTCCTTTTGGTAATTTGAGAGGGAAGCGCTTTGGCGCTCGGCCACATTTAGAAAAGAACCAACGAGGCAAATGAATAAGTAAATAGAAATAGACGAGAAGAAAATGCTGTAGGTCTATCAATTTGACGAGCATTTTTTTTTTTTAAAGAAAGACAAAAAAAAAAGAGGTAGGTAAACTTCGCTTGCATTTGCTTACGGAGACTGCTCTGCGGTATCTGATAGGCCTTTCCAGCGTATCCGCGACGGTACCTAAAAAAAAAAAAACTGTAGTCGCTCTTGGTCCCTGGACACACGCCGTACAATGATGTGCTCGCGCAAGTTGCGGTAGATGTTACCTTATATTATCATCAGCATATCCGTGATGTCAAGCAGTGGGAACACTCATCATACCTACCAGAAGGCTTACTCTAATGGAAGCTCAAGACGACAAGAGGTGGCAGCTAAAGGCACCTAGGTTATGTAGCAGGGTAGCCAGGGTGCCTACTTTACCTACTTAGGTAGGTAACCAACAAAGGACACAATTCTAGACCGGTAAAGACAGTCCCAGTGCAGCGTCTCGGGTCGCTTAAAGTTGTGTAAATCCATACTAAATGAGTATCCTGCTCCACCAAAGGAGTATAGGGTTTTGACTTATAAATAAATCCAGTACTGTTTCTCAAGGATTGACTCCAAGGAAACCAATTATCCGTTGCCCTGTTTTCCATGAAACGTTGCTGGGGTATCTCTACCATTACTAGTGGTTGGTTGATACCTAATTGTACGGTAAATATATATTGCTTGCTGCGTTAATACAGAGACTATTGCGTATACATTAGGTACACTAAGTCAGGATTTAATTACTTACATGAAAGCCCGGTGCTGGAACCACCCATGACCGCTAATTATGTAGAAGGATCTTTAAAACTAGAGCGGAGCGGCAGGAACCGTTTTATGATACTCATGTAGGCTGTAGAGGATCGAGGACTTGGCTTCACGCTTCCCATTTGGAATAAGCTAACGTAATACCGCTCACGACTTGTCTAACTCGCTCCGCACAACACGGTATAAAGAACAATTGCTGTAATAAAACACGAAGGAGGATCCATCCTCAGAAGTATGCATACTGCACGAGAGCTATCCAAAAGATCGGCATATAACATTGGACCCAAACCAAACTTGGGCTATGGGTCAGGTTGCATCTAAGCTTCTTCGATTCGACCCATGGTTCCTAGCCTCGGGATGAACGAACAACAAATCACAAGAGCTTGACAAGACTCCACAATCCTGCCCCGTACCTACACGAGAGCTTTTCTGGAAGCTAGGCTAAATACTAGGCAGCTAGGTAGATTGAAGATGTCCCTGGTTTATTGAATAATTATGTCGTATGTATGTAGCGACTGGACCTACTTGAATGACTAGATTTTGAAGTCGAACTTACGCGAAAATAAATCCACAGTAACATACTTGGCTGCGACTATTGAACCGGGCTTCAAAGTATCCCCTGAACGAGCAGTAACCGCTTACCACTCCCTTCCAACGTAATGGGGTAAACACTGCGGTTAAAGGCCCACAATAAGCTATTAACGAAGTGTAGCTACCTACGTAATAGGCTTAATATGATATGTGATAGTTCTGAAAGGGGTGTTTTGTCTGGAAGGACTCGACACGAGAACTCTGTTCCTTCGGGCTCGTTCCTTCGAGGATCTAACTATCCGAGCGAGGCGCAATAACACAACCCGCCAAATCCGGGGGTCCCTGAGCACAGATTGTGCAGAAGCAGCTACATATACCTAGAACGAGCCAGTTCAAGCGCTAAACCTCGTAGAAACGGCGCTCTAGGACAGCTGATGAGGCTGAGTACAATATGCGATACGTTCATATCGAGGTATGAACCACGTATGGTTTGGATCATAAGGGCTTGTATTTAGGTGGTCAGCGTAGTATCACCTATGTACAATAGTCTCATTATGAACCCACCACACAGGGCATGATTCGAAATCGCGCCACATGATCATAGCTCACATATCCGAGTCAAGCCGAGTGAATCAACGGGTCAGCATGCAGCGTCTCTCTAGCAAACAGCAAATCCATTCGTCTACTTGCCCGCGGAGAACCATGTCTCACTTTCAAGAATCGACCTAGGCGGTGTGCTCTGTGACATCCTTCCTGGTAGATACGGAAGAGTGTGGCCCAGTTAGTTTCAGTGCACAGAAAGTCTAATGTTTCTCGAGGGTTCACGGTGAAGTACGCTAACATAAGTGAGGGAGATAAGAATAATGTCCCCTATCGCGATATAACGATAGGAAGATTGACGTTGAAGGAGAATACTGGCCGATGTAAGGAAGACATAGCTGATGCTTTGTGGTTACTACAGATGCTCGGCGGGKGGGATTTGAACAAAAATATTTCTCAGTTCATATGCTTACCGACTGCGTGTGAATAAGATAGCAGCTTACCAGATGTTCCGGCTTATCTATGCCCAATCTTCATACCGCGGGAATGACCTGTCGAGGAGATGGGGCCTGTGACAGGTGAGACTTGCCTGTATGTATACTGCGCTCCTTGGGTGATATATTCAAGCAGACCTTCTTACACAACGTTGTCCTTCTTCCTCTCCAAGGCTCGCATCGTAATGATGCTAGCTATACTGATAAAATATTTCACTAATGAGAGGCGATCTATAGCTACTAGTATATTTACCTGGGTGGTCGCGTTAGGATAAGCTGGCAGAGACAAGATGAGATTATACCCGAGTCAAATAAGAGCTCCATTAGCAGTTACAGCAATCAGTTCTCAGCATATTGTGCAAGAGTCCAGAGACGAATGCTACATAACACAGTTGGGTTAAGGGACATCGTATTGCACCTAAAGCAAAGTGCTTAAAAGATAGGTAATGAATTGTGCGGAAACGGATAGTACCTAGCATATGATTTTATTACATTAGTTGAAACCCGCTGGTGCATGAGTGGTATATCTCTATGTACGCGGGATAGGGGTCTAAGCTTCACCTGCCCCTATCACATATATGATGGTGGCTCTCGATGTTTCATAATGGTATGACCATGGGGCGACGACGTTAGAAGGACGGCAAAAGAACAGGTCACAATCTGGACTTGGCTTAACACATGAGTTATTATACGGATTTGAAAGCGGCAACACCAGGTGTCAAGGTGGTTGAAAAGCCCTCAAACGTGGGTAGTTTTACCCAAGCCACTGGTCTCTTCACCTAACTTCTACGATCTAAAGCGATATAGTCAGGCATGTAACAATACACAAGAAACTAGCTTTTCGTCACTGATGTCGAGATATCGAGCCACACACTGATTCTAAGTTTGCTCTATCTATGTCCCGTCCCACCCTCCTATCAATAATGATGCGATAATATTGGGGGACTCTATATCCTCTCTTTAACCCGTCCCTTATTGTGGCACGAATTACAAGATGACTTGGCCACATGAGGCCTCTAGTAATAAACCCTTGGGGACAAGCGACAAATGCTTGATGGATTTGCAATGTGCCATTTGTGGATAAGCTGAGGACTAGGAAGAAATTCACAATGCCAAAGCTGTGGTATAATCATTCTACTATCTCAGTATCAAGTGGCTGGATCACGATAATTTCTAATGTCTAATGTGAGTTAAAGTCGAGGGCGGGAGCGACGGAGCGACGTGGCAAACATTTAGAAGGGATATTGAATCCATATTTGTATCTCCAGGGTTGTTTTGCTGGCCGCTGGAGCGTCCAAGCGCCCGGCGGACCCTGACCCTCTTCTTCTAATAGGATAGATTACAATGGATGGAAATATTCAGCGTCACCCAGATCCGGTCACGTGGGGCTCCACGACATGTCGCATTGCACGTCTCCATCTCATTTTCATTCTAGATTTTAAACGCGGTCTATCCGTCGTCAACGAGAATGGCAGTCTCGAGAGAATCCGGTACTCTTGGGACGTACCAGAGATACAAACTCGGCCAAGCCCAGTTCCAAAGATGGCTGAAGCAAACCTCGGACAGACTGCGACCCAGCGGCCCCGCGAAGTTATCCGCAGGATCGGCAGGTCTCGAGGCGCCCATAAAGAACCTAAATCCAGCAGCAAAATTGTCCCAATCCAAGAGGGAATCTCAGACGGCATCAGCAGTTCACTGGTCGCAACTCGAGTCAATGGCTAATGTCGTCATAGACAACTTGGACCCGGATCAGATACCTCAATCCGCCATTAGCATCCTTCGTGACGTGGTACAGCTGAGGAAGAAGAGTGCGCGATTCTTTGGCTCGGCGGCCGCCAAGTCGGACAATGATACACTCAAGGAAAAGAACTCGGCGCATGAACACATCATAACCGTTCTCGAAAAGATCCTGCATAAATTTGAAGCTGCCTTGTCTAAAACTCGTCGCTCTGCACCTCCCCCGTCAAATAGTGAGGACGGTCAACTTGGCATGAACGACATAAATAACATGTTTGAATACCTGAAGCTCGAAGAATCGTATGATGGAGAGGATGGAGACCTCGAAGAGACCTCTGAAATAGAAGCTGCGATTCCGAAATATTCTAAGAAGCTGCAGAAGAAAGGTGGGAAGAAACAAAAACAGAAGAAAGCACCGAAGAGCCAACACCTCCGAAAAAGGACGACTAAATCTCAGGACGCGTCCTGGATTGACACCTTTCAATGGATGGAGAAGGGCGAAGAAGATGACGATGACGATTTTGATTATTATATGATTATCTACTGTTTCTTCCAGGATTTCAACTCCATACGGACCTATATCGGCGATCGGTGGACCGAGTACTTCTACCACAAGTCGGTATCGCTTGACACTCTCGCAGTGATAACGAATGCTGCTTGTGAGATATTCCATGAAATGGAATATGAACTAGAGAAGACCTTGGAGGATGTCCCACGACTTGCTCAGTACGACTACATGTTAGAGACGCTGTTTTTCGAGTACGGCCTTGATCATGTGGACTACTCAGGTGAAGACGAGTTAACGGACAAGGAAAGAACGTACAAGATTCTAGGCGAAGCAGATTGGCTCGGGTTTCCCGCCTACTCGCATGTCTTGCAACTCTTGCAAGCCATACCGCCGAAAAAGGTGCCCCTGTTTCCGGCCTCGGTTATGAAACGCCCTAATTACGGGGTACACGAGTTTGATGGCTTTCGACAGTTTACGAGGGACGTCATTAACGAGCTCGCTATTGAATGCTGCCACACGAAAGCCATGAAGACGAATGGGGAATTACCCATGTTTGCTATTGCCCAAGATGAACTGACGCTGGACTTCGAAGACATACTTCGAGTGCGGAGTTATACTTCCGCGATTATCTTCGACTTATCCCTATATGCTGACGTTCGCTACATCCTCGAGGACCAAGTCGTTGATGCTTTTGATCTTCTACAAGCTACCGCTACTTCGATGAAGACGACATTAGAGGAGCAGATGCCCAACATCAGAGGTCCTTGGGATCTCAAGAAAGAATGTAGGGAAAGACTGGCGGAGATCGAGACGTACATGCTGAGGGACTTCCTCGAGGGCGATAAGACGAGAAGATTCAAAGAGAAAGGAATCAATGAGCCCTTTGAGAGAAACATCCTTCTCAAAAGCGATCCTGTCTGGTCGGGATTGCTCAACTTCCGTTGCCGGCTTGTTCTAGACAACCTTGGCTACCGCCTTGTTACCGAATCATCCGTGGTACTTGGGGCAGCCTTCGTTTACGTAGCATCTCGACTCGGCGGCGTTTCTGTTTTGAGCTGGCCCCAAATGGACCGCTTTCTCCATTTTCATGGCGAGGACAAGATACTCCAGGGCGCTATACTCTCGGACTTGACACCGGTGGACCTCATAAAGAGATTCGTCGTCTCGGGCCTGGCTGCCGTCGACGCCCCGATCAATAATTATTCAAGTCGTTCTAGATCACTTGAAGCCTTCTACCAGAGATACGCAAAGGAAAATGGGTACTCTCGCCAACCGTTGGCTTACCTTAAAGAGATTATCCGGGAGAGATTTGAGCAAATGGGAACACTCTCCTCTGGTGCTGGCGGCAGCGTAAAAACGCCGCATGGGAAGGACATGTCTGTGAAGCGCGTATTTCTCAACCCTGCCGTAGCTCAAGTTGTTCAAAGAGAAGCTTATCAATCGGCGAGCGTCTCGCCGGTACGGCTCCTAGAGATTCTTGAAGAAGCCACGACATCTCTTCTTGAGAATCGGCTCTCTATAGATTACTTCAAGTTGCATCAGCAGAGTGTGCAGCTCTTGCGGGAACTACTAGTCGAATTCTCATCCGAAGTCAGGAAAGACGTGCCGTCTTTATTTGATGAGAACATTAGGGTTAGCCAGCTGACTCTCCTTCTACCTATCGTCTATCGATCTATGACGGACGGTGATGCTGCTGAAGTCATCAAGAGGTTAGGAAAAGTTATAACGGGATTCTGTGAGCGACTGTAGTAAATCGAGACAGTCCCCTCGATGAATATAATACATTGTATCTCTTAGCCAAATGTTCTGCTGTCTGGTAATGCGTACCAGTCTACTCAACGAACATGCGCCAGGGACCCCGGGGGAGATGACACCGCCGATAGAACCGGGAAGACCCTTAAGTCTCTGCCTGTGACGTAATTTGCACCCATTTCGCAACGTTAAATCATTTGAAGTCGCTTGCGCCTTAGTTCCAGTACTATGTTTTACCTAGCTGCGTGGAGGTATATAGCCTACTTTTATCCCCTCTTCTATATTGGTCCTATTTTAACTGCAACCTCTTCTTTGGCGGGGACGAGATTAAGTCCAAACCCAGAGTCGCATTTTACTCTATCACCATAGAACCACAGACCCATTGACACACTACAAGAGAAAATGCCGTTTTCTATTTCGCCATCTCAATGTTTCCTCGCGGCGGCGATACTGGCTTCCAGTGTTGGAACTTATGCCACTTTCTCGCCTCCCAACCCCAACCCCGACTCAAAGCCCACACCTCCGACGGGCGACACAATGCGCTGGCTGCACTTCACTAGTAAGCGCGCTACCAGAATCGCATTCGCTCCGCTAGGCTTCCTAGCATTGCACACCGTCGGCCTGACGTGTCTCTACCCGAATATCCCGCCGTCTCTCCTGCGTCACGGCGGGGRAAATGGCCTGAATCCGAACCTCGTGACTTGCTCGGCGGCGACGTCTATCCCTCTGGTACTACTTCTCTGCGGTATTCCACTCCGCTTGGGCTCTTATTCTTCACTAGGCAAGAATTTTACCTACAACCTCGCGGAGCCTGATCACCTGAAGACTAGTGGCATTTATCGCTACGTACAGCATCCCAGCTACACCGGGATGGTACTTGTTGCTGCAGGAAATCTTGCCCTGCTGTGTAGAGTAGATGGCGCACTTAGCTGTTGGATTCCGCCGCAATGGCATGGGATTATCCGGAGCCTCGGGTGGACATTGTTTATTCCTGCATGGATGCCGATGGTTGGCCTATGGATCCGGGTGCGGGAGGAGGAGCGTATGCTACAAGCCAAGTTCGGCAAGGATTGGGAGAGGTGGCATGCCGGAACTGGACGCTTCATACCTTGGATTTTCTAAACAGGTTATATCCATAATTTCCAGAGCGCATATTCCCGCCTTCAGAGCTCAATGCTTAGCATATACATTCCTAGCTTCCTCATCTAAGTGCATTTCACTGCTCGCCGCTACTACCTCTGAGGATTCGACACTGGATAATGGTAGTCTGTCGTAGAACGAAAGCTATAGGATTGAGCCTCTTTGTCTAACAATGGAGGCTGCCTATGGGCATAAAACTCGTGTAAATCACCTACGAAGCTATGATAATCCCCACCCCGAATCATTCATAGAAATTCGTTCGTGAAGACTCCCTCGGGATCCCAGCGGAGCTTTAGACTTCGCAACTTTTCGAGGCGTCCGGGCCCCTTGAATCGTTCCTGGACCGGTGCAGACCGTGAAAAGTTTCCGTAGATAGAGTATTCGACCTCTTGCTGCCGCTGCCGGATGTGCTCTTTGAAGTCTTCAGCTATCCCATATGCGTGGTTGAGACTCTCCTCGTCGGAGCTCCAGCAGAGTAATTGACACCAGGCAGCAATGTCACGGTGAGACCAAGCTGTCTCATTCTCCGCAGATACCCTGTCCCAGGACCCATCGCTTGTGAGTTCGATAACGAATCCCGACGGCTTTGATGCCGGGTATTTCTCTGTCAATTTTGCCCTTCGCTCCACAAGACGCGTCATGTCCTCGGGGTGAAACTGCTCTATGCTTGTGAGACCAACCGCTAGCCATTTCTTCAGGCCGCCCTTGACTTCAAATGCTTGAAAGGTCTCATTTACTTTACTGAAACATACTTCGTTATTAGCTGGGACGGCAATTGGCCCGACGTCGAACAAGGGCTTAAAAGCCTTCTTCGCATCCTCCTTGCTCCCAAGATAGATAATGGCAGCCATAATGATCGGGKCTAATGTTGGAGGTGCGGGCATCACACCAGCCAGACAATAAGACCTCGTAGTATTTTGTTTGACCTCGATTACTGCCTTGGCAACCTCGGCAGCCTTGGACACGTCGAAAATCAACGTCCCACTCCATACAGTCCCGTCGCAGGTCCCGAGGATGGAAAGCGGATGTATTTTGATGGTGAGGGACGTGACAACACCGAAGAATTGACCTGCGCCTTTGATCGCATAAAGGAGCTCGGCATTTTCGTTTTCGGAAACGGTGATCAGATCTCCTTTAGCTGTAACTATGCGAGCAGAGATGATGTTGTCCGAGCCGAAGCCGACAAGTGGCGCTAAAACTGTGATGCCTCCGCCGATTGTCGACGGGATGAAGCCAACACTGTTGACAGTTCCGGTTACTGAACATGGTCAGCCTTGCTAGTTTCGTAGTGTTTCTTCAAGACTCACCAGCACAGTAACCCTTCTCGTTAACCGCCTTAACAACATCACCGACTAGAGCCCCAGCACTCGCAGTAGCTGTTTGCTTCTCGGTGTCCACTTCAACCGTTCTTATTTGGCTCAGGTCCAAGATGAATCCGGATGACCCAATAGTCGACCATGAGCTGTGACCACCCGCTTTCGCCACGAAGGGGACTGATGTTTCAACTGCCAGTTTGACCTATTTTTCTTCGGCGTCAGTACCCAAGGAATGTCGTTCTGAGCTTGAGATCATACAATCTCTACTATATCATTCTCCGTGGCTGGCAAAATTACTGCGCCGGGCTCCTTCTTGTCTACATCGGTCCATCGTGCCAAGGACTCCTGGAAGTCAGCTTTCGACGGATCTGTCCAAATTTTAGACTCTCCTGAAAGGGGAACCTTTTCGAGGTTCTCAATGAAGGTAGCGATTCCCATAGTTTGAATATTTTTGGAATAGGACTTGATGACGAAGGCGAGGTGTATCGTTCAAGGGAATCAACAGGGTCTTATAGCTGTAGACTCGCAATTGGGGTTTACTACCCTTGTCGCACGGCGGATTATACGAAATAAACACACATCTAGCCCAATGCTTAAATATCCTACCTTCGGTGCGACGGTAGTCAGCACTAGCAATCGTTGGTGAGCCTATCGACTGGGGGATGACGGGATCTAGATTAACATCTCGTTACGAAATCTCCATTTATAGCAGAATGTCCGAAGCTTCAACCTTCTAGGAAGATCTCCAGGGCTGCCTTTTGGTTTACGTCCGTATGCATAGGTGCATCGGTTCTAGGTCTGGCATCTTCCCACAACATAATTGGATGTGAGCTTACGAGAAGGAAGAGGTCCAAAGTGGTTGGTGCCTTCGTATGTAGGAGAAAAAGGAAAAGGGAAAAGGGAAAAGGGAACGGGAGATTCAAGCCACACTTAAAAATGGGTTATGGTTAGGTAAGCGAAGTGACCGTGCGAACTGTACAGTCTGTATACAGTATTTATACGGTATTTATGCGGTGGGTTGGTTGGGTGCCTGAAGCTMCCCTCTAAACCTGCCCGCCAATCACGACGCCGATCTTTTTAACTTCACTGTTCAAATTGTTGACAACGAAGAAACCGGCCGGGTTTCGAATTCGCTTTCATTTGGTACCTCTAATATTGGGTACTTAAAACAACGTTACAGAGAAACGCACAAGATATGTCGCTGTAATGGCTACCGCGGCAGAGCGTTACGATGCACTACTCCGGTGGGTAGAGGACGGCGGTGGAGGTCTCAATCCGGCTGTTGAAATCTACCACGACGAGACAACCAAAGGGTCCTTTCGCGTGAAAGAGTCGTGCTCACTTGGCGTGGACGAAGTCATAGTCACCCTTCCGCTCTTCAAGTCCCTCTCATACCTTGATGCTATCGATGGTCACCCAGACTTTGCTTTCTCATCATCCCCAACCAATTTGCAACATGAGGATCAGTCCTATTTCCCGACCGAGTTCTTGAAGAGTACGCCGCCTCATGTTGTTGGTCGGTTCTTCCTCATGAAGGAATACCTTCTTGGACCCAAATCCAAGTGGTGGGCGTACATTCGGACTCTGCCTCAGCCTGAACACATGAGCAACATCCTCCCCGCCATGTGGCCATCCGATGATATTGAATTCCTTAGGGGCACCAATGCATTTGACGCCATTCAGGATATAAAGTCGACCCTGAAGAAAGAATACAAGCACGCCATGAAGCTTCTGCCGGAAAGCTACCACCTAGAATATAGTCGCCCGCTGTACCATTGGGCCTATAGTATCTTCMCCAGCCGTAGTTTCCGGCCGTCACTCATTATCCCAGCAGGAACCTCACCCCGTCTTCCGTGCGAGTTGGACGACTTCTCAGTTCTGCTTCCTTTATACGACATCGGAAACCACTCGCCGTTGGCTAAGATTGCTTGGACTACTGATGAACGGACCCAAGCATGCGCGCTCAGATCAAGGCAGACATACTCGGCTGGAGAGCAAGTATTCAATAATTACGGCATGAAGACTAATGTCGAGTTGCTTCTGGGTTATGGCTTCATACTCCCAGAGCAGGATAACCTCCACAACGACTATATCCATATTAAGACAAAGGCAGACCCAGACGCTGGGGATTTGGCAGCTACACATGTCGTGTCATTGAGACCCATGGCGCATCGGAGCTCTCTCGTCGGCCGGTCGAGACTCTTGAGTGCAGACTCGATGAGCTGCCTCCCTTGCTTCTCGCACATTCAGGACACCCTCATTGCTGCTCTCTATGAGTCTATCACAGGCGGAGGAGAGGAAACGAACAACACTAGCTTGAATGACATCATGCGTGGTGACATTCCGGGTGACGTGCTAAAGAAGATCGTCGATACTTTGGGTTCCAAGTTGAGCATGGACTTGGAGGATATGGAGGTGAATGAACCGGAATACGAGGCTGCAAACCGCAACCAGCAGCTCGGCCTCGATTATCGCGAACAGTGCAGGAAGGTCTTGGAAAACGCGCTTCGTAGTCTCTTGGCAGGAGAAGGTTGAGATTTCGTGCACATGTTGACGTATAGGTTCGCTGGCCTGCGCCGATGCTCAAATGGATAAATTCAATCTCAAACTCCGAACTAGGGGTATCAAAATGCAATCTGCCGCCAACGCCCATCCTTTTTCAGGCCCAAGACATTCTCTGTGGATGGAGGACGTGCTCATCCCTACCAACATGCGCGTTCTTGCAGCTGTTCTACTAGATCCCCCCCTTTTAGATCAATGATTACGCCTGCCATTTATGGTTGGCTGCCACTCTCCAAGCGCATCGCCTGCTTCGTCGGGTAGGAAAGCCATGTTTTCGTTCAAAAGATTCAGGCACGCCTTGGAAGCTGGCACCCATAAAGTCAGCGGCCGTGTCGATGAGTCACGTCACAACTTTCTTGGCGAGCCGGAAGAGACCACTTACGCAACAACAAACTAACGTCCCCAGAGCTAAGAGCGGCGCTCATCCTGGCTGAGTTATAGCAACCATAGGTCTGCTGAAGGGCAAGCATGCGCTCCCATAGTCTTCCCGGGTCGCCGCCCGTGCCCTCTTCTAGAGCCTTGAGAGACTCCCGCCTCCTATTCCTGGAAGCATCCATGCCGACTGATGAACATTCGGAGCACGGCGATGGCGACCTTGATTCTTCGAACTTGTCAACCGGGCCAATGAGCTCGGAGATTTCGATTTCTTTGGAAGTGCTGCAAGCAAGTGGACATGGTGTGATGGCATCGATGTCATCGACGCTATTCGACCGACTCGACTTTCTCGACGTTTTGGACATGCTTGAGTAGGTATTTCTATACAATCGTCTTGTTTTTACCACTCCGGGAATACGCGCAAGTGGTTTGCTTCTGCTTTTTACTCTTTTATCACAAGTTGTCGACAAGAAGGCTGAGGGTCCTCGGGGATTAGGAGATAAGCGCAAGCGAAAGTAACGATAGTCGCTGTTTAGTTTCGACGGTTTCTTACATCCCAAGCTTTGCACATGAAGACAAGCTAAGGGGTTATAAGCAAGAACCTCTTACTCCTGAAGAAGAAAGGGAACGAAATATCGGTGGCTTCGGATCAGCAGGGTGTGGAGCTGCCGACTTTTATATATAAACCAGCCAAAGTAACATTGAACCATCTAAAGGCCGGTCGCAATGGCACACATGCCTCATGCCTAACGGCGCTTGTATGGAGAGGGTGATGTGACGATGAAACCTGCATCCGACCCAATTATGACCAGCCGGGGTCTCAGTCATCGACCCCTGCTCTTGGTGTTGGCGTGCAGCTCCCGCGCGTACTATTGCTGAGTCAAGAGAGTTTATCGACGCTGCAGTAGTGCCAATCAATGTAAGGTTGTGTGCGGGTGTCTCCTAGACCCGGCGAACGACTCACTGACAGAACTGGGACGATGGCGACATGCGTCAGGCTACCAGATTTGGAGGTACAGCAGGTACAACAGCTACCAACTGACCTCATCGTATATCTGCATGGTGTGCGCTGTCGAGAGTGACATGTAGTGCTCATCTGCCAAGCGTCATTTGCTGGTGGGCTTTGGATTTATTGGCACTTTTTTCGGTGACCCCCCATCATACGACGCACATAATTGGGCACAAGCTCTTTTTCTGAATCTGGGTTTCTGTGTTCTAAAGGTGTCCATACATACGTTCCCGTCAAGGTTCGGCTTGGGCTAGGCTCGACTGGGCTTTGACTGGGGGGCAGCATGCAGCTGTCGCAGATCCTCAACTACCGGCCGATGCCCGGCATACCCCCATCGTCAAATCCCGTACTCGATAGAATGAACCAACCGCCCCCGTTATCGGCTGTGGCACCATAGCACGAGACGATAGAAGCTCCTAGACCCAAGAGAGGCTCTCCCTAGGTTCCATCATCTCGAAACCTTGGGTCTTCTCCAGCATCGACGCGAGTCCATTGTATGAAGATTAACCAGAAATGATAAAGTGACCCTTGAAGAAAATACACTATTTGCAAGGAGACTCATATGCGATATGGTTAGATATGTGTGAGCTAGGAACGTCAAATTAGGGTTGCCAACCACCCCGATGGCAAACGGCGGGATTGATCAAGTTTCAGAAGATCATTCTCCTTAAGGAGGATCGTGAATGGTCTATTAGCAAGATATAGGCTAGCGCAGTGCTACAGTGTATAGCATGAACGATCAAGGCTGCGCCTCGCCGCACCCCTTGTTGCTGCGAGGGAGTAAAGATACCTATCTGCCTATCTAGGTAGCCAACCGCCAACTCCGCCGTGCTGGTAGCCAAAGTTGCCAAGGTTCATAGTGGAATGCATCATGTCAATCACGTCCATCATTAGTGCGGGGGTTGCACGCGCAAGGACAGGGGTTACAATACCGTATCTGACTCGGCGTCGTCTTCTCCATCTCCGTGCATTCTCGATTCTAACTTCACGGTGTGCACGTACGATGTCGAACGAGTGCACTGCAAACCTTGAGGATGGTCTTATAATATAGAACCATCCCTTCGGGGTAGAGCGAGGTGGTAAGGAACCCTAAGAAATGAAATGTTTAGAGGGAGAAAAAGGTCAATAGGCTCTGCTTACCGCCATTTTCATCGAGAATCGTTTCATCAACTGGAAACAATACGATCCCATCAAACACCACGAGCTGTTTTTCTCCAACCCTGTCCCCAGATAATGGGTCGGGGTGCAGGCCACCTCTATAAGTCAGCGCCCATTTTTCTATCTCCTTATAACTTGTTCCTTTCTCTTTAATGATATCGCTTAGGAGTGGAGGATATTTCAACCCAGCTCCCAACAAAAAGGATATTAAGGAAAAAGAAAGCCAAGAAGAAACAAAAGGAAAAGAGAGGGGAAAAGAGAAAAAAAGGCCTAATTCTCACATGCCTGACCGTATTTCAGGCTTCTTCGGTGCGCTCATGTAGTCCACTACGAATMCTCCAAAGAGACGCTCGGATGGCCTATCATGGACTAGCGCCTCTACGTGTGATGAGTTGCCCCGATCGATTAGGTCGGATAAGATTGGGGTTGAGCTGGCTTGCAGATGATCAACATCTGGAGACCTTGCCCCGGACTTCCACAGAGTCAAACAGCACCACCGGGGGCGGCTATACGGCTCGCTACAATGGGTACCTTACCACGTACGGGCTATACGACACGAACGATCAATTCTCATCTAGGTAATGAGCTTGGTGTCCATACGTACTCGTGTACCTACATAGGTACTAGTAGACGCAAAGAACGTATGCCGACCGAGACCATTTTGGGGCTATTGGGAGAAGCATCGTGGCTTTTGAGGCATCCGCGTCGGATGCAACATCATTATCCTATTCCTACGTACCTAAGGTAAAGGACTAAAATATCGTCGTTGCGGTATGAGTCTATATATTCAGATAAGAATGGGACCCAACAGCGGATGCGAATTTTCTCATCATCTCACATAGCGCGATGATGGCTCTTTCGATGCTGTGTGGCTTACGACAAGCCCGAGTCAGCTTACATGCCTTTAGGGGATAACTACCTAGGTACCTGGTAGCTAGTAACACTGAGTTTGATGCGATCGCCAATTGAACCCCATCAAAAATAATTCTCAACTACAATACCCTGTTACTATCTGCCCCCTCTTCACTTCCCCCTTCACCTTTCTCTTGGTGCGAAAGTCGCAGGGAACACATTACCAATAATGGCAATCGCTACCGCAAGCCGTCACTTTCGTTCAATGAATACACTCGAGAATCAAGCTTCCTTTCTAGGAGGAAAATCACTGCACATCTAGATGTGTCCTAAAGGGACATATAGATAGCTCTCGTTGCATGTTTAAGCATTTAAGAAGTAAGTACCTACCTATATATAGACACATGGAGAAAAAAAGTAAATCATTCTGGAATGTGCTTGTGCGTGTTCATATATACAAGTAGTAGAATGGCGAGAAGGCAACATTGGACCTTGCAGGCGGTTGCCTATGATACGATACTTAGTACTAGCTTTGGGTAAAACACAGAGTGAAATAATGCTCTCGCGTGCCTCTGAGAATCGTATAGACAGGAGAATAGCTTAGCTGTATTTTCGTATAGTGGTTTGTACATACCTACGTAGATTCCTTTTCTTGTGGAACCCGACGTGTGGGCTGGTGAGCTCTCATATAATCTAAAGCTCATTGCCTTCAACAGGTATAGATAAAGGAAATGGGATAAATATTCCTGTGAATTTAGATGATGTCTTTACTTAGTTGGATTCCGGGTTATCATGTGATGGTCGCCGGGGATGGCGGACACGGAGGCAGCGGCGGCACTACTTCAACCTTTTCCGAATCTGACTCTTGGCTCGGCCTCGACGGGTTCCGCGAGTATTTATTTACACGAAAAGAATAGGTATATACCTATATTACTAGCTTGAATGCTTAAGAGAAGAATTCAAGGTTTTCATCTCTCTGGGGAGCCTCCGACCGTCACAGTTTGCTAGACCACGTTTGCGCCCTCCTATGTCACACCTTGGGGACCGCCGACACGTTAGCTCGATGGGTGCTCTAATTTGAAGACTACCTAGGTACGGTACGGATCACATAGCTGCTGGTTAGCGCTTCGACAGCGCCAAATGGAGCCTCTCTCGAAGATAGAAAAGAATGAGCCAATCGCGTCTGTTAGTTAAAAATAAAAAGTTTTTCCGTGGCTTTTCACATCGAGATTCTGGGGCAAATTCGTCACTAATTTTCAAGATTCTATTATGCGGGAGCTACGCCGCCCTGTTTCGGGAATATGCCTGAAATATTAAGGATTGTACGGGATTCGCTGGATGATGAATGGATGACGCGCTGGTCCGCCACTGGGCTAGTCATCATAGGCCAGCTACGTTCGTCATCTATACCTGGTACCTGTGAGTGTGTTTTAATGATCATGGACGCATTTGGTGACGTGCCTCCGCAGGCTGGCGCCACCCGTCGAATTCTGCTTGCTACCTGTGGCAGCTTGCTGCATACCTCGACCGAGCTTCCCAAGACGTGTTTGTGGCTATGTTCATCATGCCCTGGTCTTGTACTTCCCTCTCTCTGGACGGGCTTGATCTAGCACGTATTTCCAGTCGCGGTATTAATCTTCTGAACCCTAGTCGCCTCGTATACCTAACGTCGGCAAATTAGATCATCTAGTGTTCCCCTGTTTCCCTCCAAGACAACATCTATCCTCTTTACATCGCTAGTCCTGCTCCATGGCTGCGGGTTAATAATTTGGTTATTGTAGAGGCCGTAAAGATGATACGCCCAAGGCAGGCTTTGTTCCTGGCTGGACTTATTCTTGGTGGTAGTGTTCTAACGCTGCTCTTCCTTCGTACGAATATTGGATATGGACTCATTAGACCCATCAATGTTTATCTGGGAGGGTCGGATGAAGCGCAGCCCTCTCCGAGATATAAACCAGTTCCCTCCTTCACCCCACCACCTATGCAGGACCCGTTCCCAGCGTTAGCAACATCAACTCCACCCCCTATCCCAACGTACAATATCGCCGAAAAAGATGTGTGGGAAAAGTATGGGTTGGAGGTTCCGCCGCCCTTGATCATCGGCTTCACTCGGTCTTGGCCAATGCTGCTCCAGACCGTCGTCTCGTACATCACCGCGGGTTGGCCGGCCGAACAGATCTACGTGGTGGAGAATACGGGTATGCAGCAAGCCAACACACGCGGTCAGCTCACTCTCCAACATCCGTGGTACCTAAACCACACGTCCCTCAAGCGTCTCGGCGTGAATATCGTTCAGACCCCCGTTCTGCTAAGTTTCGCGCAACTCCAGAACTTCTACCTGTCGCTCTCCTATACTTATAGCTGGCCGTACTACTTCTGGAGTCATATGGACGTCCTCGCGCTGGGCCACGAGAACGGGTTCGAGGGTCTTACGCCGCGCGCAGGTGAGCCGGGCTACAAGAGTCTCTACACCTTATGTCTTGAGGAACTCAACCGCACTCTAGCGACAGATGAGCGGTGGGGTACGCGCTTCTTTGCATACGACCACCTCACGCTGCAAAACCCAGGGGCTCTTGAAGACATCGGCGGATGGGATACGCTAATACCGTATTACATGACCGATTGCGATACATACACGCGCTTCCACATGCGGAACTGGACGCAGAAGGACAGTAACTGTGGTGTAGTCACAGACACATCGGTCGTACTCGACGATCTCCTCGCTCTGTATCGAGACCCGAGCGTCATACCTAGTTTTCGTGATCCGAATCCGCCGCCGCCACCGTCGGAAAAGGATAAGCAGAAGAAGCAGTCGAGAGATATTCCTCCTGTTCTTAACGATCCTGTGGAATATTGGAAGAAACTCCTAGACGTTGCCAACCAGATGTTCCATTATAAACATGGCGACCGTGGCCGCAACACTTGGCAGTCAGGCCAACACGGGGGCCAAGGGGAACCATTTTACTACGACTCGGCAGGATTCTCTGAGGCTCTCGAGGTCCTGACCGAGGCCGGAAAGGAGGTTTTCCGTCGTAAATGGGGACACGGGAATTGTGACTTGATAGCGGGAGGAGGTCTGAGTTACGAAGACCAATGGAAGGTCCTGAAGGACTGGGAGACTTAAAAGACATCCCTTCGCTACTGTATGTTTAGGTACATTTTGGGCGTTGGTGGTCTGAGTCGGGTTTCGTCAGATGTTTTGGATGGGACATGCAGAAGGGCAACGACCTAGGATCTGGTGTACATTATGAGATATGTGACACGGATAACGGATAATCCTTTACAGGCGCTCTACACTTGTCACAAGCGGGCATACAAGAAAGGGAGCGCTTTTACTTACAGTATCTGTGCCCATAACGTTATATTATCAGTTGAGCATGGTGTTCCTTCGCATGATCGAAAAGGATCAGAGCCCATGCACCTTGCTGAGGTTGGAGACCTGGTCCGCACGGAACAGAAGATACCTTTTACCTTCTAAGTAGGAGGTATTATTAGCAATACCATCAAACTGAACACCTTGTATACCTAGATATGGGAGGAGGTTCGACCGCGTTATGACTGTGATTACAAAATGCGAGCTCATCGAGTGTTTACGCCAACAAGTAGGTACCTCCTATCCAACCATCTCTTTGGGGGGTTTATGATAGAAAGCGCAAGATCTATTGGCTTGGAGTGTTTGCGCTTGTGTAGGTATCTGTTAAGCTCACCCTACATATAATCTCATTCCATTATGTCACCTATTGCATCACACCTACGTACGCTCTTGACCCCTACTCTTCTCTTTTATCCCACCCCTCGTCTAAACCTAGGCCACCGACTTCCCACGCAGCGGCAGCAAGGAATATCGTCTGCTCGTCAAACCTTTTGCCAACAATCTGCATACCAACCGGCAGTCTGGCCTTTTTACCTTCGTCGACCTGGCCCCAACCGACGGGGATGACTAGGCCGGGGTGCCCTGTGACATTGAATGGCATCGTGTTGAATGTGTTCGCGACGAGGAACTGCATTTTTTCCGCAACGCCCATGTCCGTCGGCATGTGTGGTGGCGCCACCGTCGGCGTCGCCGGCATAATCAGGACGTCAAAGTCTCGCAGTGCCCTATCGTACGCGGCGCGTAGTTCATGGATGTGGCGTACGGCCTTGTCACGCACGCTCTCTGGGTATCTCGACCGATCTCGTAAGAATTCGCTGCTTAGAATCGCGACGACGACGAGCGGATTCAACACCGTCATATTGTCGTACCACTCCTGGTCGGGGGCCGGAGCCGGGCCGGCTGGGAATGGGAAAGGAGGCGAGGAGGCGGTTGACGAGCCCTGGCGGTACAGCAGCGTATCTGCCATATAAGCTCGAGTCGCTGCCGTGAAGATGTGTGGCGCGGTGAGATGCAGCGGGACTGAGACCTCAGCGACAACAGCGCCCAGCGCGGTGAAGCGCGATGCAGCTCTGTGGATAATTGATGCAACCTCCGCATCAAGGCCCGCGATTTCGAAGGCCTCTTTGAGTATTCCGATGCGTAGGCCACGAGCTGCAGCCGTGGTTGACCAGGTGCCGGCAGTGGTGCGCGCGGCAATTTGCTCGTCTAGGAGGACATGATACTGCGGAACGACAGCACGCAACGGAGTTTCAGGTGTCATACGTGGATCAAACCCGTCGTAGCCAGCGAGCACTGCAAGGAAAAGAGCAGTATCGCGCACGGAGGAGGCCATCGGGCCACAGTGGTCGATCATGGGGAAAAGCGACGCAATCCCCGTATAAGGAACTAAGC
Organism: Hypoxylon sp. E7406B; assembly: GCA_000931505.1. Classification (NCBI taxonomy): domain Eukaryota; kingdom Fungi; phylum Ascomycota; class Sordariomycetes; order Xylariales; family Hypoxylaceae; genus Hypoxylon; species Hypoxylon sp. E7406B. The sequence goes on along the minus strand of JYCQ01000212.1, from coordinate 109,237 downwards.
CGTGTGTTGGCTTGAGACCATATATACCACAGTATGCGGCGGGCTCCATTACGTTAGCAGATATCTTAGAAAAGAAGCTTGTTGGTAGGAGACGGGATACGAACAACCCGGATGCTACCACCTTGATCGCCACCAATCGCAAAGTCTACCCCTTCGCCTAAATATTCTACGGGGAGACCCCTGGATTTGCGCCATTTCGCGACGACCTGGGTGGCGATAAGCGCTGCTGATCCGCTGCTGCTCCCCCCAGCAGAATAACCCCTTAACCAGGGGTTGTCAACAGGTCCTGTAGCGCTAGTACATGACATTGCCGACAGACAATAGTTCTCGCAGGTTGAGATACCAGTAATTACTGCGCCGGCTTCAAGAACACGATATACGACCGGGGCATCGATCTCTGGGATGGGAGCCGGTACGTCCTTAGACAAATAGAAGGGTTTGGTGCCAACCGTCATCGGCACACCGGCTACCGGCGTGTTATCTTTGATGGCGACTGTCTTGCCGGCCAGCAAGCCAGTACTTCCTGCAGTGTTCTGGGCTTTAATATACGTCTAGATAAAATGTGTCTGTTAGCCAAGGGCGAAAAGATCATCTGATTAGGTTTCTAAAGGAGGATGGAGGATTAGCTAATACCCGATTACTCCATGCGTTCAGGGGGTTCTCGGAAGGGGGTGGTAGACTGTATGTCCGAGAMCCCCAAGCAGAAGCCTCGATATTAGGAGCGAGCCGCGGATCAATATAGTCCTTCATACGATCGACGAACTCGACCGACTCTTGCGCCGCTCGAACGAGCGCAAGATATCCTGGCTCATCATGAGGCGCCATGAGAAATCCATGTGCTGTTGCGATCTTGCGAAGGGCGTCGATAGAGACCTGGCCACTGAATGGGTGTTACTCAACGCTTAACTTCAAAGGTTCAACTTTAAAAGACCGGAACACTTACTTCTCCTGCGGGGAAGTCATTTCTTCGGTTCTAAGGGAGGTTGAAGGCGTGATGTAAAGCCTGATGTTTTAAGACTGAATAATTGATTTATGATATGTTTGGTGACTCTGAACGCCATTAGAGAAATCGACGGAGGGATGGGTGCTATTTATCATAGAGGTCGGAGTCCTCGATATCAACCTGTTCGAAGTGATTGTCGCGAGACATCAACGTCTCCCGGATCGGTCCAACCTGTGATTGGCTGACAATATACGACCATCGCTATCCCATGTTCCGCTTCGGTGCTCCGCCGAGAAGGAGTCGGCTACCTCGGAACTGGGGACTACGGGACGGCAATACATGGTTGACGCGTCTTCATTGGCATCAAATCGGCCTGTAATCTTCGAGCCGCTGGTGCTCGTCCATTCTCACCCCCGTTCGTCGCTCACAAAATGCTTTTGGCATGTCTAAGACATTGCCAAGCAAGCTGGCGGGTCCCCGCGAGAAACCCGGGAATATGTGATATTGTGGCTTGGCTTGGCATGACTCGGCTTCTTGAAGTTGAGGCGTCATGTTCCTTGATATGAAGGCCTTTCTATTGACCTGTGATGTTTGCACGCCGCAACCACTTAAATGGCTAGGCAAGCAATCCACTGATGATTTTCTTTTCATTTCTCAAAGAATTGCCCTGGAAATGCTGTATTAAGATCAAGAGCTAAATAGCAGAACTCACATGTCCTGAAGTTCTTCCAATGCACAAGCGGCCAATCTACTACACAGCCGGCGTAGTAGATTGAGCGTATACATTCTGGCTGGGTTTGACTACATGCTGTACTGGTATTTCATCATTATGCTCTAGTTTAGGTCGTAATATGCACTTTTCTACCTACGGCTTGTTGATCAAAATCGGAGGCAGCCGAAATGGCCCCTTTTGCGACTGCCCGCGTCACGCAGTCAACACACGACAATGGACGAAAATGCTTTAAATACGATTCGTATTTCAATAGAGTGGCAAACCCCCCGTCATCTATGAGATCTCTTCTTGCCAACCATTCTATATTCAGGTAGCCAACCGAGGCTACCGGAAAAGTTATAATAAACAACCAGTCAGTATGATCAGGCTGTAAAACGTGTGCCCGGGTGGCCGAGCAGCTAGGGCTACGTCCACCCACACATCCCAGCACCGGGAGCGCCCGAGACGTCTTGAGGTGCATCGCCCCGTGTCGATTTCACCCAATCCCAGAAATGCAAGAACAAGAAAATTAGGGACAATCAAAACGCCTAGCCCAATGCAAATGTCCCCGAATATATGAAGGMCCGCCCGTGGATGTAAGCGAGCCGGTGTACGGCCTCTCTAATCGTGGTCTAATGAATATCCCGTTATATATCTCTGAAGCTGTAAAAGCCGAAAGTTCAAAAGGCGCCAATGCGGTATATCTAATGCGATTCGTAAATGGCATGCGTTGATCCGTAACGGTGTTCGGCGAAATCGGTATGATTCGCGTCGCGCGTGAAAAGACAATGCTACAGCCACCAGTGCAGATATGCAAATGCTGTGTTGGGTATCTTGGGAAAGGGAATGGGAACTGCTCGGCAGTCCTTGTACTTCGGATATCGCTCATCGCCGATTTAGTGTTTACCTTGGTCATGGCTCCCCGGCGTAGCTGTGGAGTTTGGATGATGACGATGATGGTGGTGGTGGTTGTGGTGATGATGGTGTTGCGAGTGCGAGTAATGCTGTCGTACCTTAAGGAAGTGACACGAGTTAGCACACTGAGCTCTGTGATATTGCTACCCAGTAGTTGTTTTCAGTCGGCCTGGCAACTTACTCTTTGTCGGCCGCGTCGCTCCTCTTCGGCCGGGAAGCTCACCGTCTTCCTCTCCTCCTCGTACCATGCACTCAGACTCTTGCCACCAAACATTAGGTCCTCATCATCTATTACTATGGGTTCCATCCAACCCTGTTTTTGCAATTCTGCTTCTCGCGCATTGGTGTCGGGTAGGTAGTAGTGCAGCGTGTCTTCGCTGGCATGATGCGACGTTGTCGAAGTAGTGGTGGTGGTGACCATCTTGAGCGGCGACGGTTTATGCGATTGCGAACTCGCGATTTTTTCCGAAGATTTGTTGTGGGAAGAAGGGTGCGGCGAGCGCGGTTGCGAGTGTGGTGATCTGCGGCTGTGTTGCGACGCCGGTCTGCTTCGTGATTTTCTGCTGTCGTCAGATACACACGAATTACGTCGCGACATGAGCGGTAATAGCTAGAGGCGAAGCTGCGAGAGGTTGCCCGGGAGAGCGTGCAAGTGTAGACACAGCAGGTGAAGTGAGTATGCGAGGTAGAGCCGGTGGGATGGATGAAGTGCACGGGAAGAAGGTTGGATTCCTCGGTGTAAGTCGTGTCAATGTTTATCACTTGTGATGATCGGCTGCACCAGGCCGCCTTTTGTGTTCCAAYCCCCCGCCGTTCCTAGGGCGGGAAGTCTGGCCTGTGACTCTGGGGTGACGAGTGGGTATGGAGGACAAGAATAGAAGCTGGAGGAAGAAGCAATGATAAATAATAGGCACGAAGGGGCGGGCTAGAAGCAAGTTTTACATAGGTTGSGAGCCGTAATAATAATAATGATGATAAAATTGGAATTGTTGGGGCTGGCTGGGAAAAAGGAGAAAATACGGTACATTCAGGGCGGGGGATTTCCTATTCCGGAAATCCAATACTGTCAGGCCGGCCCGAAACGGTCGAAACGTTACTGCGCAATACGGTAGAGAGACGGACGGAGTTCTCTTTCCGTTTGGATTCTCGGAATGGATAGGGATGGGATGTTTGGATCTTGGTTAATCTCGAGACAAGTTGAATGAATCAAAATACAGTCAAAATCTCGATGGAGAAAAATAGAATTGAGTTTTTTAATAATTTGCCTCCTACATGCAGGCGTCTGTGGAATCCGCGACTCTTTATTACTCAAGGCATCAAGGGTCATTACGTGCAGCAAGAGGGAAACGGGTACTTACCTTCCAGAGGATCAGTTTGTTTTGTTTCAATGTGATGTATTATTTCGCCTCCCAAAATTAGGGATTTTGTGGGGTACAAGGTGTAATCCCGTTGTCAGTGAATGAAGCCGAAACGGTCGGTCGCGGAAAAGGATGTTCATCAAGGACGAGAGATTCGGTCCGGAAACCGCTCCGGCGAGAGACTCGTGAAATCTATTTCAAGGAATAGTGTGAGGACGCAATGATGATGACTCGGGAAAGTTGTGTAATTCTTGTCAGATAGTTCGATGAGACGGTCAACGTGACGATCATATACTAAAAAAGGAATATCCCCAACGTTGGTGGCGGCTCGGCTATACGATAATTAATCGCTTATCAAAGAATAATATAATGTGCCCTTACGTCGTGTCAGCAGTTGACGCTCAGCAGAATCCCGAGCATTGATAAGTAACGCATGTGCCTGCCTATATATACCCAGGTAGGGTAAGTAATGGCAATGAATGATACAATTAACCAAAGTTTGACTAGCCGGGGACCGAGGACAACGACTCATGTGGTTTCCTATCCAGGGCTAGATAATCCCTTCGTAAAGGCCTGCTTTTCTTATGGCGGCAGTGCTGAAATCTTTTGTTGCCTGTGAGGAGTCATGAAGGTGCTTCACCAAGCCCCGCGAAGAGAGCCCCAAGTTCGAAATCTACCATCATTGATCCTTGTAAATATCTGCAACACTCTACATATGTACATGTATCTTATCTGTCTGTATAACTTGATTAGATCCCGGGACGGAAGTCCGTTAACGTAGCGTTATTGAAAAGAGCCGACAGGGTACCGTAATGCCTACGTCGTCGCAAACCTCGAAAGTCATCGACCATCTTAGGTACCTAACATACAATGTATGACATGCAACCGCAAATCAGTCCATCAATCTTACCAGCTACCAGCCTATAAACGTGAGATTACATGCCCGACCGGTTAATCAAGCTGGCCTACTTGTCAGCTTCGCTGGTGTATAGACCACGGCCAAGTCAAACTGCAACGCTCCTATTGGAAAAGCCAACAAACACACCGTAAGCMCCCGGTCGCATCTGGACCGGCCGAGACGGTTCTCTCCATAGAGCTGCAATCAAACAGTCAATGGCTGGCTGATCATCAACGATCGACCCTGTTAAAGATGCCTCTTTTTCTGGGAAATGTCTACGTACATGCTCACACCCGCAGCAGGGCTAACCCAATCCGAGAATACAGCTATCATTATTTGCTTAAGTGTCAACTTAGCTTCGTGGTCGTTAAGAACACGTTGATCAGGTTGGATCTTGGTTTTTAAGCCTCGTCCTACTGCCAGCCTACCACGTACTGATTGCATTTGACACGACCGCTCCGACCCGAAGTCGTCGTCTTGGCTCGGGCCTTTTCATCCTCATTTGTTCAATGGTTTGCTATCCATGTATACCAGATAGACATACCTAGCCCGAACGTGAGCGGCATGCAAACAGCGGTACCTAATATTGCTGACCGACTCTCTTACGCTCGTGGCGGCTGAGTGATACTGAATACCGTGACGCAAGAATTAAGCTATAGCAGAGCAGCAACGCGTGTCGAGTGATACATTAGGAGGTAGGTACCTATACTATACATTAGGTACCTGATGTAACTGTCAGCAGCCAGCTACAAATTTTCTATGCTGTGCGTTACGACTATCAGTGCAACCCTCTTCGATGAATTGATCTTCTCCGGGGTACCGGGGTCCAGTACGTAAGCAGATACGATATGTCTTAGGACCATCTCACTCTGCTTTCGTTGATCGCTGCTTATTGGCTCCGGGAGGCTTGTACCCTTCGCTTATCGTCGTCCTCCTGCCAAATAAGATCAGCTTGACACCGTCCCTCATTCCGCATCACGAACAACCTAGATTTCCCATAGGATAGAGTCAGCTTCGGGTGAAGGCATTGGCTGCAGCGTCGGAGAAGCAAATCTCGGTTCCTAAAACCTCCGAGCTCGACATATCCGCGACTGCAAGAAAATTCCTCGATAGATACCTGTCTTTTTGATCGCCAAGATCTAGAGCGGGAAGAGCGGACAGAGCGGGGTGTCGTTTGGGACCCTGAAAATGAAGCCAAGACCTACCGTATTCGTCCCGACCTGACAGGGTTACAATTTGAGGGGTTCGTCAGGGCTGGTCAGGGCTGGTCAGGGCTGATCAGGCTCATCCGCTACTATTAGCGGGCGATCTTTGCACATGCTCGCCCTTAAAAATACAAAGAGGTTGCGAATCGCGCGGATTCATGGATGCGTGTTGGTCTATCGCTACACATGAATATTTTCCCCAACGACCGTATCGGCAACGGTATGCTCATCAGACAAATGCTAATCTACCTCCTATATTAGATACAGAGTCGTCAACAAGTGACCACGTACCTCTACATGTACAGCACATTAGGGGTGATGTGTAAGTAACCTCTATTGCATGCGTTGTCTTGTAATAAGCGAAGCGGCAATGCCTTGCTGGCCTACCTAGTAAAACTCGGGTTGCCAATCTGGTCCAAATGGTTGGACAGTGGAAAGCTTGACAAGCAACCCCTTGTTGGTTCTTGGACGGGGGATAGACCTCCGTAACGATACAATAATTCACGGTAGGGTTCAGATTCAACGGAATATTTCGTTGAATGTCGCCAGAAATACGACCGACACATGCATGTTATCAATGCAATTCCTAATGACGCCCGCAGTAAGAGAGGTATGTACGTACGTTAGGTACTCACGTAACATTACCTACAAACCCCGCCTGGCTGCGGAAGTCCTACATATGTGTATGTAGGTCAACTGATCGACCAGCGACTTCTTAGCTCTCGGTTTGAGGCTGCCCTGAGACCAGATCTTGTGCCACCGCTCCGGCGCGACTTTTATCATGTGCCGGGTTGGCGACCTGGTCAAATTCCGTCAAATTCCGTCAAATTCCCATCATGGGCCTCTGTGTAAATAAACCGTTTCTTCAAAGTTTACACCGGAGCACAAAAACGGACACGCGTTCGTGTCTCAGGAACTTAGGATCTTGGGACCCTTCGTGGGAACGTTTTAACGCGTCTTCATCCATGCGACAAGCAGGCTTTGAGATGATTTCGTCATAGCGGGTCTGGCCGAGCTGCCAAGTCGCATGCATTCTAACGGCATAAGGCGCCCCCGGATGACAAGCGTCTGCCTATTCGACACCCACCGGATTGCATTAGGTGGGTTCAGTGGATTCAGGGCGTATGTATGTATAGCTCAGGCTGTTACTGGAGACTAAACTGGAAGTTTCTGGGTACTTAGGTATTCATGATTATTGAATAGTGCTCAATTTATGCGGGCCGTTCGTACATACATAGAGGAACATGTCGTCGCTTTTTCTCCCGCCTTCATTGACGTCATCTATACACTTACAATGTTAGGGGTGTCTAGGGACTCCACACGAAGCCGGCGAAATTTCGAGGACTTATGATGACAGTCGATGAGAGCAGAAGGGGTTCATGTTGCTGATTCAGAGGTTACAAAGGTAGTTGTATGCAATGCAAATCCTTTAATTCTTCAACGCACCCACTTCCCGTTACGAGGGGAGGTTCTGGCTTAAAGCATCGCACCCTGGATATGGTTAATTGTTATGATACCTCCTTGGGTAGGGACTTAGAAAAGCAGCCTATTCCTAAAAGGTACACAAGAATCTATCATCTTGGAGCTCTGGTTTATTAGGTACCTAAGGTACCTACCTAATTACTTCCAGGTAAATTATTACAGAGTTAAAAATACTTGTATTGAGAGAGCTACGCCCGCTCTTAGCGTAGTATCAGTTATCCCGCAAGTCCTCAGCCGACATCAAGGCGAAGTGATACTTGCGAATTCATGATTCTCGTCTGGGAATATACGTTCCAGGTGCACACGCAGCCCCAGAACCAAGGCACAGCCCTCCAGGATGGCAATTGCTCTTATTGACCCGGTAGAGCCAGCTCAACAAAATGTGTGTCGAAGTCAAGTCGTTAGAATATGTTCTTTTAAAACATTGATCTACGTTTGATACTAGATAGCGGTAGTTAGCAAGATAAAGGCATGTTATAGAAAGTCCGTTTTATTAAAAGATCCCACACACCTACAAGAAAGGAAACCTTGACTGTAGGCAGTCTTAGTTAAACTTGGATATAATTAACAAGGAGAGAATGTCTAGATGTTGGAGAAACTATCTGCCTAGGTAGGTAAGCATTCTTAAGAATAGATATTCTGATATACCTAACGGCAGAAGGACATTTCTATAGTCGACATCTAGACTATTGATTTACAATAGTTCTTCATGTAGTATAATTAGTGCACCCGACTATAAGCCATGGCCCCCTTTTAGGCTCAATTGTCAAAAATTAGATACTCTTCCATATTTGCTGTTTTCTAGTAACCACCTTATTAGCTGACTAGAGATTCTTTCAAATAAATATTGCACCTATCCATGTCTGATACCTCCCTGAATCGCTATGTGGCAGTGCTGTGAAAATAACATAAATTTAAATAAAATAAAAATTGCACTGTTGGGAGCCATAAAGTGTAGATAGGGTCGTTAGGTGACATATAGCCTAGACTTTTCCGTCTAGTTATATGGCCAAGTCAGTAATGAATCTCCCGCTAACAGTGTGGTTCGATTGAGATTTAAGACATAATATATGCAATGGCATCTTTCACTTGCTGTCGTAGTCTTGTGAATAGCAGCTCAATGAAAAGGGGCAAGATACACTATTAACTCTTCGGGATGATGATGTCAAGTCTTGCTAGTTCTGAAGGCATCTATATTTCTGTGTAAGCACCTATATTTTGAGCGCTCTACTGTCATGACGGGCGCGCAGCCAAGACGTTACATATATTTTTACCTGTACATACCGTGGATCGTTATAAGCCTTTATGGTCGTTAGACAATAGCTTTGAGAAGATGTCTATGCGAGTTTATGTCCCTGGTACATTCTAAGACTATCGTATGAAGGAGTCGCGTCTATTTTTCTATTACCTAGGCACCTATAGATGTGTTGCATGTGACACACGCGTGCTGTTTACTCCAAATGCGAACGCACCTTATTGCCTGATTCGGCATATATGTCCCTTGTTCGGCCTACAGAAAGCGATACGTCATCATCTCACTGCATCACAATACTAGCGCATGTAACGTCCGCCTTTGGCCTGGGCGCACCAAAGGGGCAGGGAAGAGGCGAGAGAAATGTGTCCTCGCTTCGCTAGAGTCTTGGTCTCGATTTCTATCCGAGGCTTTCGTCTGACAAGGACAGCTCTTATAGCTCAGCCCCCCTACATCTTGGGTGGATGCATTCGCGGGGCGGGGCGTCTCAACACCAGGTGCCTTTGCTTGGATGCACATCATACACACCTAGGCTAGGTAGAGATCTGAAATACATACCTGCGTGTATGAGGCATGGCTTCTGCGAAAGGGAACCTTCAAATAGAAGCGCCTTTGAGGAAGGCTAAACAGCGCTATGTCGTCGCTGGCATTCTTGTAGTCACCTTGGCCGCGGCTCTGGCCGTCGACCTTTTCTACGTACGACCCGGCGTTCAGTTAGGGGGACGGACGGTCTCGGCGAGCTTGATAATGCTCCTATGTATTTACACGCAGACCTCACTGCGTTGGACGTTCTGGCACTACTCGGAGATGCAGCGGCACGGGTGCAAGCCTCTTCCATCGTTTCCGAACGACCCTATCGGCGTACGGTTCCTCCTAGACGCGAGAAGACTGATCAAGTCGAACGAGCTGCTCGTAGGATGGAGCCAACTATTCAACACGCTGGGGCACACGTTCCAGCATCGGACGTTTCCGAACCCGGGCGCCACGATCGCGACGGATGAGCCTGAAAATGTACGTGCTGTGCTAAGTATGCGCTTCGACGACTGGGACATCCCACGAATGCGAATCCGCGCCTTTCTTCCGGTCCTCGGCGCCCACTCTATCTTCACCACCAACGGCGACGCATGGCGACACGCAAGAGCAATGCTGCGACCCGCATTTGTGCGCGATCAGGTCGCCGACTTGCGCTGTCTCGATCGCCACGTCGCTAAATTGATCACGCACATGCCGCGCGATGGCCGCGCCTTTGATTTGCAGGCCATGTTCTCCATGTTGACAACCGACACCATCTCGGATTTCATGTTCGGAAGCTCAACCGACCTGCTGGGCAGTGCGCCCGAGGATGGTTTCCGATTCGGCCGCTGCTTTGACGTGTCGATGCAGAAGATTGCCAACCGGGCTAGGCTGGGTTGGTTGACATTGCTCCTCCCGGACCGCGAGCTTGACGAGTGCACAGCGTTCATGAATGCATACATGGAGAAGTATGTCGCGGAGGTAAAGAGAGAGCAGGGAAAGAAGAAGAACGAGCAAGAAAATGGAAGGCGGTATATGTTTCTCAATGAGCTACTCCGGACGGGCGAGCCCGACGAGGCTATTCGCGATCAGCTGATGAGTATCTTCACTGCTGGCCGAGACACTACTACAAGTGTGCTGTCATACCTGTTCTTCGAGCTCTCGCGGCGGCCGGACGTGGTTGCGACAATCCGGCGTGAGATAGAAGACCTTGGCTTGAGCGATGAGAGCCAACTTCCGCCATGGGAGCGTCTGCGCAACATGAAGTACTTAAATTGGTCTATTAAGGAAGCCCTTCGACTAAACCCGCCCGTGGCCACCAATGCGCGGGAAGCCGTCCGCGACACTATCTTGCCGGTCGGCGGCGGCCCCGACGGCAAGTCTCCCGTCTTCGTGGCCAAGGGTACCTTAATCCGCTATTTTCCTTGGGCTCTGCATCGGCGACATGACATATATGGCCGCGACGCCGACGAATTCCGTCCTGAGCGTTGGGAGAGCCTGAGGCCTACGTATGTATTGTTTTCTCGGCTTAACCTTGACATCATTGATCAAGCTACTGACTTTCACACCCCCGTAGGTTCGAGTACGTCCCTTTCAATGCCGGGCCCCGTATTTGCGTAGGCCAACAATTTGCCCTGACGCAGATTGCCTTCATCACATTTCGCATACTGCAGGCGTTTAAGGCAATTGAACGGACGGATGACATGCCTCCGATTCAGAAGTTCGGCATAAACCTCTCGATGCTCCATGGGTGTTGGGTGAGTATGACTCCGGTGTAAGTTGAAGAAGAAAAGCAACGTTTTCTACTTGGAATGTACCTGGCTCTGCCTCTAGGCTCCTGGTAGGGGCAGGCCCCTAGCACGCAAGGTGTCACTGAAATACACCTCGAGATGGAGGAGCCTACGAGTAACAAAGGCTCATGAAACGAGTTAGTAAAGCAATATCAACTGTGTTGGCTCGAGAGAACTTGCTAAATCGAAGCATGTGTATCTGTGATTATCACATGGGATGGGGATCGGTTGGACCTGGCTCTTCATGGCTAACTCAAATAGCAATCTCATTGGATTCATAATAAGTCATTTTCTAAAAGATACATGAAAGAACCATACATGCGCCGAAATCTCCCCACCGGCTTCAAAACTTCCAGCGCTTGCTGATCCGTGCGTCGCCAGAATAATTTCCGCCTTTGCCCTTTGCCCATTGCCCATTGCCCATTGATCCCTTCGTTCCTCGACGGGAATACTCTTACTCTTACTCTAAGCCTCTGAATCTGCGGTTGAACTCTTCAACAGCAATAGCTACCATTCGGTACAGGAATGCTCGTTGGCTCTCTTCGCCGACAGGAATGAATGGTCCATTGGAGCCGCCGCGTAAGACGATACTGAGGCCTGTGCGCTCCTTCGCTATTGTCTGCACGTCCTTGAGCGGAATATCCCATTTGGTAGTCAATTTCCTACTCCAAATAAGAAGAATTCGGCTGAACGTGACTATGACCACCATGTCTTCTCTGGGTAGCTCTAGATGCGCGATGTAGTCCTCGTTGAAATACTTCCCGTTGTCGGCCTGTTTGAGCCAGGACTGTCCTAGAGCCTCGCGTTGGTTGTAAGGGCGCACAATGCCATCTGCGGGTATAAACCGTGTTAAGCGGACACGATCGAGCTCAGACCCGTCGAAGACGGTCGTAGTGTTGCGAATGCCCTCAGACACATTGGATGCGAGATCGAACACCCCGACAGCTGGCTTGGTCGCGAGACCAATGAAGCCTTTCCCGACACCTTTCAAGAACCCGACGGCGCCCTCTTGTTCAGCACCTTCGAGGGGTTTCCTGGCAACACCCCCAAGACCGGATGCAACTGACGTAAGGAAGGAGTTTGCACCGGCTGTAACACCAAACAAGGCGTGCTTAGGTCGGTTGCGGGCTCGCGTGATACGGCGGCGGTCTTGGAATTGCTTGTCTAGAGTCGCGGCCGCCAGACCCTTACCAAAGCTTCCTGTGACCTTGGAGAAAGAGTCCGAGAAGCCGTAGACAGATTTCTTGACGAAGCTGGCAGCCCCCTTTGCGATGCCATATCCAAGGTCCTCGGGCTTGTCTGACATGATGAGACCCTGGTATGGCTCATAGAAGACATCAGTTATGCCACTGCTAATGCTGTTGAATAAGCCGACTGGGTTTCCGAGGAAGTCGGCACTGCCAATGATCTTATGAACCTGGTACAGAACCTCTTGACTGTAGTGATTCGAAATGCTCTGAGTTAGGACCGGGATGGAGACTCGAGCATTCTCCAGCAGTAGGGCGTTCAACCTAATCGGAGCATCATTGACGTTCCCGATGGCCATAGTCATTACGTTGACGAAGAACATGATAGGATTGCGGGAGGATGTCTTGTCCTCGACGTTGACACGCTCGGTACGCATGAAGGACAGGTCCAATTGCATTGGCTGTATGTTCAAGACTTCGAAGTAAATATCTTGATCAGATTGCTCTTGCTTAGGCTCTGGGATGTCCAAGCCTTCGTCGCAGAGCTTGCCCTCATTAATTTCAGACCATGAGGCGCCGGGAACTTTGGAGAAATCCAATACGGCATATATGAAGTCTTCGTCAAGATCCACAGTCATTTGTTGGAGCAACAGTGTCGCATATTTGACGTACAGCACACCATACGAGTCGTCTTTGACTCTAGTAATCATGGCATGCAACGAAGGATGCAGCTCGGTCTCTTTTGCTTGCTTAGGGACAACGCTGGGATACAGCACCATTGGGAATAGCCCGCCATATAGTTGATTGTCGATTTGGATCCATTTGATGGAGGTACTGATTGTCTGGTATAGGGCTGATTCGCTATAGCGGAGGTTGATGTCTCTGAATGTGATGTATGCCAATTCCTTGAGCTGTTGATTGATGAGCGAGATACCAATACCAGAGAGTCTCAGCTGCGCCTGGAATGTTGTATCGGTATCCTGACTCTTGACTTCAAAGCCGCCGGTGCTACTAACGTTTGAACCTGTTTGTGTCTGCTGGCGATACAAGCTCTTGCTGGGCTTGAAATTGGATAGGATGAGTGTCTGAGTCGGGCCGTCGGCAGCAACGTTTATGTCGATGATCTTCTGGGTACCGGAACCGCTAACGAACTTCATCGGAATTTGATTACCGATCTCTGCGAGCTTTACGTGGCGCTCTTTACCGAAGGCGCTGATGATCACTTCCTTGAATTTAGCGGCAGGGAAGTCCCAAGCATAGGGCATAATGCTCCGTGGTGGCAAGCGATATCTAATCGGTTTCCAACCAGAACGATATTCAACACCGTCCTCATCTACGTTTGGGTTTGCTTGGTAGAAGGTGAACTCTGTGTCGCTCTCGTTTCGCATAGAGAACGGCCAATGCTTTGTCTCCATGCTAAGATGAAGGAAGATCGTCGCATCTTCCATTAGGATTTCAACGCGGATGAGACGTTGTGGCTGCCCAGCCTTTGCAATCTTGATATGTACAGTTCCCAGGTCTGATATGTTGATGGGCGATGTCCATTGGTGGTCTATCCCTGGAAACTTCAAAGCAATTTGTTTTGTGGCCGATTTTTGAAGCCAATGGAGAGGCTGCAGAGCACCTGGTTTTAGAGTCATCGTTTTGGATGACGTGGGCTCCCTGATAACAAGTTCCTCGCCAATCTTGTTCTTTACTACGAAGCGGGGTGCTAAAGTGACAACCTTTGTCAACTTGTATTTGCCCTCACCAGGCTCGACGGTCATGCCCGCATGGATTTCGGAATCCCCTCCGGGCGACGGGAGGACGATCTCGGTCGTGCTGCCGATAGCATCGAAACTTTGCGGTTTACTCCATTCCGAATCGCCTATCTTCAAGAGAGCACGGTTGCGCTGATCATCATTCGCGTAGGAAAACATGAAGGGAAGAGCCTTTGGTCGCTCTTGGTCTGAGGTGTCGGCAATAGCCGACTGGCCGGCAGCCCTCTTCGGCTGTTGCAAGAACTGCTTGCCACGGATGTTAACCTCTAAGCCAGTCTTGTTTAGCACAACATAGGGGCTGTAAACTGTAACTTTGAAAGCACCGCCGCCATCTGGAATTCTAAAGTAATGAAGCCTAAGGTGAAGAGGGAGGTTTTCGCTGTCCTTGCATAGTAGTTTGTGTTCCTTTTGGAATTCTTTTTGGTTACCAGGATTGATGGTAGCAAACTCGCTGGGCTTGAACACAGTGTCTTGCATGTCAACACTTAACAACAGGAGATGTGACAACTCTACAACGTGAACGGGGCTAACGCCACCCTTTCGTAAGAAGTTTGTCCAGTCTCTCTTAGTGTCTTTATCGTAAATCCGATATTTGAAGTCGTAAGGAAGGAGATTCTCCAGGACTATTGGAGGAGAGATCTTCAGCTTCATGTATGGATATTTTCTATGGACGTTAGATCATGTAAAAGCGACAGTATTAAATCAAGACTTACCCAGTTAGGAAGTGACCTCCATCAAAACTCGTATTGATTTGGAAGTAAAATAGATCGCTATTTTCACCCTCGCACACAAGTGTTCGTGTAGGCCTCTTAAGGAGATCTCTCCACCACAAATGCTCGGACGACCATCCATAACCAAAGCCTGAATCTGGCCGGATCAGTAAAGATTTGACGTAGGCAGCAGCTACGGGGGCTGGTCGACTCTCCCCAGGCGCAATCTTCTCAATCTTGAGCAGGTGACCTTCTTGGACATCGTACACACCCAGCTCAACTGGTATCTGTGTCTCATTTTCGACGACAAGGGGTGACCGAAGAGTCACATATTTAATATTGTCTGACCCCAATTTCACCTCAACTAGTAAACGATGGAGAGTGTTATCCGCCTTGGGCCGTAGACTATACAAGAACTCGCCCTCGCGATTAAGGCGGATATTCTTGACCGTGTCGAAGCCGCTGCCTTCGATTTGGACGGCGACACTGTTCACCGTATTACCCTCCGACATGATATTTTCTCGCATCTTCTCCCAGTGTTCAAAACTCCATGGGCCCTCCTCACCATCCCGTAGCTTGAGCGCAATGTTCTCGTCGTTGCCCTGGCTTCTAGCCTGCACTAAGACATCGAAGCCGGTATAGTTTCGGATTTTATAGGGAGCCTCCACTCCACGAGGCTTACCTAATACATCTTCGTCCTTGGTCAAGAAGTCGAATGATTTAGACGCCAATGCAATTGTGGCGGTTGTTATCGTAACATCGAATGTCCTCTTTGACGAGACATCGACCGAAAAGAGGCCGCTCTCCTGCTCTTTTGCAACACCAAGACCGACTTGCCATGGTTCTAACAGCGGCTCCCAAGCAGATTTGGCGAAGTTGTAGACGTTGATATACATATCAATTGCAGTCTCGGCCTTGAGAGTACTCGACCAGTCTGCTGCTGACGCAGTGAAATTTTTGATGCTCAAATCTAGAATGGGCAATTCATGGACATCGCCGATCAACACAATCCGGACCCCAGCAATTGAAGCAGTCAGCTCCTCGTGGCGTTTTGGTCCTTTGCTAATATCGTGAGGCTGGTAGGATTGGTCCTTTCCGGACCTCCGAGTGGCTATTGTGCCAGGAGTCTTGGCCGTTCTGCTTTTGTTGGCAGCAAGTGTGGACTGTCCCCGGCCACTGGCGGTACGTTCCTTGAGACCGGCTTGCCGAAGCTGTTTTGCCTTCTTGTCAGATGCACTGGGTTTAGACTGATTACCGTCATTCTCGGAGAGCTCGGATGCCTTGCTAATTATTTGGAGGACGAGGAGAATATCTCGGAGCGAGAGTCGGAGAATCAAGGGGTCAATATCAACATGGATGTTCGTGAGGTTTGGGCGTGAGCTGTCCATTGATACTTGAAGCGAAAAATCATCGAGGATACGGAGTCGAGTCTCATCAAA
Source organism: Hypoxylon sp. E7406B (assembly GCA_000931505.1). NCBI lineage: Eukaryota > Fungi > Ascomycota > Sordariomycetes > Xylariales > Hypoxylaceae > Hypoxylon > Hypoxylon sp. E7406B. Next base: position 93,073 of record JYCQ01000212.1, on the reverse strand, counting down.
TCGATCCATGCGACAAAGAAACATTCCAACCTCAGAGACTTGGAAAGTCAACGAATGTTGTTGCGATAGTAACACTTGTTTCGTTCCCAGAACTATTGCTTCCGAGCTGGAACTAAGCGGATTGGCGATCAGTATGACCTGTGAATCGACTATATTAACGCGGAAGGCAATGTTCATCTTGGACTCCTCGTTCTTAGCCGTCTCTTCGGACGGGGTCCCTTTGATATTCCTCTGGGATGATTTCCCGGTCCATTGCACTTGCATCGACTCGGTATCAGAAACGTCGGGGGTCTCCATAGGACTCTCCAGAGCATTAGGTGGAGGATCATCGGCTTGCAAGCCAACAATTATGAATTTTTGTATCGCGAAGAGGTAATCAAGAGCGAAGATGATCTTGGGACTGTCGATAGCGACCACGGCAATCACATTCCGCTCCTTGGCTCCAGACATAGAGACACTCGCCATGAACTGCTGGGCACCTCTGTTGGAAGACGTCATGATCCTTCTATACTTGCTGCCATCGCGAGTGCGACTGTCGTGTATCGTAAATGATTGGATCACAAATTCTGCCTCTAGCGAGCCATCGTCAAGCATTCGAGTCTTGAGCCTGCTATCATCTAGGGAGAATCGTGACAAACTGGCAGCATCCATATTGCCGACAGGCTTGTTCTTGTGGGCATTGATCAATTCAAGACCAATTTTGTGTATGTGAAATACTAAATCAAGCTTGGTCCAGGTATCCCCCCTCGAGCCCAGCTCCGGAGAAAGGTTGATTGGCTGGACATCGCCTCTACTGTTGGTAGACGACATTGTTTTAGCTCGTCGTAACGTGCCCTCATCGACATCACGTTCAGCCTCTTCTCCCCTAGCATCAGAGTCTGTCGCGAAGGCAGCTGGGACCGACTTGGAAATCGCCAAGAGGAAATTGAGTTGGTATTGGGTGATTCTAAGGTTGAAGTCGGTCATTCTGCCTTCAATCTCCATGTCCGGGCGCTTCCATCCATTTTTGTGTTCGGCATAAGTGACGTTGAAACCGAGATCCACGTGGTCAATCATTTCAAGCTCCTCGGATTCTTCATTAGGATAATGGAATAAAGATGTTAACCTGATATTTCTGATACCAGCAGAGAGCTTCATGGCGATTTCCGACTCTTCAGAGTCGTCCAACGGCGTGAACTTATTCTGTGCGTAAATCTCTCCTAAGTAAGCTGTGATCAAGTCTCGCTTTGGACGATCTGGAGAAAGAGCACGAGGGAACACAACGATGGGGGTGTTGATGATGACATCAAACTTGAATCTACCAGTGCTCTGCTGCAATTGCTGGGCCTGGTTTGCGGCTGCTTGCCGCGCGGCGTTGTAGATAGCCTGCATCTTGCCAAACTTGACTAAGAACTCAATAATCTTTCTAAACGGCTCCTCAAGGAAATTGACCTTGATAGATCCGGCGCGAAGGAAAACCGAAGAATCATATCCTGGATATGCCTTATTGCTTGAGTCGTAGGTCTCATATCGGAAATCAGCGAGTTCTTCTCCCTGAATGGTGACTAGCTGACGGAAGCTCGACTTTTCTGAGGCGCCGATATTGACATCGTCGACCAAGGTTAGATCGCCTAGTTTAGCCGCCACCCTCATCGTCTTACCGAGGAGGAACACCCCAACATCCGCGTGGTTGAATGATAGCGTTGCTAATCGAATGCCGTCGTTGTTCAAAATCATGCGAATACTCTTGAGGTCGACTTTGACACGGATAGAACCGCCTTCACTCTGCTGTGAATCAGTCGTCTGTTCGACAATTTCAACCTCGCTATCCTCTTCGTCGATATCGTTAACAACTTTCGGCGGTTGATAATTTGAGTTGTTGTTATTGGTAAATGTGGTTAGGACGAAGTCCAATAGCGTGAGTAGAGTCTTTCTAGTCACGATGAGATTGATCGTGGAGACAGCAACGTTGATGTTTGTTTCTATACCCTCATATATTGGCATGAACTCTGGCGATTCCTTTTTAACTTTAGTAAACTTGACGCGGACAAGATCCCTCTGCTGCTGGCGGTCTTCAATGTCTCCTGATGACACGATGGATTTGAATTCTGCAGAGGGGTTGTCAACAAAGTCGTCTACCGTCACGGACCCTAGTGAAMCCTCAGCTGCCATATCAAAGGGCCTTATGTAGAGGTTTAGATCGAAGTTCTCAGCGATGAGTTCTACGAGCAGGGATTCCGGTTGCTCTCCATCAGGGTCACTCCGATAGAGAGAGCCTTGTAGCTTGTCGACAGCGAATTTGAATTCAAAGTTCCGCTGTTGCGTCTTGAGTTGCTGGGTGGAGTTTCCATCAGCAGCGTCCTCGAACTCATCCGAGTCGTCATCCGACTCGTTATCCAATATCACAGCAGTCTGCTGTGTGAGAAATAAAGCCGAACTCTTACGGTCGTGCGACTTCGGCGAACGCTCCGATGCAGAACTAAGTAGACGTGGCCTGTTAGGATGTCCTTCTTTCTTGTCCTGCCCCTGCTCTTCACCAAATTTTGGTATCGCGACGTCAATTAGCTTCATGAGGCTCTTATATTTGGTATCAGACACCATGGCTTGGAGCACTGGCATGTGGCCTGACACTTTGACCTTAGTTAGATTTGGCGCCTTTGGCAGTATTGACAGGGCTACTACAAAATCGACATTGATCTTCTCCACGATGTGCAGCATGCGAGTATCATCTTTCCCAGTTAGCTGGGCTTTTGTTTCCTCAATGGAAGGACCAATTAGGACTTGTGTCGACGACAGTTTAACCAGGAATCGATCGTACATGAGAGACTCGAGCCGTTTGAAATCTTCCTCGGAATACTTCTGGTTCTGCTTATCCTGTACTTGTTTCAAAATTCCTTTGTCGACTAATTCGCTGTTGACGCTAATATGACCAGCGTCTAGGATGAGACATGTTGACCTCTTGGTCTTGATGGATTGGGGAATTATGATGAGAGGTGCTTGGAGGTCTAGTTTGGCATTGATAGTCTTGTGTTCTTCGAGGGCAAACTCAAGACCGGCTCGGGKCTGCTGTCTTAAGCCCTCCACCGTAGCTCCAGCAGTCTCCATCAAAGCAGTAATGGATTCCATGTGTCTCTCTGGTGGTTTGAAGAAGTCGACGATTCCGACGACGAAGTTGGGGTTCCACACAATCTCTAACGGCTTCAGTTTCGCCGTGACAGCAAAATCGCCCTGGCCATCCAAAGGATTCTGCTCAACCTGCAAATCAAAGAAGGTCTCCTGACTGGACTCCTCGAGCTCAGCAATAGAAAGCCGCCGCTTACCTCTAGTCTCCGGCGCGTCCTTGACCCGAACGATCTCCTTGAACAGGCTTTCTGGAGTAGTTCCGTCATTGACTCGGAAACCACCGAGGCTAATATCGGCAAGCACGGAGTCAGGCCTCTTCAACGCTTTAGCTCGGAAGACATCAAAATGTAGACTTAGAAGGTCTGTCTTGCTTCCATGAGGGCTTTGCCTTAAAGTGAAGCTTCCAGTACTGAGCGACGCATCAATTTGCATCTTAACAGTGTCACGAGGTGTATCCACGGCCTCAGCCAGAGCGGCCTTCTCGTCCCAGTCGATCGCCTCATAAAGCTCTTTACGCTGCTCCTCTGTCATCTGGGTATTCTCCTCTGTCGAGTCAGTGGGTTCAGCTGGCTTCGAACCCCATACCCAAGACAACCACCCTTGTTGCTGCTGCTCCTTTTGCGGGGGCGCCTTCTTAAGAGCCTCTGCGTTCTCTTTTCTCAACTGGTTACGAGCCAAAGACCGCCAGAAACGCAAGTCTTCATACCCGAGCTTCCACTCAAGCTTATCGAGGTCATCGATTTCCTCTGGGGACAATTGCTGGTTCGCCTTCTTTTTCTTGAAAAGCTCGATATATCGACAACGGTCATCACGTCGCTCGCGAAAGTAGTCCCAAGTCCACCGGCGATTTCTCTCGTGGATCTTTGTGAGCACTGCATTGCCCGCAAACTTGAGCCAAGCACGCGGGTCTTCTTTTGGCGTCACCCCTTTAGGCTGGAGCTTTTTGTATTCCTGATGACGAATGAAATAATGGAAAAGATCCACCATCATCAAGCCGTCTCGATATTGGTCATCATCGAGGACCACCCCGATTTCGTCAAAGAGGAGACTTGCCTTAAACTTGGGGACATGTATGTCGCCAGTCTTGTCTAATTCAATCTTCGCCTGGCCGCTCACTGGTTTTAGAATAAACTGGTGGTCTGCCGAGGAAGTGTCGTCGCCTTTTCCTATCATTTCTTTGAAGTTCTTTATCATATCGTCGTGGGGTATTGCCTGGTCCTCTTTGCTCACCTCGCGTCCAGGGCCAAGCAATGTTGTGTCTGTATTCCAGTAGACTGCCAATGCACCGAGCGTGGCTAGCTTGTGCGTGGTCTCAGCCGAGTTTTGGATGAAGGTAGGATTCCATTCGCCGTCGGTACTGACGGCGCTAAACTCGGCGAGAGTCATACCCAGGGCAAAAGGATGGCCGGGCGCGGATATAGAGTCTTCATATCTCACGTGGATATTCTTGACCGTGACCTGCAGATTGTCGACAATCTTAGTGACCAGGCTCTCTGTGAAACTCTGGCTTCTCTTCTGCTCTTCCTGGCTGAGGCCTTCTTGCGATCGTTCCTTCAAGAGCTCTGCGGAATCTAACTTTTCCATTTTTAATCGTTGCCGCCGGCGCTCCTCTTCATCTTCATCGTAAGCGGCCTCCTCCTTCGGGGACGCGAGTAGGAAGACATCCTCGATGAAGACCTTGACGGGAGCTCCGCGCAGATTGGACCAAGGTATAACGAGAGTCAGCTCTCCCAAGTGTCCTTCCATCACATTAATAGGGAGTTTCAACTGGTCAAGGGCCTCTCTACGAAGCTCGAGATTGCGCAGCTTCACATCGCCAGACCATATACCGACTTTCAGCTGGGTAGGGTCGAAATTCTTGACATACATGCCCAGGAAACGGTTGAGCAACCCAGCAACTAAGCCTTCCAGCATCTTGACTGTATTGCGCCGTAACCCGGGCCGGGACGAATTCGTAGATTAATGGAATGTACCAAGTCGCTTCATCTGCGGGGACACGATTGCGTTAGACTGATTGGGTTTATTGCAAAGCGGTTCGGTCGATGCTGATCGTCGCTCGCTACACCAGCTACCGAGGGGTATGCGCGCTGTACTCGGGCAATTCTATGAATTAACCATCAGCTCCGTTCAGACGTATCAGTGGACACGTGCGCGAGGACAAAGAACTCGGGAGCCGTTGGAAGTAAGAGGGATTGGCGGCAGTGGCAGTTACGGAGGKGGATATGCAGATAGGTAGGCGGATATGTAGCATAGAAGACACGGAGGAGGGACGGAGGAGGGACGGAGGAGGTAGAGGGGTGTTGTGTCGTGTCGAGGCTATGCAGGTGAGGAGCTCATAAAACGAGGAGGACCTTGGGTTAGGTATGTACCTAATTAATTGTGTTGGAAGTTATCATTAGGCCGACGTCAAAGAGCCCAGCAAGTAAAAGTGGATTGGGCTCGACTTCTTCTGCGATGCGAGGACGGGCGTTGACGACTAGGTACCCAATCCATCAATCTGCGACCGATTTTTTTCCCCTTTTCTTTTGTTGTCGGGCTTCTTTTCAAGGTTGCCTAGTTCGAAAGAGTGATGACGCTGTTGCTAATCCAAGTCTGTGGCTCAACCCTGATTGAAACACTCCTCGAGTACAAGCTCCGAGGACTCTCAACCAATAGCAGTTTCTCATCTCGATGGTGGGATGAGTGCTACTGTAAGCGGGGAAGCTCAGCCACAGATAGAGGGGCAGTAGCAGCCACGAACCAGGTTGCCGTCAGATCAATTCGACTGTGCAACCAGCCCATTACGTCATTACGTGCTGTTGACATCAAGCACAACCAGGAACGGCTCTGTGGAAGCTTTCACTAGGCTCTAGTTTCCGCCTCCGGGAAGGGGTTGTGACGATGTCATTGCATCAGTTGTTCCCTTATTGGAGTAAGGGCTCTACATATGTATTTCCTTCCTCTTTTAAACTTTCATTTGTTTACCTGCAATCCTTAAGCTCATGTTAGCATGTTAGCATGTTAGCAGCAAGCACTTGTTGATTCGGACGGCGTATCTAGCGAGAGCCTCATTAATTAGAACAAACATCACAAATACTCGAATATCACAAAATTAACCAGGCTATCCTTTATATCTTCTAGACTCTATTTTTTTTTTTCTACTTCTTCTATATCCTCGCTCAAGTGAGATAGATCCGCGAGCCAGCCACAATGTTACGAAGCACACGATCTCTCTTGGCAGGCTCGTCCAGAGTATTAACTGCACAACGAGCTCCAATCTCTTCCTTACCGTGGCTAAAATTGCGACCTTCAAATACAGCTATAACACCTAACTCATTGGTGTCGAGAGTGGCCGTTTCCCACATCACCCCCCCAACACGGAAAGCTCTATACGCCACTAAGACACCAAGCGGCCTCCAATACGGAAGAGACCCCGAAGAAGAAAAGAAAGTTGCCCAGCAGAAGCTCGAAGCCAATCCAGAAGTGGTAACCACAGAGTCAAGCGTTCGCCATTTGTATGAGCCGGATGGCCAGGGAGGGCAGAAACCTATCAAACACGGTATCAAAGATGACCTGGTATGACCGCTTCTTATTCTACCAATAAACCTGTCTGCTAATGCTATTAACCGCAGCAAGCCGTAAAAGATACATTTTCCCTCGCAAGTGTACCAAAAGAACCCTATTTTCTAGGTCTTGCTGGTACCTTGCCATACTTAGCAACATCTTTAACCACCGTCTACCTCTCATGGGACTTAAACACCGAGTGGCCGTCTACGTCCAACTTCGTCAATAATATCTTTATCAACCATGATACGGCTCATCMCCTGCTGAGCGTGATCGAGCCTATACAGCTAGGCTATGGTGCAATCATAATCAGCTTTCTCGGCGCTGTGCACTGGGGCTTAGAGTACGCCGAGAAGATACCCAATCCGGCGCGTACGCGGTTCCGATACGGACTCGGTGTCTTGGCGCCCATGGTAGCTTGGCCTACTTTGCTAATGCCGATGGACTTTGCACTGACTACACAATTCGGCGCCTTTGTCATGCTGTACTTCGCTGACGCGCGAGCTACCGTTCGAGCTTGGGCCCCGTCATGGTACGGAATATACAGGTTCGTTTTGACTGCTGTTGTGGGTGCTGCCATCTTTATCAGCCTCATTGGACGGATGAAAGTCGGCGACGCCAAACCTAGGCTCACTGGCCTGAGCGAGAAGCTTCACGCTCGCCACGGCGAAGAAGATTACACTCCAAAATGGGAAGAGCTTGAAAATAAGGAGAAGGAGAAGATACGGAAGGAGAAAGAGGCCGCCGAGGAGAGGAAGAAGAAGGAAGAAGAGGAGAATAAGAAGGAGGAGGCTAAGAACACTAAGGAAAGTGCTGATAAGGAGAAACGCGAGAAGGATAAGAGCGAAAGTGGCAAGAAGGGTGAGACAAAGGACGAGAGCGAAAACGAAGATGCACAGGATACTCAAGAAAAGGGCGGCGGAGATTGAACGTATTGATAAGTTATCACAGGGCATTACATACCTGGGTACCTACCCTCTAGCCCTGTTGATCCCTGCTCATTCAATTGGACGGGGAGTCTAGATGCGGTTGGTGGTGAGAGGAGAGCTACACCGGAATTTACAACACGTATATAATCGTAATTACTACGAGTTCTTTCCCGTGCTGGGACGTGAGGCCAATTAGCTATATTACCGATTAACTACCATTTCCTTCTTGGCATAATTTATTGACCTCGACCATACAGTGGCACATATTCGTCGTACTTGTTACCATGTTCTAGATAACATTCTGCCATCTTGTAAGGCTATCAAAGCTCAAACAGAATTATGGTATCTCCGCTCATCGTACAACTTGCTGTTAATGCACAGATATATTCATATCATAGCTCTTAGTATTATAATCTCGCCTAAATCTAATTCAGCGGGATATTTCCTAATTCCTGCCAACCCATACCATTATACAATACTTCACGGATCTCACCACCTGACAGGAAGTAACATCTGCTCATGTCATATTGATCTGATAGCACGTTGACATCGTCCCATATGGCTTCGGTGAGACATGTGATATCTGTGCCGGCATCTGCCCCTTTTAGCATTGCAGGGCTTGACGTCCATGCGGAGTCGTTGTAAATTAGAAGCTCAATATCATTATCAGCGTTCTGATATACGACGTATACTATAGTAGCATTGCCGGAGTCGTTCTCCTTTGCTACTGCGAACGCTCCGATGGCTGCGTCTTCGGGTATAGTGTTGTTGGTACCTAACGATCGGTTCTCGATTAGTTGCTTGAACAAGTGGCAATTCACACTTACTGAGAGCAAGATAACCTATGACTTACTGATGTCCCAATCTAGCCCTTCCTGGTTCCACTGTAACGAGTAGCCCGCTAGGTGCCCATTCTGCCCTCGGTATATAAGTCCTGCTGTGTAGGGCTGGGCGTACGTGGAAGACCTTGGAATAATCGCCGTAGCGATGCCCCCTATTCCAGAAATACCTAGTGACTGATTACGCCACGGTCCGCCCTGCGAACCTGCTAGGTAGGTAACAAGCCTTAGGCCACTATTGTCTTGCATGACGGCGTACGGCCAGTACATTGCCATTCTAGATTTGCTATTGACGGCGACCGGATATTCGTCGATGCTGTCGTACAAGCCGCCGAGAGGCGTAACTCCATCTCTAAAGTTCTGGCCGCTGAGCATTGATGAGGAGTTAAGCCAAAACAGTTCATATTGCGGCTTTCGCAGTAGGGTTAGCCTGTAGCCAAGTCCACAGTGCCCCGGAAGAGCGATGAGAATGGTGCATGACAACGACTCACAGGATCATCTTGCATAACTGCAGCGGCTCCCATTGGAGTTCCCGCCATTACGCCACCAGCCGAGGCCTTGGTAGAGCTTGACCAACTTCCTTCATCACTCGAATAATCCGAGAATCGGAGGTTATTGCTCCGATCCTGGTAGAAAAGGCGTATCTTGAATCCCGTGCCAGCTCTCCATCCCGTGACAGCTAATCTCGAGTCTGACCGGAGAGACTGCAGGGTCGCTGTGGCTGCCGGACTCGGTGCTGCCGTTTGCTCGCTCGGGGAAGTGGCCGTTGGCGACTCCGAAGCCGCTGGCAGCGCCACCGGTGTTTCCGCGGGATTATCCTTGCTTGTGCGACTTTTGAGACCCCCGACAACGCCTCCAACAATGGCTGCGATAAGAAGAAGAGATAATATGCCGATCCAAATGACGAGACGGCGTCTGTACTCTACCCGTTTGAGTGTCGATACTAGTTCTAACCCGGGGGTCTCCTCTTTCACTGGCACTGGCGAGACATTCAGGAAGACTTTATGTTGTTCCCCTTGTTGCGACACCACCTCAAGCCCGTACCAACTTCCCTTATTGTTGTATTCGTAGGGAGATACCTATATAAAAAACGTTTTAGGCGTTGCTCAGTTTGGAAACGTCTTTCTAGAAATATATGGGCCATGCAAGTTTTTACAAGAAGCTCAACGGAGTATCGATGCAGGGAAGATGGATTCCTTACTAACTTCAGGTGCTAGATGCTCGACAGGTGTCGTTTGGGAGGTATGCGCGGATGATGGCGATGCGGGAGACACCGCTGTAGGGCTAGAGTCGGGTACTACTTCAAGCCCAGGTTGACTATACCTTAACTCATCTGAATGAGCCTATGAGGCGCGCGTTAGTGCCCAATCAAGGCGTCACGAGCTTTTGGCAAGTAGCACATCGTACCTCAGGGCCAGCGGGCATCTCGTGTCGTCTGCAAAGACAAGGGGGCGTTGTCGCATACACTTGGCATTCATCACCTGTTTAGCGAACGACAATAACTGAGCGAAACCTGTATTTGTTGTCGAGTTTCTGCCGTGGAAATACGAAGACGGTGCCTTAAATTTAACATTATGGGAGGGATCAAGAGAGAAAGACGTTCCATTTATTCGACTAAGGCTGAGAGACTTGAAGCATAAGGGGATGTCGGTACCCATGCCAACAAAAAAAAAAAACGTGCTGCACGACCCCACGAGGTGAGGTTGCAATACCTAATTGGGATCCCTCCCGTTGGTAAAGTTGTCTACACGAACATGTTCGAAAATTGAGTCTATATACGTGCTAAAAATGTCACGCCATCGCGCTTAAAGAACAGTGCACCGAGCATGGGCGTAGAAGACTGCAGGGGTAGAGTTGCATTCCCAGAGAAATCCAATAAGCTACCTGCCCCACGCGCTGAGCAATGATTCCTCAGACACCCCTGAACACTTGGGATCATAATCGTTGAAGGAATTTATTATACGCTTCAGGATATGTTGAACTTTTGTGCTACACTCTTTACACTCTTGGTAAGCCAAATACGCGTTCGACTAAGATTGCCAGGATGATAAGCATCTGCCGATCCAATCAATATATGGTTGTTTGTTTCATCCTTTCCCGCTGAACCCGATGCTGACTTTGCGCCGCACGCGTATTAGGGGGCCAGAAAAAAAAACGTTCATTAGTAGTGGTTGTCTACCTATTTAAATATATATCTGAACCGACTGAAGCTGATTGGTATGGATCCCTCGACATATAACCACCAAGCCAAAGAGCCAAGGCACTCTGTCAGATAATCAGGAAATTACACGAAGTCCATCTGCGAAACACCCAACGGCATGTCCATATTTAACACTACGTTGGTCGAATTATGACTCTAATATCCAAATATGGTCAATATTACTGGCTCAGTATTTAAAGAAGAAGGGGAAGAGATATGGGAAGAGAGTCCGGTCCGATCTCTTCATCTAGCAGCTCTATATCGGACCGAATGCTCAAAGCCCAGACGCAACATGTACCAGTACCACGAGACTCTATGCTCCTAAGCCAATATCCTATTGTTCCTTCACAGTCGTTGAAATTCTAGCACCCACCCCCGTTATCAAAATACCAGGATGGAAAGTATCGCTGCGAATGCCGCGTTTGTGACGTAACTGAATCTTAAATCGCTTTGGGAGTTCAGAGCCATACCCTGAGAGGCGCTGGGAGTTGGTGATGTATTTGTAGTGCTGGAAGTGCTGATGCCCGTCGCAGTGCTGATAACTGTGCCAGTGACTGAAGCGGGCACGGCACTAGGTACGCTGCCCGTGGCCGTGCCAGAGCCAGTGACCGTTGCAGCAAGGGCAAAGGAAGCAAGTGAAGTTCCGACAGAAAAGGCATCGGGGTTTGCGGTCGCGCAATTGCAAACTAAGCACGAGATACGTCGACGGGGTCAGCCACAGAGATTACGAAACCCGTACAAAGATGGAGAGCCAGCGTCGAGAGCGGCCAGAGCACAACTAACCAGAAGAAGCACCATCAATGACTGCTTGAAACGACGGCTCGGGGCATCCGGAAGCAACACAAGACTCGATCGCAGCGTATAGGGTGGCTTCGTTTTGGCATTGGCAGGKGAAGTCGGTTCCGTTACATCCAACAGAAGGCGCATTTTCGACGAAGCATGACTGAGCGCATGAAGGAATCTCAGTCTGGGCCACGCCAAGACAGTCGGCAGCCTGTACAACTGCCTTGGCCACGAAGAGCGTCGTGCTCATGAAGAAAACGGGCTTCATTTTCGTAGGACGACAGAGCCACCTGGCGGAATTTGATTATTGCTTTCGGCGGCAGTGCTTCTCAATAATAGACTGGTCGGGATGGCGCCACGGATATAGAGGAACCAAGTGGTCGGGGACTGCATCAGCAGCTACCCGCGACCATAAGGCAACCATAAGGCAACCATAAGACAACCATAAGGGAGGCCCAGCGCGGGTGCGACTTTCACATGACAGACCAGCGCTTCCACCATGCCGCCTCTACAGCTCGGAGGCGTTCTCATCTCCTTCCCCAGCTGCCCCATTTACCCCGGATTCTCCGTACATACATGTAGGTTCCTGGCCCTACCTCGGCGCGTGTACCGAGGGACGGGAACGGGGGGTCGGGAACAAGGGTGGATATTCCCGATTTGGCAAATCACCCCACCCGTTGAGCGACATGATTGGAGGAAGGGTACTGAGCTATCTGAGAGCTATTGCGGAACTTGTTGTTGGTGTTCCCCGAGGGGTGGGCCAAAATTTGGAAATTTGGAAAGTTTTTGAAGGCAAACAAGAATTTCGGGAGCTCAGTTTCGCACAGTACCTAGTATATGTGCTACATTGATGTTAGGCAGTTCATTAGCGCGGTTGAGCTGGTACACGGCAGACGCCACCAATCAACCAATCAGCCAATTACCTACTATGTATGTAGGTACCTAGGTAGCCAATCTGGGAACCTTCTCAGTGAAAGTCGAGGCGTGAAGGTTCCATTTCCGCCGACCGACAGAAAGCCTTCAGCTACCAACAGGTAGCTCCCCTACATGCGCTCCCTTCTGTACTGTGTACTATGTAAAGTAAAAGAACCCGACAATTTAATTTCCACAATTAATTTCTCGTCCCATCGTATTCTATTACACAACCGCATTTCAAATAACCAGGTAGAAAACATACGATCCCACCTATTTACTCCAGCTTCGACAGCAGCAAAATCACATCCTTCTTGGCTAATCTACGTAAGGCTACGTCAATGCCTACACTAAGTAACCGAGAAACATCAGAGCCAGGTGCATAAGAGCCATGGATCCGGGAGTTTCCTAGGTGATGTCTTCAGCCTCAATGCTAAACCTGACGACCGCGTCTTGTCAGACTATTTAGATCTGTCGATCCGGGCTTAGCTTTCTATTATGTATGGCATAATGCTGGAATCAGGAAAACCTGCCCCCCCGCCGAGGGCGTCGCGCACACCCCCAAATTGTTAATGATCGAACACGTCATAGTGACGCTCCGACACGCGCTGAGGGTCCCGCATCCTCATCCGATCCTATGGAAACGCCCGCCCTCCGCTACCTTACTCATGTATGTGCGTATGTAGGTATGTAAGTATGTATGTATATATATATGTATGTATGCATGTCCACGAGTCCCACGACATGAGGGGAGTCACATTCATGATTACGGAATGGGATTATTCCTCTCGCCCCCGGATTTGAAATCCCACACTCAATCCCGCGTTTGCAGGTGCCCAATGGGTAAGGTAGGTAGTGTAGATAGGTTGGTACATACATAGATATGAGGCAGGTAGCTATGTATATCCGCAGGACATAAGTATGTACCCATTTGTACCTGGGCAGGGGGCACGGGGGTCATCAATCTCGAGCCTCTCAGCTCTCACACCTCACACCGCTCCCTTTTCAACTTCCCTCACCGGTCCACCCGGATGTCGCCTACCTGAGCCACCAACATACCACGACAGTTCTCATGATGATTCGTATCGCCCGAGGCCTCTAAGTGATAGAATAGAATAAAAAGGAACCATTAGCACTCTGGCGTACTCAGAAGCCTCTGCATACATAGCCAACAGTTACCAGACTGTGATAAACATCAACTTGCCGTTCGTGTGCCTGATCAAGTATGGCACCAATCCTAGAAAGGAGAAGGAGATTCTCAACCTCTTCGGCGCACCACCAGCGTCGACTGAGCGAATTTGCTGCTAGACGGTCAGTATGGATATATCTCTCGTGCACCTTCGCAAACCCATCCCCTAAACAGCCTGCCATGTCTCACAATCGCTAACGAAGCTCACAGTACGTCACAGTGTTTTCTTTTGCTTATTATTTCCTAATATACCCCTGCAGAATGGGGGGCCATGCTAAGAGAAATTACCCTGCCTCCTTGCGTGGGATGCTAACATATGACAGATGGACCATTCTCACGGGCTCTCACGGTACTTTCAACCCCCAGCCTGAAAAGCCTACAGAATCGATAACTGACTTATTATTCAAAGCCACTTTTCCTAGGTATATCAGCCGTCAAGAATGATGATGATACTGTGGTACTTTCCATTGCGACCCACGACCATACCTATCTCATTGACTACATGGTCGAGCATTTGAAACTCAATGATCCATCAACGACTAGCAAAGATGTCATCGCGGACTACGTCATCTCGCAGCTTCAGAAGTATGAGCATGAGAATTTTGTCAAATTTATTGGCGCCGGGCTCCCTCTGGACCTGATGCACTTGAGCCCTACTCTCAATTCCCGTCTCTGGCTGGAAATCGATATCGTTCCGATTGACTTCGACGTCGATAAGTCCGAGACGGGTTTCTGGGACGATAAAAATGTTGATGAGCAAGCCGATTCGATGGCGCGTAAGTGCGTCATGTAAGTTAACAATCCGCCAGAACAGATGAGATCTCAATGATAACCCGTGTCAATAGGGTGTTTGGTCCTTCCCTAGTTCCTATCCTGCAGGTTGGTTTCCGAGGCGCTGTTATGAGTGATGCAGGGTTCAGAGCACACTTAACGACACTCAAGGACTACAAATCGACATGTAGCAATGCCACTTGGGATTCAACGATGCATTTCGTTAGTGAGCTAAAGGACAAGAAAGTCAAGATTGCATTCTTCAGTTCAACTCCTCAGGGCGGCGGAGTCGCACTCATGCGACACGCGTTAGTACGATTCGCCCGTCTTGCCGGGGTTGACTTGACGTGGTATGGTACGTCCAAACCGCAACTCAGATCAATGACCAATACCTTACCTCAAACGCGTTCATGCATACCTCGTTTGTGGACTCCATAATAACCTTTAGCTCAGTTCCAAAGCCGCGCCCAGGCGTCTTCCGAATCACCAAGAACATGCACAATATCCTTCAGGGTGTCAGCAACCCAGGCGAGCGTATCGCCCCAGACGAGCAAGCGACGATTATCGATTGGATTACCGAAAATGCCAACCGTTATTGGCTTTCCAAAGGGGGTCCTCTGCGCCCTGCAGAGGAGGGCGGTGCTGACGTTATCGTGGTATGTGAATCAAGTCGTTAGATTAAGAGGGGGGGGGGGGCGACAGCCAGGCGTCCCGACCCGACTATATGCTCTCCGCCCATTCCGTTTTTATGTTCTGCTCAGATCTATTTTCATTGCTGCTCTATGCACGCAATTGCTAGGTTTAATCGACTATCTAGGCTAACTCGGACGTATTTAGATCGACGACCCTCAGATGCCCGGCCTCATTCCACTGATCAAGCAGGTGACCCCGGATCGGCCTGTCATCTATCGCTCGCATATTCAGATTCGCAGTGACCTTGTAGCCCAGAGAGGCTCACCACAAAATGAAGCATGGAATTTCTTATGGGACAATATCCGCCACGCGGATATGTTCGTGAGCCATCCAATCCCCAAATTCGTCCCAGATAACGTTCCACGCGAGATGGTCACGTACCTACCAGCAACCACGGACTGGTAAGTTTTATGGGCCATTTACTCGATAGCCAGCATTCAGCTAATACCATGAAGGCTCGATGGATTGAACAAACCCCTTAATGAATGGGATAGTGGTTACTACGGGACCAACTACAATTCGCAATGTCACGCACAACACATGTAAGTCTATTCCGTGCCAACCAAACAGGCCGCAACTAACAGAGACTGTTACAGGACACCATTAAAGTATCCGGATAGTTAGTCATACAACCTCTGCGTCTGTTATACCGAGCTAACGGTTGTTCCCAGGCAAATACATCATCCAAGTGGCTCGCTTCGACCCTGCGAAAGGCATACCCACGGTCATAGACTCGTATGGTGAATTCCGCAGGCGTGCCCAGGAGCTCGGACTCGAGGACATCCCCCAGCTAGTAGTGTGAGTCTAATCGTAGAAGCTTCGTATTTTATGTTCTCAACTTACGTTTCAAATGTAGTACGGGCAACAGCTCAATTGACGACCCCGACGGGACTTTGATATACGACCTAGTCATGGAGCAGATCGAGACTCATTATGCCGAGTACGCCAACGATATCAGCGTAATGCGTCTACAGGCCAATGATCAGCTTCTCAATACTCTGATCGCAAAAGCTCATGTCGTGCTCCAGTTGTCGACACGGGAAGGCTTCGAGGTGAAAGTGTCTGAGGCACTACATGCCGGACGGCCAGTCATCGCGACTCTAGCAGGCGGGATACCGATCCAAGTTAAGGACAAGGAGAACGGTTTCCTGGTCGAGCCCGACGACTACAAGGCCGTGGCACAGCACCTCATTGAATTGTTCACGGACGACGATCTGTGGCATCGGATGAGCCGCGCTGCGAGGACCGGTGTCAGCGACGAAGTCGGCACGGTCGGTAACGCCCTTTCTTGGTTCTACCTCGCCAACAAATTCTCCGACGTTGGAGCCAAGCGGGATGGCGTCGGGGCTTTCAAGGGGGACTGCAGATGGGTCAACGACCTGGCACGAGAAGAAGCTGGCCACCCGTATCAGGAGGGAGAGAACCGTCTCCCCCGCAAGTTTACCAAGCAGACGGAGCTGCCCAGGTTCCACGAAGATGGCTCGAAAGAGTAGACTGCATGCATGTTGGGCAGCATGTGTGGCTCTGATGAAGGGAGACGTTCATTGGCGTGAGAAATTTCCTTTCCTGTCTGGCAGGTGGTTTTGAAGCTTTCCGTTGATCCGGGATTCGATGTGTCATGGCTTGGCCAGTTTCCGTTACTATATACAGTTCCATCAGAGTACATACACAAAGATGTTAGAGATACAGAGAGACGGAGATACAGAGAGATACAGAGACCCAGATAGACGGCTAACGGCACCTACCTACATACATGTAGGTACATAGGATGGATGTATGGATGGATGTGTGGATGTGTGTATGGATGTGTGTGTGTGTTATGTAGCTAGAAAGTGCATCGTTTGTCCGCATCGTACGACTTCTGCTGGGCGTGACTGACTCTGGGCAGTGGGAACAGTCTAGAGTCAGCACCAATTACGTAAAAGAGTAGCGCCCTGGAAGCCACGGACTTGGGCGGGTCGCCCAGATTCGGCCGATGAGTAATAAGATGCTTTTAAGAGGTGCAGAGGCGCCACTTTGCCAACCTTCTGTTTGATTTTTAGCTAATATAAGGTTGAAAGGCATGCACTTTAAGTGAAATACCCCGCTATTGGCTTATATAAGTCAGCACATGTGGACACCGCCCATGTCATAAATGTGATGTACCCAGATCTGGATCACGTTTTCCAACTCCCGAGAAAGGGAAAAAAAAAGATAAACGGGGAAAAACGTAGCGAGAATTGTACAATCTCCTCGGAGGTCTGAGTTCCAAAAGGAACATGCACGTTGTGCAAAACGTGCTGGGGGACAAGGTTCGAATTGAGACGGTCTCTAACATTGAGGTCGATACTTGCCTACCTGAGTATGTGATGAACAAATAATCCAAACATGTTTTGCTACATACCTACGGCCGAGCCTCTTATCTGCTTATCTGCCCTGTCAAGGAGGAGGGAGCTGATATCCGACACGACTCGTTCGAAATTCGATTTCAGAGAAATTATGCAAGGCTATTGGTCCGGAGGGGGTTGATTCGATTAGCGAAGCCTCGGGCAGGCTTGGGGTCGAGCACCGCGGAGATAGTAGATTCACGAAAATGGTCGGACACTCTGGTGGGTTCACCTTGAAAAGGGGACGCATTTGACGTCTAATTTCGTCGCCACACCTCAGCCGTAGTCATCGACTCGGCCTCTTCCACAGAAACATGGTACGATGCACCGATGGCGCGTCCGGAATGAGAGCATTATGTGTTTGCAGGCACGTATTCTCGGCCAATGGCGTCGGATACGTGTTCCCAAGCGCCTGGGTGAGTAACAGTATTTAAAGACGCATGTCGTCACGGCAGACGGAGATATCTCGACTTCCATGCTTACTACGATCAAACATCACATTAAGAAACAGCGTTGCGCTAGAGCATAGAGTATTCTCTCATTTACAGCATAGCCGGCACCTACCACTCGTCATTCTTCAATCACCCAAAAATGGCTGTCGCTGCGCCCATATCACCAGAACATATCGCAATCGTCAAGGCCACCGCGCCGGTCCTGAAGGAGCATGGTGTCGAGATTACGACGCTGTTCTACAAGAATATGATTGCCGCCCATCCGGAACTTAAGAACATATTCAGCATGTCAAATCAAGCCAGCGGAGCCCAGCCGCGGGCACTGGCCGCCGCCGTCATTGCCTACGCCACATACATTGACGACCTCGGCAAGCTGAAGGCCGCTGTCGAGCGCATCGCCCACAAGCACGAAAGCCTCAACGTCCAACCTGACCAGTATCCCATCGTCGGAAAACACTTAATTGAAGCCGTGGCCACCGTACTCGGCGACGCCTGCACGCCCGAAATTGGCGCCGCCTGGACCGCCGCGTATGCTGCCTTGGCCGATGTCTTCATCAACCGTGAGCAGCAGCTGTACGCCGCACACCAGGACTGGCAGGGCTGGCGCCGCTTCAAGATTCAACGAAAGGTACCAGAGACTTCCGAGATCACTAGCTTCTACCTCGTGCCTGAAGACGGAAAGCCGCTCCCGAAGTTTCTGCCGGGTCAATACATCAGTCTGCAGGTTTTTGTTCCTCAAATGGGCCACATGCAGCCTAGGCAATATTCGCTAAGCGAGGCGCCACGAAGCGATTATTACCGCATTAGTGTGAAGAAGGAGACTGGCAAGGAGATCGGCGTTCCGGGACTTATCTCCAACCTATTGCATGAGAACTACAAGGAGGGTGACGTACTCGAGCTAACGGCGCCTGCCGGGGAGTTTTTCGTAAACCCCAAGGATGGCGAGGACAAACCAATCGCCCTCATTTCAGCCGGTGTTGGCCTCACACCCATGATCTCGATTCTCAACAGCACGGTAAACTCAGGTTCGCGACGGCGCATCTCATGGATTCACGGCGTACACAGCACCGAGGTCCGCGCGTTCAACGACCACATTCGCGACACGTGCGCCAAAGACGTCAATGACAACGTCAGCGCTACCTTCTTCGTAACGTCGCCCCGACAGCGCGACGTCCAGGGTGTCGATTACCACTTTGCTGGGCGGACAGACCTCAGCAAAGTGGATCAGAAATCCAGCCTCTTCCTCGACGACGCCCGCGCAGAGTACTTCATCTGCGGTCCACATGCGTTCATGAAGGAAATGGAAAGGTATCTGGTCGATGCTGGAGTTGGCGCCGAGCGGATCCACCTCGAAATTTTCGGCACCGGAGACGAATGACAACTTGCTAGGTATAGCAGAAGCGTGGAGACGATGGCGACACGGTGGGGACCATTCAGGGGTAAGTGGTATTCATATTGTATATATTTTGCTCAAAACACGGCGTGTTTCTTCCAAGGGAGCGTTAGGCGCCCTAGGAAATAAAAGGGGKATTTGGGAATATTCCCCTCCGATGATCTCTCTACATGCTTCTAATAGGAGTTAGCTTCCTTAGCCAGTTCGAGAGTATACCGAACAAGGTGAACTAGAAAAAAAAACTTTTAATCAATAACACCAATGAGTCTCTTGCTTACTTTGCGGAGGTGGATAGAATAGCAAACCATACTCCAGTGAAGTGGGTATACTCGTCTGTATTCCAACCAGCTGAATAAAAGAGATCGCGGGGAAAGGCCTAGAAACCTGATAGGGGTGTTCCCTGAGCATTAATATAGCTGGATGCATTAGAATTCTGCAATGGATCGAGGACAAATAACGGCGGAACGTTTCACATTGCGACTCAGCCATGCCGTCTTTCGGAACGGCCCGGGCTTATGGTGTTCAATTCCGCAGTGCGGAAGTAAATACACACAAGCTTGGGGGGGGATACCTAGAAGAGGGCAAACTGATGAAGAGTCAAATGGAATCTGCGGATACAACGTACCTACTAGGAAGGCATCTAAGGTAGGTATATTAGCCCTACCGCTGTCTCACTGACCCGGCAGCATGGACTCCCTTGTTATCAATAGTAGATGCAGGCTTAGATGCCATAGCAAACAAATGTCGATCCCCTGTCCCTAATTTGGTTAACGTGATGGGGCTTTTCTCATGAAGAACCGTTTATGTCTTCATTTAACTGTGTAACACAGGGACACCTCATGGCTTAGCAAGACGTCTGAACGACATTACAACTTGTCCTCGAACCAAGGTTGCACACGTACCTACACACAGAGGCCTTATATACGCCTTAATCTTTCTAAACTAATGATTCCCCGGCCCTTTATTCCATTTAATACAACGGAGCCTAGTTGATACGATTGGCGTTAATGAGGATGCTCTATGTGCCTATTCTCTGTATATTTATAATAGTTAAGCCGTAAGGTAGATAAGACCACCTTACTATAAATAACAGCCTATGTTGGAATATTATCGTAACCAACTAGGAGTCTTTTGTCTGAAACCTTGATGCTGTTGGTATCCGAAACCCCTTCGTTATCCACACAGTAACTGTTCACAGCAAACCTCTCCGTACGCAACATGGTCTAGTAGGAAGAAAAGGGATAACCTAGATTCATAAACGGGTATCCTTCGAGACTACACTGCCTCCCGCTGCGAAAAGTCTTCGGGTCTATACTATTTTCTGTCACCGGATCCAACAAGCATGTACGATCTCTCTGAGTCTATCATGTGAAGTCTCCATGTGCTGATATCCTTGTATATGACGTAGAGTCCAGAAGTTATGTTTTCTTGAGTCTAGAGCCGGCAAGCCAGCGGGAGTTAAAGATCATCTGCGCCTGTTTGATTGCTATGTGATTATTCTCGAGATAATGGAAAAATTGTCATTGAAGATTGCACATAAGCAAACAGACATGACAGTACGCATGGGTGCCTTGCTCCAGTTCATGTGATGTTAGGGAAAATGGGCTCGTTATACATACCTCATGACAGTACTCGATATCAGGTAGCCACCTAACTCCTGGAATAAGCCCCAGGTTGCATAAGTGCGGCAAAAGGATGAATAATAGACCTTGAATAATTGGGGTCGTGTCTGAGGCATTCCTAGAGGGCTAGGACGCAATTTACCAAGCCAATTAACGGTAACGGCTCCGATCCACCAACAATGTATGGATATCTAGTAGGTGGAGTCCAAGTTCGGATGCTTCCAGCTGACCTCCTGTACGAAAAATTTAAGCTGCAAAGCCAAGACTGGGGAGCATTGGGACAAGGGCCTCTTGTCAATGGGGTGCGTCTTTGTTATTTGTTCATATACTCGACAATACATTATGCTTATCAACACCCCAGAGCGGTGATAGGTCCCAACCGGCAACCGTGCTCAGACGATAACTATAGCTTAGCCGTGTAAGCTTAATTCTAGTGGGGGCTGGGCATTGCTTCTTCATCTCTCGGTGGGATTTAGTCATATTCTACGGGGAACAGGTGATACTAAGCTATGGCACTTGGGGAGGCTGTGTTGATAGTCAAAAATGACGTGTCTGTATACATTTAATATGGACATAGTCCCAGCAACGCTCAAGGAACCCCCCCTTAAAGGCTTGAAAAAGCTTAATACAAAGAACAATACACGTTACCCGCGCCTCTAAAAATAGACTTGGTTTAGAGCATGTTAGTAGCAGGTTGTATGTGTGATATGAGGCATCTCCATAGTAGCTACGATTCTGCACTGTTCATATCTCGTAACTACACCCAAACGCGTTACCGTTACTACCTGAAACGCTCAAGCTCAGACGAATGGAGCCTTTCAATTCGTCCATTGGCATGATCAATGTATCATACCTCCATGTGCTAACACGTAGAAGACCAAAAGCTTTGGCATGGCCCACTATGAAGTGCATGAAGATTAAGTGATATGCGTACACCCAGACCACAGTTGTAAGGTATCAATATCGAGCTCAGCCTGTCATACTGTCAGTACTACACAGGATTTATCCATTTCTTCTCTCAGATCTGCCTCATCATGGTTTCGAGTACTTCTCTCACTAGTTTCCCGCATTGCTCTCTTCTCTCCCTACCTTTCTCCTCAAGTCTCCTCTCACAATACCTCTCTCGTCCTTCCCCCCTCCACGCATTGCGACTCGTCTCTGTGTTATCTCTTCGAGAAGTGGGTGGCCATACCCGACTCCTTGTCTTCACCCAACGCTCTCTTGTCTTTGCCGTACTGTCAATGGTATGCGCCTTGAACGACMCTCTTTTTGTGTCTTCGCCTTACGTGACATATCACCTACGGCCATCTTCTCCTAAGTACCACCTGTTGTCAACTTAGGTTACTTTTCAGTCTTTCTTTTATTTTTCTCCTATTAGGATTCTTGTGCACCACTGACACTAAAGCGTGGCACCTCGTACATATTGCGGGCAACTTGAGGTTAAACCAACTTTATGATGGCGTACAAGAAACCCTCATCAGAGCCCATTGCTGTGGTCGGGGTTAGCTGCCGCTTTGCCGGCGGTGCTACCTCACCAGCCAAGCTATGGGAAGTCCTCTGCGAGATTCCCGACCTCTCACGAGAAGTCCCGTCAGATCGGTTCAATGCCACGGCCTTCTACCATCCCGACGGCGAATACCACGGTACAACAAACTCTATTAAGGCGTATTGGTTGGATCAGGACCACCGAGTTTTTGATGCGGCCTTTTTCAACATTACCCCTAAAGAGGCGGAAGCCATCGACCCCCAGCAACGTCTGCTTCTCGAAGTCGTTTACGAGGCAATGGAATCTGCTGGGTACACTTTGAACACATATTCTGGAAAGAATGTCGCTGTGTTTTCCGGTGTAATGACTGCAGACTATGATACCCTATCTCAGCGAGACGAGCTTTCGTCAAGTCAGTATTACGCCACTGGCAACGCCCGTTCGATCATTTCGAACCGCATCTCCTACTTCTACAACTTCCAAGGGCCATCAATGACCATCGACACTGCTTGCAGCTCAAGTCTCGTAGCCCTTCACCAAGGTGTCTTGAGCTTGCGCTCTGGAGAGAGTACCATGGCTTGTGTAACTGGCGTGAACTTGATGATAACGCCGGAGCAATTTCTGGTGGAATCCAGCTTGCACATGCTGAGCCCGACGGGAAAAAGCAGAATGTGGGATGTTTCTGCTGACGGATACGCAAGAGGAGAGGGKGTCGCGGCCTTACTCCTCAAGCCCCTTTCCCAAGCCTTGGCAGATGGCGACGAGATTATGGCAATAGTCCGTGAGACCGGGGTCAACTCAGATGGACGAACCAAGGGAATCACGCTGCCCAACCCCCAAGCTCAGACTCAACTGATCAAGGAAACTTATCGGAAGACAGGCTTGAACTCCATGACACCGGAAGATCAGTGTCAGTACTTCGAGGCCCACGGTACCGGTACGCCTGCAGGAGACCCAAGAGAGGCGCAGGCAATCTACGAGGCCTTTTTTGGACGTAGCACAAGCCCTATGTCCCCGGCTGACGATAAGCACTTGTTAGTCGGGTCGGTAAGTGCTTTGCCCTTCATTCTATTGCCGGTTATATGAATGTTAGAAATAAACGAAATGGCTAACGTTGATGGCTAGTTGAAAACGATAGTCGGTCACACCGAAGGAGCTGCAGGATTGGCCGGGTTGCTCAAGGTCATACTAGCCATGAAGCACGGATTAGTACCCCCTAATCTGCATCTGAACTCGGTCAATCCCGACGTGGAGCCGTTTTGCACACGTCTTGAGGTTCCAACTTCTCTTATTCCTTGGCCTCAACCACCTGCTGGTCAGCCAAAGAGAGCAAGCGTCAATTCATTCGGATTTGGAGGCGCCAACGCCCACGTTGTCGTCGAGTCCTATGATCCACATATCCACGATGAGTTCTATCGCCCAGCTGTCCTCGATGAATCATGTGGTGATCTCCGATTCCGCCAAGGGGTTGACCACTCGTTCTCACTGCCCTTACTTCTATCGGCTACTTCTCAAAGGTCATTGCGAGCCGTCGTCTCGTCATACCGAGACTACCTTCTACATCACGTAGAGGCCCCTCTGGACCAGCTGGCCTGGGCCATATACTCTCGTCGAACGGCTTTGCCGTATCGTCTGGCTGTGTCCGCGAGTTCGAGACCTCAAGCTCTGGAAGCCCTTGATAATATTCTCAACAAGTCATCATCCTCTAGTGACCTAGGCATTCGAAACAAGACTACAAGTGGTCAGCCGAAGATCCTTGGGGTATTCACTGGCCAAGGTGCGCAATGGGCTACGATGTCCAGGTCGTTGTTTCGAACTAGCAAGGTATACCGTAATACCATTCGCAACCTTGATGCAGTCCTCAGATCATCTCCCCAACCGCCCGACTGGACGCTGGAAGAACAAATCATGGCAGAGGAGAATGATTCGCTGGTGCACGTTGCCGCCGTATCTCAACCCCTATGTACCGCGCTCCAAGTAGGCTTGGTTGACCTATTGAGACACCTGGGTATTGGCTTCCACACTGTGGTTGGCCATTCGTCGGGTGAGATAGCGGCGGCATATGCGGCGGCGAAGATATCAGCGAGAGAGGCGATTCTAATCTCATATTATCGCGGCTACTTTGCGTACCTAGCTGGTGGTTCTGAAGGCGAAAAGGGTGGAATGCTCGCGGCGGGAATTTCGGAAACGGATGCACAGCAATTTTGTGAAGAACCGGCCTTTGACGGCAAACTACACGTAGCCGCGAGCAATGCCCCTTCCAGCGTCACGCTTTCGGGCGACCTGGATGTGATTCATGAAGCCCACGGGAAGCTAACGAACGACAAGAAGTTCTCGAGGATACTTCGAGTTGATTCGGCTTATCATTCTCCTCACATGGTGAAGCCCGCAGCTGAATACGCCAAGGTTCTGCATGAGAGCAATGTCAAGCCAGACATTGAAGGTAACGGAACGGTCTGGGTATCCAGTGTCCATGGACGTCCTATAAGCGGAGACGAAGAGCTCGGTGTTGATTACTGGAGGGATAATATGGTTAACATGGTGCGATTTCGTGACGCCGTCGAAAATGCGGTCTCACAACACGGCCCATTTGACTGTGCCCTGGAAATCGGTCCTCATCCGGCCCTCAAGGGACCGTTCGCGCAGAACGTCAAAACTCTCGGGCATGAAATTCCTTACTCCAGCCCGTTGGACCGATCAAAAGACGATAGTCTGGCGTTTTCCGACTTCCTCGGGTTCTTGTGGGCTCAATATGGCCCGCAGGATGCTAACCTCCGCAAATATATTGAACAGTCTCCCAGTTCTGGCATTCCTAAAATATGCCTTCCTGGCCTGCCGACGTACCCGTGGGACCACTCGCAGATACACTACCGAGAGTCTCGAGTCTCTCGACAGTTTCATTTCAAGTCCGAAGCCCCCCATGAACTACTTGGTGTTCGGACCCGAGACGACAATGAACATGAACTACGGTGGCGCAATATTCTCAAGCTGGAAAAAATACCCTGGGTGGAACACCATAGTTTCCAAGGCCATGCTCTCTTCCCTGCGTCGGCCTATTGCGTTATGGCACTCGACGCAGCTCGGTATCTCCTCAACGGCAGGCCTGCATCCTTGGTGGAGCTTCACGACATAGAGATCCTGAGCGGTATGAACGTAGATCGGGATTCTGTAGGCGCTGAGGCCTTGTCCACGCTTGCTGTCCTCCCGTCGAAGAAAGGGAACGATATAGACTCTATCATCGAAGCGAGGTTCACATTGGCATCGTGCCCTGCCGACGGGACGACAACTATGAGATTGAATATGACTGGAAATGTCAGGATCCACCTAGGGGAGCCTGCATCGGATGCCCTGCCCCCTAGGCACGCTTCACGTTCAGAGGCATTTGAAGTAGCCCCCGAGTCCTTCTATAAAATGATGGATGAAACAGGATTGACGTATACTGGGCCGTTCCGAGCGCTGACCTCCATTCAACGTCGCTATAACTACTGCTCTGCGGCTTTAGAGCGTTGGCATCCGGAAGACACTACTTCGTTGCAGATTAGTCCGGCTACACTAGACAGCTGTTTCCAATCTGCGTTCTTGACGTATGCATCCCCGGGAGACAGGTAAGCCACTTAGCGTATGCGAGCTCCTGAGTAGTCAAATGCTGACAAGTAATAGATCTCTTTGGACGTCGTTTCTCCCGGTACACATTGACCGAATTTGCTTCAACCTCGCGACGACTAAGGGTGACGGGCTAGTGGTGGACACTCACATGGCCGAAATCCATCCTTCTACATCTGACTCCAAGGCTACATTCGTTGTCGATATGGGCATATTCAACGAAGAAGGGGGTATGGAAGTACGGGTCGAAGGGCTGACAGTTTCTGCTTTGGCCCATACACTGCCCAAGGACGACTACGAGCTATACCTCAGCACCGTCGTGGATGTCGACCCCACCGACGAGATTGTACGGGGAGTCGCGTCCAGTAACACCTATGACGCTGTTCTTGTAGAGAGCTGTGCGAGAGTCGCTACGTTCTTCGTCCGAAACAGCCCCGAGGCTCGCTGGCAACCATCGATCCTCAGCTCCTACTACGAGGAGTTGGCGCAGCTGTTCCCATCGATTTTAGGAACAATAGGTGCTGATTATTGGTCTTCAGATACGAAAGAAGTCATCGATCATTTTATCCAGGGCTCAGAATACTACGATTGTCTGAACCTGATTCGCGAACTTGGGAACTATCAGCCAGACTTTGTGGTGGATGTCCTCCATAACCTAATCGACGAGACACAACATTTGTCCTACTCCAACCGGCACGTCGGTCGGATTGCGAGACAGATCGCTCATAAATATCCTCGAATGAAGATCCTTGGTCTAGCTGGGCCCGATTCTGAGCTTCTCGTTGAAGTTCTATCCGCTTTAGGGTCGGCGTTCTCCTCCTTCACCGTTGGCACCGGGACGCTACGAAACCCGGGCGGGCACACTCAGCGTACAGAAATACCCACCGAGAAAGTCTTTACGTCCCCATTGGATCTCACGAAGGATCTCAAGGACCAACTCGACCCAGTAAATAATACATACGATCTCGTCCTGCTGTCGGCATCCGAACTCGAGAATAGTAATCACGTACCTGACATCCTGAAGAGCATACGTGCCATCATGCGACCAGGGAGCTTCTTGATAGTGGTTCAACAATTCAAGATGTCGACGAAAGACCGATATCTACGAACTTCCATAATTCGGGGCGATGGAGCTGAGGTGCCGACGCCTCCCCAGTGGCCCGATGTCCTAGACACATACGGGTTCATCCCAGTTGCGAAGAACTGCAACCAGTCCTACTATCCAGGTTACACTGTCATGGTGCGACAGGTCGGTGATCCTGAACGACAGATTGTTGGACAGCGAGGTAGGACGAAAGACAGTCGCATTACAGACCACTTGCTCATCGTCGGGTGTGATGATTCGCGTAGCCAAGAGCTGGTTGACGGGTTGCAGCAACGTCTCTCGCCCTTGTGTCGACAAGTATCTATCCGAGAAGGGTTCGGTGACGCGGACTCGGATATTCTGAACGCCTGCACCGCTGTCATTATCCTGACAGACCTTTGGCGACCGGTGACGGCAAGGATGACGCAGAAGATGCTGGACCAACTTCGCGATCTCTTGCGACCGAACATGAAGGCCCTCTGGCTCACTTTGGGGGCTCGATTCATGAACCCCGACGCCGCGGCTACTTTCGGATTCACGCGCACAGTTTCAGCTGAGATTCCTAGCTTGACTCTGAAGATGCTTGACTTGGAATCTCTCTCAGGTTCGGAAGACATTATTACCGATAATTTCGTGCACTTGGTGGAGCCTCGACAGGATGGCAATATCCTCTGGACGGACGAGCGCGAGATACACATGGAGGGTGGACGGCGACTCATCCCCCGCGTCCTACCCCTAAAATCGTCAAATGACGGGGTCAACTCAATGCGACGAGTCGTCTCGAACCCGGGCAACTCCCTCCAACAATCCATTCAAGTTGCTCCAATTCCTAATTCAAATGGCTCAGTCCGATACGAGACTAGAACTGGGCCGTCTAGCACCCAAAAACCTCAACCAGGTCAGGTTCTGATTCGGGTCGATTACAGCTCCGTGGACGCGCTCAGACTTGATTTCGACGGCCGTGGACACACCGCTAGCCCGGTTTTGGCTTATATGTGCTTCGGGTACAATCTGTCGACTGACGAATGGGTGATGGCGATATCTGCGAGTAACGCTTCATATGTTTCGCTACCAAGCGAGCAAGTATATCCTATCAAACCGAGCGCCAACATTGCACTGCCTCTTGTATCACTTGCTATGAGATACCTGATGGCGATCGAGATGGTCGAGAATCAAACAGCTAAAGGGTCATTTGTCCTGATAGACTCAGATCCCATTCTCGCTGAAATTGTAGCGGAACTTGCTTCTGAATACGGAAGAGGCGGCCCTATTATCCTGTATTCCACCGCGTCTATTGGGAAGGGTAGTGGCCAGGACCCCTTATTCTTACACCCACGTGCGTCAACTAGAGAGATCAAGAAGCTCTTCCCGCTACAAGGAGCCGCAATCTTCGATTTCCAGCCGCTAAAGCACGCACATCTTTCAGAGCAAATTTCAGGGTTGCTCCCAGCTAATTGCAAGTACTATTCTCGCGCCTCTTCGTCGAGTGTTTGCGACATAGCAAATACCCAGCAGGATTACCGTGAGAGTACAGGTTTGAGAATGGCCGTATCGAGAGCTTTGACATTCATGAGATCACGTACGATTCCCAAGTTCGGCGCTATTTCTCTTCCGAAGCTACAGTCGCACGCCCAGGCGGTGGCGTCACCCTTCCAGATCATTGATTGGAGAGCTGATCGCAGTGTGGCGCGCGTCACGGAGAACCTCATGACGAAACAGCTCTTCCGCGCGGACAGAACGTACGTGCTGTTTGGAATGACGAAGGATCTCGGCCAGAGCCTATGCTACCTGCTCGTTGAACACGGGGCGCGGAACATTGTCTTGGCTAGCCGCAAACCGCGGATGGATTATAATTGGATGGAGGAGCTGGCCCAGACCTACGGTGCGGATATCAGGGTACTCAGGTGCGACGTCACCGAACTCAACAGTGTAAGAGCATTGAAGGAGGATTTATCTCGATCGATGCCTCCTGTCGGTGGCATTGTCAATGGAGCCATGGTCCTTGACGATCGCGTCTTCGCGCAGATGGATGAGGATACCTGGCAGCGGGTGCTTCGGCCCAAGACAATCGGGTCGCGAAACCTCCATGACGTATTTAGTGACGCTGATCTAGAGTTTTTCATCATGACTTCGTCCTTTGCGGCTATTGGTGGCCACCCAGGCCAGTCCAACTACGCCGCCGCCAACATGTACATGAACGGATTGGCGGGGATGCGACGCGAGAGAGGCCAAGCGGCTTCAGTGCTGAACATCGGCGTGATTTATGGTCTTGGCTTCCTGCACCGCGAGAAGGAGGAGCTGTACGCCGGCCTGGAGCGCGAGGGATACCCGCCCATTTCGGAGCGCGATATCCATCACATGTTCCTCGAGGCCGTCATTACGGGCCGCACCGGACGAGTGGGACAGCCAGGAGCTCCCATCGATATCACGACCGGTCTGTGCAGATTCGACCCTGCTGATCTCAACCCGTTGCACTGGCATCAGGACCCACGATTTGGCCATTACAGCCGCCAGATTGTCGACGACGCGAGCATATCCGGGGAGGGTATGCGCAAGAGCCTCGAGGATAGCATCGCGGTTCTGACGGAACCGAATGCCATCGTGCAGGCAATCCTGGACGCGTTCACGGAGAGGCTACATACTCTCCTCCAACTGCCCAAGGAGGCCATCAACGCGGCGCAGACCATGTCCGAGCTAGGTGTCGATTCGCTTGCCGCAGTCGATATCCGTGGCTGGATCTTCAAGACGGTCGGCAA
The DNA here is from genome assembly GCA_000931505.1 of Hypoxylon sp. E7406B. Classification (NCBI taxonomy): domain Eukaryota; kingdom Fungi; phylum Ascomycota; class Sordariomycetes; order Xylariales; family Hypoxylaceae; genus Hypoxylon; species Hypoxylon sp. E7406B. The sequence goes on along the minus strand of JYCQ01000212.1, from coordinate 63,350 downwards.
AGATGTTTCAGTCATCAAACTGCTTGGTGGTATTACTATACAAAAGTGTAAGTTCCAAGTCCCCTTACCCCCGGAATAGATATACGCATATATGTGCGTGTATCTGTACTTGAATATGCCGGATGCTAACATCTATCGGCAGTGTTTGCAGACTTAGCCGAGCAGATTGTCGCCGATCGCAGCAAGGTCGAGGGCGACAGCACAACATGACGAGATTACTGCCTTCCGCTTGAATATAGTGTTACTGCTTGAGAGTGTACAATTGCATTATGTGAGGTGGTGCGCGTGTTGTATGCAGTCGATACGGATGCGAATGGGGAAATGAGGTATGAGACTCCAGGGTTGTGATTATGGGCAAGGCTACCTAGGTACATAATGTTGCCTCGAGGCATACCTCATGCCCGCAGTGGCATTCTCCCGAAGGATCGGTCCTGGTGACTGATTCTTTGTTGTAACTATAAAGAGTCAATGATATTTCTTAGTATTAGGAACTACCTTAGCAAGGAGAACTTTCTGGATCTTGCTTCCACGATGGAAGTCGTAGAACCACGACTAAATAATGTGGCTATGTGAACTAACTCATATTAACTTGCACGTAAGATACGCTTTAGTCCGTTGCGTCGTCACTTAGTCTACAGATAAACAGCCACACTTCACGCCTGCTCCAGCCTCTTGGCTACTGTACCCCAGTTGATGACGTTCCAGATGGCCTTGAAGTATTCAGCCTTGCGGTTCTGGTACTGCAGGTAGTAAGCATGCTCCCAAGCATCAATGCCCAGCAGTGGGATGTAATTTCCGGTGACGGGGTCTTGGTTGGGCTTGGTAATGACTTGCAGGGTGCCGGCGGACTTGTCCTTGACCAGCCAGGCCCAGCCGCTCCCCTGGATACCGGCCAAGGCGGTGTTGATCTGCTGCTGGAGGGTGTTGAAAGATCCGAAGTTCTTGTCGATGGCGGACTTCAGAGCACCCTCTGGCTCACCGCCACCGCCCTTGTTGTGCGGGGCTAGGTTCTCCCAGAACAGAGAGTGGTTCTTGTGTCCGCCTCCATTGAAGTTGAGCAGGGGAGCGACGGCGGCGGCTTGGTTATAGTCGCCCTTGGCCTTGGCCTCTTCAATGGTCTCCAATGCGCTGTTCAGGCCGTTGACGTAGGTCTGGTGGTGGCCCTTGTGGTGGAGCTCCATGATCTTGCCCGAGATATATGGCTCGAGTGCGCCATAGTCGTCTTTGCCGTCGGCGTCAGTCAATTGAGTTCCGGGAAACTAGTACTTTGTTGCAGACGCATGTATGCAGATCGGGATGTTACTCACAGGACAGGTCGGGTAAGGTGGCCTTGCCTCTGGTGAAGGAGGTGCTGGCCAGAGCAGCAGCGCCGGTCTTGACGGAGCTGGCGCGCAGAGCTGCTCGCGCTGCGGGGGCCGTTCGGAATAGTGTCGTCGCCATCTCAATCGACTGTTAGGCAACGTAACTGAGGCAGCTAGCTCTAGCTCTAGAGTTGACTGATTTAAAACTTAGGTGGACGAATCTGTAGGGGGGTCGTGAGGCGGATAAGGAGGAGGAAGATTGGTAACGGAGAGTCTATTCGAAGATGGATAGCTCGGCTGCTTTATCTTGCGATACCGCAGTCACAAATGATGTCAACTATTATTAACGAGTAGCGGAGTTTGCGGGTCGCGGGTCGCGGGTCGCAGGTTGCAGGTCGCAGAAGAAAGGAAACTATGCCCGAGCTGTCAACTGAGGTCTCTGGTGGGGCATGAGAGCTATTTGGCCGGAGAAGTTACATACATGGTGTACCTAACCTCGGTACTACCTACATCATGTACATACATAAACATTTGAATACATTATGTATACATGTATGTAAGTATGTACATTATGTGTAGAGGATGGTGATGCAGCAAATCTTCCATCAATTTTCCGTCATACATACATGTAGTACTTTGTACCGCAAGACATTTCGTGCCATTAGCCACCACTAGCCTCAGCGCGTTCCTCCAACAGCCATCCCGAACTGGGTAAGTCAAGGTACCTGATGTACATGGAAAAGTCGCGTCTACCCCCCCACCAAAAAGGAAAACCTACCTGCATGATTTACATGTGTACCACCTCCTACAACCGCTAGATCTTCCGTCTAAAGACTGCGTGAGAATGCGGAAGCATCTTCCATCCGCTTCCAAAGGACGCGCAACATGTCCTACTACGATATAGACGCGATACTGACTGATGCTGAGGTGAACTAATTCTCCACAAACCTGCCGTTTCTAGTTTACAGCTAACCCTTTCGTAAGAAAGTCCCTTGCAAATTCGAGCTTGACGTACCCGAACTCGGCTATCTCGACAACAACCCGTCACAACCACTGAAGGCCGGGACATCAATTGGTCTGCCGCTATGGCTTGCCGAACCTCTCGCTCTCACGAGTCGGTCTACAAGTAGTTCGGAGGAGGATTCCAAGTCGTTTGTCTCGCTCGACCTCCCACCTTCGCTGTCCAACGAAGTCATGTCTGCCCTGAAAGCCGATCCTCGCGCCGTGCCCCTCCGAGACCAATCCCACAACTTCTACGGTCTGGGAACACGCATGCTCGACGTGTTTGAAGAGAGGGAGATATGTGCCATACTCCGGAGGACTTTTGTCATGAGGGCCGCTGATATCGCGCTCCACGCCAGGAAGGCCGGTGCAACTGAGGATATGGGTGTCGGCACTGGCGAAGACTTTTTGAGAGGTTTGGAGGAATGGGAGAGGATGTTGTTTAGAAAAGCCCACGAAGGCACTAAAGGAAGCAAAGAATGGATGGAGGGCATCAAGAAGCATTGACGGCCTCAATCGTCCTCTAGGTGTCCGTGACACCAGGTCAAGATACCGCCCGCCTGCCTAAGTACATAGGTACCTGTATGTAGGTAATTTGCAAGGGCCGCTTCCAATACGAAGCCCACACCAAGGTCAACCGATCCGAAGACGTCCATGACATTTGCTCAATGCCGTTATCCTACCTAATGACCAGAAAGCTGCAATGAGCCGATAAGACTTATAAGAGGGGAGCATCTTGTATCTGGGTGGTATAGCTGCACATGCATTATAAACTGCTGGATATTGGAGTCAACGCTTAACACCTCATAAGAATAGCAGTTGAAGAAGAAGAAAAAAAATCAAAAGAAACAAACAGGTTTAAGCTTAAGCCCGAGAATTACATATGTATATGTAGGTACATACCTTAGATACATACAGACCTACATACTGTACGTTGTGTAATTAGGTACGTATGTACATGTAGATTAGCACGGTGCGGGACACGCTTAAATCATACATCAGAACTGTGTTTATCGATAAGCTAAAAAGTAGGGACCTGCATGTAACCAGCAGCACGCTTTAGGTGCCGAAGCTACTAAAAGATACATGGAACTAAACGTTGCCTGTAGAGTATCCAAATACATCACCCACAACAACCCTCTTCGAGAGGCTCGCATATAATCGACCTGGCAACATGCCGTTCGACCCCGGGAATATATCCAAGGCAGATGCTGCTGCGTATACATCTTCGTCTTCAGACGACGAGGATAGGGATGAGTACCTACAACCGTCCGTCGATCCGCGAGCCGACGAATTCCTCGATCTAAACCCTCGTAAGCGAAGACGAACCGGTCGCAACGCGAAAGAAAGTGCTGCCCTAGGAATATTTGGTTCCGAGAGCGAGGATGACGGTCCGCAAAGAAGATGGAAGTCTAAAAAAGACCTGCGCCATAAGAATGTAGCATTTGTTTCTGCTGGACAGAAAAATATGAATCAAAGCCTGGATGATAGCAACGATGAGGGCGACGGAGATGAAGACGGGCTTAGTACTCGCCCTGGTCTAGGTGCTACACAGGCTCCTGCACAAGACCCAGCACCAGAAGAAGGAAAAGAAGATAGCGACGATGAGGACGAAGATGAAGATATGACTGGAGTTGGTCTGGGGTTCGGAGCCTCCACCCAGGGGTTAGGTTGGACGTCCTCTCAGTATCAATCCATACCAGCCATGGGGGACACGCCGAGCAGACGGCCGAAGTTAAAGGCGACATACGACGGGAAAACGCCTTTGGGAAAGGGGTTTGTTCCCTCATCCGCGAACGAGCCCGTCCTCAAGACGGATCTCAAAGACGGTCCTTCCTCTGCTCCCCAGACCCCCAAGCCGAGTGTTTTTAGTGGAGGAGGAAAGGCTAAGTCATTTGCGGCTCGCATGATGGAGAAAATGGGTTACGTAGAGGGTCAGGGTCTCGGTGCTCAGGGTCAGGGAAGAAATGTCATCATCGAGGCAACTCTACGTCCTCAGGGCGTCGGCCTTGGCGCCGTCAAAGAAAAGTCGGAGCAAGAACGCAAAGAAGAGAAGCGTCAAGCTCGCATGCGAGGTGAGGAGGTCGTTGACTCGGACGAAGAAAGAAAGGCAAACCGTGAAAGGAGGAAGAAGGGTGTAGGCAGCGCAGCCGGTAGCGGCGCAAGCACCCCGAGGAAACCTAAGACTAGATATCTGACCGTCACGGACGTTCGAAAAGCTGCACCTGGCCTCCATATACCAGATGCCTTCGCCCCAATATTAGATCTGACCGGGCGCGATCAGAAGCTCCTGACGACTGGCTCTGGTTTATTGACTCCCACAGCTGGCAGTGAGATAGCCACGCAGACGGAGGCCCTCAAGTTAGCTAGACGAGCCCAGGGGGATCTCGCGGCCTTTGTGGGGGAATGGAAGAGTCTCGAAGAGCGGAAAGCATGGATTGCTATGGAGGAAACCCAGCGTCAACAGGAACTCAGTGAACTCGAGGCCAACTTTTCAGGGCTCGCCGTGTTCTCATCCGTTCTAGATGGGGTCAGCCAAGCTGCTCGTAACAGAGATTGGGACCTCGTCATATCTGGACTCAAAAAGGCTGAATCTGTAACGTCAGCTCACGGCGACGAAGAATTGGTGGCCCTTGCGGTCTCTGCAATCCATCCTTTTCTCAGAGATGCTGTTCAGGGATGGCAGCCTTTGGAAGACCCTAAACTGGGTAATTTCTTAACTGATCTTTCGGATATCCGAGGCTTACTTGGTCTTACTCAATCTCCTAATGGCAATGCCATTACGAAGTGGCAAGACATGGAGGTTGACGGCACACACCGTCATCACGCGAGATCAACGACGCCTTGGGAGAGCATGATATACCAAATCCTCTTCCCCAAACTAGTCACAGCTATTTCTCAGACGTGGAACATTCATGATCCAACACCTCTAGTAGAGTTTTTCGATAAGTGGGCACAGCTTCTACCAGACTTCATCCGTTTACAGCTACTCGATCAAGTAGTAAGAAGACTCGAAGGCGGTATTAATAATTGGAAGCCACGAAAGAGACACGAAAACTTGCACATATGGCTATTCCCCTGGCTTCCCCATCTCCCAGTTCATCATCTCGAGCCGAAGGGGACTGGACTTGTAGGGGAAGTAAGACGCAAATTCAGGCAACTAATCGATACATGGGACTTTTCAAAGGGTGTGGTCCCCGGCCTCAAACAGTGGAAGGATGTATTCCGCCCAAGCAAGGGACAAGACCAATGGAGGCCTTTGGTCATGCATCATATCCTTCCAAGTCTCTCCCGATATCTACGTATCAATTTCCGTGTCGATCCCAGCGATCAAGAACCCTATCTAGGCATGCTCAACGGAGTTCTCAAATGGACTGAGATTATATCCACGTCCATGGTAGGAGAAGTCATTGTTTTGGAAGTATTTCCTATGTGGCACGAGGTTCTCTACCAATGGCTCACCAGCGCAGACGCCAATTACGAAGAAATTGGCGCGTGGTTCGAATGGTGGAAGGATCAAGCATTACCAAGTGAGATCTCGTCTCTACCAAGTGTCGCAGCCGAGTTCGAAAAGGGCATGGCCATGATCGAGAGGGCTCTAGATCTTGGTATTGACGCGAAAAATCAACTCCCTCGACCGGACGACCGACCTGCTCACCAAACAAAATCCCTCTCCCACAAACCGAAAACGATTAAGAAATCTGGACTTGCGCAACCTCCACAACGACCTTTGGAGAAATCTGAGCCCACATTCCGTGATGAGGTGGAGGATTGGTGCCAGGAGAACGATCTCCAGTTTATTCCGGTTCACAAAGCTAACGAAGAAGGCAAACACTATTTCCGCATTACAGCTCGTATGGATGGCAAGGGAGGCGTGTTGGCATACTTCAAAGGTAGTGATTCTCTGGCCATCGAGTCCCGAAAGACGAATCTGGAGTTGAAACGAGACATCAAAGAGGACTGGGGTCTCCTACTCGAGCCCTTATACCAAGAAGTCGAGCAAGGCGGGAGAAGGKGAATTTTGCCATTGTGTGCATAAAAACGATTATGAGAGAAATGAAAGGCGGGAGACAAATCATTGATGAAATTGCAGACTCGTTGTCCACCAATCCCTTCCCCTTTCCTAGATGATATGCTTTGACTACAACATGCCTACCTCCTAGAGGTATGTACCTAATGTTGGGCAGGTATGTAGGTACCGGTAGCTTTTATGTATCGAATCTAACAAGTCAAATAACATTGCCACAAGTAAGCAGTCTTTTCAGTACCATACCCCGACGAACAGCTTGAGTGGAATACTATACCAATAACGCAGGAGACACATTAGCTCGGTATTCCGTGTTCTTGGTCAATCCAGGGCCCTTATCTAGCACTTATAACGGCGCTTCTGTATCTTTCATCGTTTACTTCACGTCAGGCTTTTCCTATCAGGTTTCGACGGGTCCTCGTTCTGACTTATTTTCCATCTCCCATACCTAAGACCTGCCTAAGGTGTAGTAGAAACATCTACCTTAGGAGCATCAATCCTAGAGGAGGTAGAAGGAAGAGATCATTGGCTCTAGGTCTCTATTCGTCTTTCTACCAAAGATATAGCTCTACATTCCCTACTCTTCAACTAGCACGATCCCATCTCACCGTCTATTGCAATGCCTTCATCTCTTCTTTTCCCTTCTCAACAGCCACCACCCATCATCAATACCCATCATCCGTCGTGCTATTTATTGACATCGCCACTTGTCTAGCTGCTTTCTTTCACCCTACACATTTTCTTATGATAAAGAGAATCAACTAACATTTAGCTACTCATCGCATATTTCCCACGCTAGTTTTGTCAGTAGTTAACCTTCCGCCGCTGACTTTTCTGAGCGCCGCAGTAGCTGGCCTTGCTTCTGTACMCCCTCCTTCCTTCCACAAGAAGGATAACTCAAGTCGCAATTCCAGCCGATGTGTCATCACCCCGAAGGAGGGACTAGAGCCTTCTGCCGTAGAACAAATACAGCAGGCTGCTAATCTCTACGCTCGGGGCAACTCACCGACAGTCGAAATTGGAAGATGGTGGAACATTGGCTCTTAAAACGTCTTCTCTTGCACTGCCGATGGTGACACCGTTGCTCAACTCCACCATAACGAGGCGGTGAATGTAGTGGAGGATGACAGCACAATCTCGCTCTCGGAGCACATCACACAAAACGGAGCCTCATGGGGCCTAGGCGCTACCTCCCACATAGTAATACACCACACCGGCTGCGTCTGCGATTCGAGAGCTGGCGAGGGTACTTTAGGTACGCTTACATCCTTGACACTGGTCTGCTAACTTTGGTTCTCTTTTTCCCCTTTTTCAATACACCATAGTGATGCTCCCAAGGGAATGTACACAAGTCAGTTCTACGACCTTTGCTCTTTAGGTCTAAGGCCGAGGAAATTTTTCGGGGATCAAACGCGTAACCTGCGTTTCTAATATGTTCATATGGGCATCATGAAGTCTAATTGCAGCCAGTCGCTAATATTGTATTCGATCAAACGTGAAGTACTCGAACCTGATAGCGCTATACTTGGATGTAAATTCTAAGTTCATTGGTGCCATGTTTTGAAATTATAATACACCAAAGGTGCTCGAAAAAAAAACAATATAGTACACTTATCAGAGGCATCTATAGTCCCCAGTTACTGTCGGATAGAAAATCAAAACAGACCATATTATACCCTTGAGCCAAATGCAACTCCGTCAATGAAATTCACCAATGCGCGGACCGAAGTATTCGCCCTCGCTAAGTGTGTACAGAGTACAAGCATTGCCCTCGCACCCCTGAGAAGTGACAGAATTCCCCCACCAATCGAGCTCAACTTCACTCCACTGAAGAGCGAAGAATATGATGATAGCAGCAACGGCGATAGCGCTACTAAAGGAGGCAGAGAGAACGAAATTGTATTTTGACCAGAACCCCAGGTAACGTTGCTTGAGAAAGATCCACGAGAACCAAGCAATGGGAACAGCGGGCCAGATATAGGACAAGTTGTAAGGAGCCCATGAAAGGCCGCCGTAGAAAATGGCAACCGGGTGTATCTGTCGCATCCACGTCTTCTTAAATCTCTTGTTCATGTAGTACACGACGATGGGAACTACAAACCCGATAGGGAAACCGGCCAGGAGCCAAGTGTAGATGCCTCCTCGACCGAAGACCTTTATTGGGCCCACCGTGCCCCAAAGAACGCTATGAACACACATTAGAAGTCAGTAAATAATACTCTAGGTAAGGGGCATAAGGGTATCTATTAGGCATGTTATAAGAGTAACGACTCCTCGACCAGTACGATTGGGGAAGTATCGGCTCCAATAGAAGGGCCAAAGGGGGAAACAAACAAAAATTGCGTACGAGGCTGTGAAGAATGTGTTGATACCACTGTTGCGCACATAGTTAGCAAGTGTTACGTATGAAATCCATTCAAGGAGACCTAGAACTCTCGAGTTCCTAAAGCTAGAGTAGTGAATACAGTATGTAGGAAGGTAGAAGAGGAATGGCGTGGGGGTTAGGAAACAACTTATACATACGGGCAGGTAAATCGGTTCGGAGCGCTGACCGTGCAGACGTTTGGAATTTTATTTATCTGAAAGTTGAGCACACCCACGCTGACGAAAGTAGAAACCAGCGTGCCCATCATCTGAGCAATGAAGGTCTGTCGAGGTGGGATCTTGACGTAGTGGGCAAGCTTGAGGTCGCTGGAGAACAGCAATGCGTGAGCGCAAGTGACGTAACCAAACGATTTGAAGTAATTCATTGCCACTGTAACATTCCAAGTCAGCTTATCGTCTTAGCAGGACGCGCAATACGGCTTGTTGGACATCAGTTCGGGACTTAAAGTAGCACCGAGGATGGTCCGACAGAATAAGGGGGATTAAACGACGTTTCAAAGGGACACGTACAAGCATTGCCTGCCACGAAGGAGCCGCCTATGAATTCGGCAAGTACATTCAGCGTAACCTCAATCCCAGTTATGGCCTTGACGATGCCTATCGGGATAACAAACAGAGCACAGAGTGCAAGACCGTAGAAGACAACACCTGGACTTGTATACGTCTCCCAGTGGGCGATGCCAGCACAGCCTAAGGCGATAGCGACAGCAAGCACTATGGTGTACCACCATTCGGGCACTTCGGCATAATTTGACATGAGCCGGTTGTGGACGTCCTGGTATTGGTTACTTCGGCCACCTGGATCCTTACGGAAGCTGTTGATCAAGTTCTTGAAGCCCATTCCTATTTCATGCCGGTGATATAGATATGCGTAGGAAATGATCGCCGAGTAGATAGCAAAGAAGAACAAGTATATGGTTATATTGCCAGCGGCTAGAAAGGGGAAAGAGTAGGCCTCGTACTTGGCAGGGTCGAACAGACCACGCTCATCCACGGCATTGGAGACGTTATAGAGCGCGCCGGTGTTGTCAAAGACCCTGTTTGAATTGATTGGTAGATACCCCGTATTGTAGGTGTTCGTGTACCATAGGGCAGCAATTACACAACATGCGATGGCAGCACCGACAAATTTGTTAAAGGTCGAGAAGAAAGGTATCATGAGGGGGTCTGTCTGATCGAAAAGCAGTGTATTCCAGTCCCATGTCGGCCACGGATTCACCCCTAGGCCATTGTAGAAGCCCGTGATAGCAGCCAAATTCACGCTATTCGGCGAGATCCAGGTCATCCAGCTGAATACACTCAGAGCTGTGAAGATATAATTAGGAAACCAGAAGTAAACAAACATAGCAGCAAAAGTCACACCGAAGAACTTGATGCGTGATATGGTGAAGACTCTGCCAAACGGACTCTCGACAGGGGTATCTCTTTCGTTGTGAAAGGCGGCGTTAAGAGCAATCGTGACCAAGGATGCGGGCCACACGCAGTATGACGGATAAACCAGGAATCGTCGAATGATMCCAGCCATGCCGTATCCAATGTAGTTCGTTGCCAGAGCTATTAGGATCTGATACGAAAACTGGCCCGCGTAGCGTTGGTTGAAGTAGGCGGGAAGGTACTGGACCCAAATGATGTTATTTGTGTACGGGTAATTCCACGAGACATTGGCCATGATAGTGATGAGCATGTGCTCTTTCTTGGAAAAGGGGCCCGGGTTTAAGCTATGCCTAGTGCCCCAGAGAGTAAAGCCGACATCAGGGAGTAGCTTCTCGAAGGCCTTGCCAATTGGGAAGGCCAACAACTGAGCCACGTTCGCTTGGACACTGATTGCGGGCTGACGGATAGAGAAGAGTTGGTTGATGAAGGCAAGCAGTATTGAAAAGCCCACGCCGATGACCCAAGCACGGATAGTGCCACAGGGCGTGTTCACGTCGTCGTGATTGTCGACTACTGCGCGTACTTCGGCGTAGGGACTGTTGACGGTAATGAGAGCAGCCTCTAGTTTCATCTCTTCGATGAGAACGGCGTGCTTTTCGGGGTTCTCGAAGATGGACTTGTTGCCTGGCCGGAAAAGCATAAATTAATTTCTTTTCCGCCCCCACGAGTCTGCATACTTACCCAGAAATGCTTGGATCTTCTGTATAATACTGAACGGAAAGTTTGGGTCATTCTCATGAATAAGGAGTACCTTTTCCATCATCGGTCGGATATCTTCAAGTGTCAGTCCACTGGCTAGCTCTCTGGCTTCAGCTAGATCATTCTCGGTAACGTTAAGGTCCCTGTACAGCAGTGGTCAATACGACTTCACATATCATGCTTGGGGGCGTATCTTGATGGCGTACGTTTCTATTCGGGAATCGAGCGGCAGCTCAACGTCGCTGTTTGGATAGCCATCTGAGTCCGCCTTCTCCCCTTGGGAGGCGACCGGCCCTTTGGCTTCGATATGGTCTGACATGTCAGAAGACAGTCTGTCAGTACTGACTTGATACCTAGTGGGAGAAATATAAAATTGGCTGTTCCTAGGCCGTCGTTACGCGAAATCAGATTTTACAGCAACGCATGCTAAGCAGTATGAAGACGTTGGTCCTTATCGTAGATCCTCCGTCCCTTTATAAGGGAGAAACTTCCGTATGTTTGTCAGTGTTTCACAGGAAAGAGCGCGTGTGTATCCTGACTTGGGAGCACATGCGCATACAGTGGCTGTAGGTACACCTTAGGGAGGCAGGCAGGTATCAAGATAAAGAAATATCGGGGCATCTAAGCACGGAACTCTGTATGACATAGCTCCCTTATAGAATCTCTATCGTTCCAGGAATAACCAACTGGCTCACGATACAAACCAGGACCTTCCACAAGTAGACGGGATACCGTCCTTAAGCATAACATATCTTCTGAGGGAGAAGCCGAGAAGCCACGCATTCTTAGCCGTCGCGGAACAAACCCAATCAAATGCAGCAGGGCAAAGATTGGACGCTGGCACCCCGTTGTAGAGCTGTCTCCGGACGGATTGTCTTGTGCGAGATTAATTACTGGCCTGGTTTAGTAAGTTCTTCGTTATCTTGTTTCTCAAGTTTGCCGAGCCCCCAACAACATCGCTTCTGCAATGTCGGCCGTAGGCATTCATTCGAGGCCGGAAGACCAGAGCCCCTTCCCTGTATCTGACGCCATTGAAGCTATTCTGTATATCATTACCAAAGGTTACACTACATCTTAGATAACAATTCCCCCCCGTCTTTATGACGTGTCGCAGTGCCACCAGCAAGCTTGAGCACATCAAAACCAGCTAGCATTATACTGCCAGCCCGCCTACGTAGGCATGTTTGCTCGCGAAAACACTTAAGCCAACTAGCGACGAGCCACCTTCCTGGAATTTGTTCAGTACCGAACCAGCAATTCGGGTGGTATTAGCCCCCATTCAGGAAGGAGATAAGGTGATATATTGGTTGCACGATCTGACGAATCAGATTGTACGACTTCTCGCGGTGGTTTCCAAGAAGATAAGAGTAACGTCCCGGCAAATTGTGACTGATATTGTGTCCCCGCCGTGAAGATCGCGTGCTACCTAATGGACATTCTTAATATTTAACAAAATTGCATGCTAATTTATATCAGATTTCGAGTTGAAGGGGTTATACGTAGGTACCTACCTACTTAGAGCACGCTGGTTCCAAATAGAAAGGCCTTGTCGTAGTCCTCAGAACTTTTTGGTCACTTAATAAGGATGCCCCTTGGACAGCTATCTGTCGGACGGAAACGTCGAATTTCAACTCAAGCTACGTCTTAAGAAAAACAAAACCACCTATTACTACACCATATATATCGTTGATCGGTACGATATATTTTAATTTAAAGCTCCAGTTTACCTGTTGTAGAGATGGCGCCTAGTCTTATATCATGAAAGGCAATGCTACCTAGTAATCCTCTTTCTGAGGTAAAAGCTTCGAATTCGTTCTAGAATGTTACTACTGCTCCCGGGAAGTGAGAATAGCGGATGTGCTTCGGGGATTCGTTGTTACTTCGGACCTTTCTAGCTAAGCGCTAGACTCAGCAGTGTTCGATATAGGCCATTATGCAAAAGTAGAGTTGTGTGAAGCACGAAGGATTTAAACTACGCCAATGTACTGAAGAGTATGTAGAATATTCTAAGTACTTCTTTGAATCTATCGCGATGCGGATCTCCTGCGGACCTTGCAAGGGGTGTAATGACAATGCTGTCACGCGAATGAGGGCCACGGCATACGTATAGACAACTGTACTCTGTCCGTCTCATCCTCATAACAGGCTTAAATATCCAATATCCAGACTTCTTTGGACTGTGCTATTGATAGGTTACTGTACCTCCGATATGACTATCCCCTGACAAAAGGTACCTTCTATAACCTATCCAGAGAAGCGCACGTCACATTGAGTCGTCGAATCTAAGAGTGTGACTTCTATTAAGGAGCAATTAAGGACCCTTATAGTCTTGCTAATTTCTAGAGTGTCCTGAGATATATCGCGAAATATATGTAGAATATCCGTTTACTACCTTGAATCAATTACATTGCCCTTCGACAGTTACGTTTAACGAGAGTTCGCCGTCATAACCCCTATTAATTGATTTAGAATTCCCTTGAAGCCCATTCCGGTAAGGGACTTTGTTAAGCTGGTGACTCTTCAGTATTCCTACTGACTTGTCTCAGGGAGCTAAAGAAGACACAACGAGGGCAGACTTCGAAGGTAGTTCCTCATGAAAAGGACAATCGATAGGAGGTACTTTTGTCGAATTACAATAAGCAAGCTAATGAGCAGAGAACAAGAGAGGAACATTTGCATAGTCACTGATATAAAAGAACCAATGTTACAGAAATTGATGTAAACCTGCATACTTGTAAATCAATGCTGTCTCCCAACTGATATTTAACTGCAGAGTTCATATGGCTGGAGCAAAAGCGCAGCCAGACAGTTTAGGCCTATTAACAAAAAAAATGAATTATTCAGCTCGGTTCGTACGTTTTAGTAGATATGATAACACTTGCGCCTTGTGCTTCATTTCCCTTCCATTTTGACTTCGTAGAGTATGGTTTAGTTGTGCCAATGATCGTAGCGTGGTGCTTATAAATTGAAAGGCGCACGTCTCATCCTTGCCTATGAAAATGCCATACCAGTATAAGTACGCCCTTGCCTACTCATGAGTGCTTTCACTTACGGCCCACCTATATGTCTTGATTATTTCGAAGGGGGGGGGGGGGGGGAAGAGTCACTCAGCGATCGTCAAAACCAACTCAAAGGCACCTACATCATACAAAATGTCATTTTTACATGCTTCTATATACACGTGGAAATCCTATGTCCTATACAACAGACATTACTCCATTATAAATGCATTCGTATATAGTGTTGCACCTCAGAACAAAATTTTGGCTATGCGGAGCCATGCGGGTTGCGCGGCAAGCTGCCTACGGAACTCATTAATCTCGTCCCAGTCAACTTCACGTCGTCCCGTGTCCACGTCGATCTGATGTGTGCGGAGCCAACCCGTGCGCTTCCACAGATAACCGCCAGCCCAGAAGAGCAAAACAACTGGAAGTGCTAGGTACGACTGGAAGAAGCCGGCGGCATCGTTGAAGCCACCCGAAGGGGGGCAGATGGCGACGTAGAACTAGAGCCAAGTCAGCGAGGAAACCCGTGTCGTTAAATTTGCGGTGCTTACCTGAGCAATCAACACCAACACAACCAGGATTAAGCCGAGCCACGAACCATAAACACCACCGACGGCCTTGAATGGAATTTCGTCAAGAGTGTGGCCATGATACGCCCAGGCTTTTCGGAAACGAATATGCGACAAGCAAATTGAACCCCAAGTAAAGAGAGCAGCAAGCCCGGAGAGAGCCAGAAGCCAGTTGAACACAGTCGGGCCAGCGGCAGCCAAGTTGATGTAGGCGAGAAGACCGAATGCGAGGAGAGCGCCAACAGAGAAAGTAGGTCGACCACTACGGTCGACATACGAGAAGATCTTGGGGGCATAACCCTGCTGGGCGAGAGCAGTAAGAGTACGACTTCCTCCATAGACMCCCGACACGCCGATAGACACAACCGAGACCAGGATGATGAAGTTCATGAAGTGGTTGAATCCATTGAGACCGGCGTATTGGCCAACCAGGACGAAAGGCGACGCGGCAACATCGTTTGAGCTAGTCGCGTTCAAGAGATGCGGGTCATTGCTAGGAATCAGGAGGCCAACGAAGGTGAGACCGAGGATGTAGAATCTATGGGATTCGATATTAGCAAGCCATGCTGGGAAAGGAGCGGAGTCAGCATGTATGGGTCCGTGAAACTTACAGGGTGATACGCCAGAAGACCTGTTTGATGGCGCCGGGAAGGGACTTGGCCGGATTATCAGCCTCGGCGGCAGCGAGACCGACCAGCTCGGTTCCGCTGAAGGAGAAAGCGGCGGTGACAAAGACTGCGCAGAAGCCACGGAAACCATGGCGGAACGCCCCAGGGTCATACCAAAGGCGGGCGCCATAGTAATTGTCGTACCAGCCTCCTTCGGGACCACCTCCAAGGACACAAATCAAAGAGATGACCATGAAGATAACGGTGGCGGAAAGCTTCAGCAAAGAGGCCCAAAACTCCTCCTCGGCATAGCCAAGGGTACCGAAGATGTTGACTATGATGATGAAGACATAAAAGACGGTAATCCAAACGGCCGAGTTTATCTCCGCATTCCAATAAGAAATCGAGATGGAACACACGGTGAGTTCAAGCGGAACGACGACGGCCCATTGCAAGACGTAATTCCAACCCATAGCGAAACCCCACGAGGGATCGATGAAGCGAGTCGCGTACGTGTAGAAACCACCGGAGACAGGATACATGACAGCAAGTTCACCGAGAGCATAGACTAGAAACGAGACATGTCAATTCAGAGACCCGGATAGAGCATAGGATTCAGCATGGCCGGCGTATACATACCGACATTGAACATCATGACACCGATGATCAGGAAATCAATCAGGAGAGTAGCAGGACCCTATCAAGAACGCATCAGTCAGCGCACGCAGAGGGAAAGTCGCGAACCAAAACGATGCGACACGACAGCATCAACGTCGGCATCGGCGCCCGCGAGGAAATTTCTCTTTCTCGCAACTTACACCTGTAGCTAAAGCGCTACCGGAACCGACGAAGAAACCCGCTCCAATTGAGCCTCCGATGGCAATCATGTGCAGATGCCGGGGCTTCATGCTCCGGTCGAGCTCGACGATGCCGGTGCCATAATCGCGCTTCCTGAAGGAGTCCAAGTTCAGACCATTGCGGGTAGCCCAGTTTTCGGACCGCGGTGCGCCCTCGGCCTGGGTGGACGCCGGCGAATAGCTCGGGAGGCCGACATCCTTCTCATCTTTGCTGCCACTACTGGCAGCCGGGTCGGAAGACACCATTGCGAATGTCGGCGACGGGGGCGGCGACGGGAGGGGGGTCTAAAACAACGGAAGAGTATGTGAAGAAGGGAAGAAGTGGAGGGGAAAAAAAAAAAGAAAAGGTTTGGTTGAAGTCCGAGGATGGGACGGACGACCAGAAATGCGACAATGGGATGCTCCAGTCAGGCCAAAGGGCCGCCGCTAGACACAGGAGTCTGAAGGTAGGTAAAAGGAACGAAACGATGCTACAGTAAGAGGGTTACGAGGGCGCTGTAGAGTCTTATTTATTATCAAATGGTAGAGCCGATTGACTGGACGAGGTACATTGCCTCTTGTATTGTACTTTATTCTATTCAATGGTACCAGGGTGTTGATAGGGCCGGTGGATCGCTACATGTAGTGTACAGCATGTGCGGAATGGGAGAACCCTGCCTTGGCAAAGCGGGTGGCCAACAGCTACTATGTACATACTTGCAAGGTTAGGTACATGTATGTATGTTAGGCATGTTAGGATGCCAGGTTGTTAACAAGTACACTAGCCGGGTGGGAGGTATGCGGGTACTATAGTTAGGTAGTTAGTACATACACACATTATACCCCTAGCACATGGGTTGACTGTATGGCTGTGTGTAGCCGAGGTGGACGAGGACCTCGAAATACGGGCTCAGACGACAGCGAACAGGCACAGTCTGGCTATAACGTCGACGGCCGTCGAAGAACGAGAGCAGATTGACTGTGGGATTTAATAGGTCGAACGACTGTCGGTTTAAGCGAGTCTCTCTCAGCCAATCTGACGACTCGCGTGATGTGTAGCATCCATCTTGGCCACGCCGAAGGAGCTAGTAGACCCGGCCGAGACGAAACATGCAACCTAAGTGCACCATGCAACGCCGCACTCGTGCAGATACCTTGCTCCTGGCCATGGTGTACGACCGACGAGCCTGGCGATGGCCTCGCGATGACCGAGTTGAGACGATACATGAAACATCTGGCTCTGGCTCTGGCTCTGGATACATGTCAGGAGCCTCTTCACCAAGTCAACCTTATCTTCACCGTCGTGTTATCCAAGCTAGCAGATGATGCCCCCCCCCCCCCCCTTTTCTCTCGATACATGTACATACCGGTCCGAAAAGTCAGCTCGACCGTCGATCACTATGTACCTTTAGGTAGGTACCTACATATATTCAACGATAGGCAAGATACGTGTATGTAGGGTAGCGTAGGTACATACTTCAGCCCCGGACAATTACTGGCATCCATGTACCAAACTACGCACAGGACGGCTCTAAAGATCTATTTTCTCCACCGTCTCAATCTCGTTGACGTCTAGTCTTGCCCATCAGTCGCAGAGTTACCTCATTGACGAAGGGTTCTCCAGGTTGCCAAGGCTCGGCTTAGTATAGGTAGGTAAACTGAACCAACCCAAGCCGTTTGGACCCCAGGCCTGCCTCTTTCGCCCGGTATATTCTTTTCGTCTTCTTTCTGTGTCTTAGCTACGCCCACCTACGCCTTACCTACCCTGTTGCTTGTAGCTCTTCGGCCGTTTATTCTGGAGCGACAAGTTCTAGCCTGGTCGTGTTTACATATCTCGGATTTTACATGGACGACAAGGAATCAGATACCGCAACAAAGGATGCGCTAGAGCCGCTATCCATTTCTCCCTTTTATTTTATTTTATTTTAAATCTAGCAGTCTAGCAGTCCGGGTAGTTTCTACTGCAGGGGGTCATGGCTTGCTCCAGTTAAGATAAGAGATGATCGGGGCTCTGGTTGGCTGAGACCGGCTGGAGCTTATTAACTTCCCCGGTTGCGTTTGCGCAGTGCTTGATGCTTATCATGAGAGACGCCGAGTTTGGACAGATGATCCTTCAACCCAGGCATTGATGGCTCATTTCAACAATTCTCTAGCATGGCCCGTATCTAAGCACCAGTACATATTAAATGGTACAATTCCTTGATAGAGCTAGCAATCGTGCCATCATAGCTACGACAAATAGGTCACCGAAGAAGTCTTCTCGCATGTATCAATCCAATGCATGTAATAGCTCCTGGTCACCTGTTTTCGTCAAATAGCATCTAGAACCTGTACTAAATTAAACAAAGAAGCTTGACCTTCTCTTCTCGGCAATGCACATTCAGTGTAAATAAAATACTAGTCCGCGTTCTGATTGAATAATTGCTGGAAAGGTCCTTTTGTAGCGGTCGTATCTGCTAAATTTGCGACACATAGTAACCTCTTCCGGTGCCTAGGTCTTGGTAAAGTCTAGGCACAGGCCACTCGTCAAGGGCTTACACGTCCTGCCTGTCAAGGTTAATACTTTCCCATCTCGCCTCGCTCGTCTACAGCCGAAGACACGTAGTATTAAGCAAGCCATTTTTTTTTTTTTTAAAAAAAAAAAAAAAAAAAAAAGGGAGAGAGAGGAGGGAGGAGTAGCCGAACAATGACAGATCAAGGCTCCCCAAAAATTCGCCTTGTCCGAGCTGCCAATTGACCGTGACAGGCCAAGACGCAGCCGGTTTGGCGATGCTTAACGATATTTGACGATAGAAGCGCGGGTGGTAACGCAAATGACCGAGACCAAGACATTGGGAGCGTTAGAGAACCATGGTTGCGAACCATCCTTTCCTGTGGGCTTCCCCCCAATGACGGTTCGCGTCTTGCATACACTAGTTGTAGGTACTCAAGAGTCCTGTTGTGGAGGCTGGGGTCTTCGATTAGCTATTTACCAGATCGTGGATCCTGCGATATGACTTGAGGACGAAAAGGATGCTTAATTTGTACAATAAAGTGCTGTAAACGTACCTTCCGGAATGAGCCTAGACGAAGCAGGACTGTGCCCGTAGTGAAGCCTATGTACAAGATAAAAGGACAGGAATGGCAGCATTGAACGCACGGAATCTTTCTAGAAGCCCATCTATTTCCCCGCGTGTAGACGATAATCACACGGTTAACACATAGCTTCGGTCTTGCATTGGACATAGGGTATGCGCTAGATTGGCGCTAGATTGCCCCTAGATTAGGTTTCACGACATCACGACCTACGTCGAGGTTGAACTCCTATGTATAGCTGAGATGAAGCCGACCGCACGGACATCTATAAGGTGTGGGCACAAGCGGCCTTTCAAGACAACATACATTATATAAGTACCTCCTAGGTAGGTAGTCGCCCGACAAATCAAATACTTGCCACCAGCAATTCATCGCACCTATCTACTTCGGTCTCGTAGACCGTCGTACTGTCGTACGGTCACCAATAAACGAACCATATGGTAGGAATTACAAAAGTTCAGCACAAACCAGGCGGCCAACATCGAAGGAAATAAGAAAAAGAAGTACGTAACGTAGTATCGTTCCAGAACTCGTTCGTCACCCTATGGGCCATGGACCATTATAATTAGTCATAGCGCTGCTCGCCAATCTCATTAGGGTCCAGTTGGCCATGTGCCAGTCCACTCAAATCCCCAGACTCTCTCTGACATGAATCGCTACATGTACCTCACATACGTACGTACGCGTATTACACTACATGTAGACTGCTAGTTAGTCCATCTAGGCCCATATCTCCGACTCAACAGCCTGCTCAAAGCCCACGCCAGGCATCATCGGCCTTGCCAGTTCGATGATTGGGCGACCGACCCCATGCTCTCCGGCATCCTTACCCTTCGTCCGACACGTGAGAAGCGATCCTACTGGGAAATCACGAAATACATGCACCGAATTATCAAATTTTTACCAACACAAGACACACACCTATTGCTTCGGCCGGTCCGAGTTGGCCTCCCAGCCTTCCTCAATGAAGGCTCGATCACGGATTGAACAGAGACATGCATACAGAGTAGCCATACCACGCAGTAGGTATAATGTGATTTTCACGCGAAGAGTGGTCCCGAGACCCAGTAATGCGGTAGCATGCCCCAAAGAAGGCTCGGTGTGGCCCGCGGGATTCTGCCTGAACGGAGGCGAGGAGGGGTCCAGTGGGTCAAGGGGGTCTTCGCCAGGGGGGTTGATCCTTGTTCGGCTTTATCGAGAAGGGATCAAAGCAAAGAGGTTTGAAGATTGGGGTTTTCCCCCGGATTGGCTGGGTTCATGTGCTTTGCCCTTTCTCGTACGTAACACAAACAGAAGCCATTGGCCCCCGCCGTTGATAAGGCTCTCGTAAATTGCGGAGGGAATCCAGACTAAGTTACTGTCTCACAGCGACTGTGTATACCGTGGATGTTCACTGTGTGCACGCTCTTCGTCCAGCTCCAGCTGAGAAACTTGGGGCTTATCCAGCTCGCGAGTTACCAACTTTTATTATTATTATTATACAACCACGGATCGTACCACCTGTGTGCACCAGATACTGTATCCATTCCAATAATGACTCAGGCAGCCAGGAAGCAGGGAGGGGCCAGACTTTATGATAAGAGCCTCACTTGTTAGAGTCCACCTAGGTAAGGCAAGGCATCTATGGATACGGCGTGTATATCTACCTACCTAACGCATGGCTTTATTCCAACGTAAGCCGTCCGTAGATACAGCTAGTACACGGCTATCACGTGCTTCTTCGTATAGTTATGTACTTACATGTAGGTAGGTAGGGACCCAGGTAGGAAAGGAGGCCAATTTCGTCAGCGAGATGCCCAAATCTTCAAATATTTGATAGGACTGCTTTACTCAGCCGCCGCGGGTTGGTAACACACAATGGTCACACGCACAGCTGCGCCCGTCATGTCTTGTACCAGTACCATCGGAGTCGTACCTACAAGGAGCTCCCGAGGACACTGCGATATCTAGCACCGACATTCTTTTGATAGGGCGTAAAGCTATTATTCCTTTGAATATCGAGATAAATAAGCTCTTCCAAAGCATATTCATATTTTTGGCCCCAGAGCTCGTTCCCGGCTACGCCCTATATCTAATCTCAACCTTCCCGCTGTGCAGGCATATCATAACCAGCTACCGTGTAAAGGAGAAAAAGGAAACCTGGAGGTAATTCTAATGTCCTTCTCATGTACCATTCACCGTCCCTTCTGCGTAAGCTGCCGTTACGACTTTCGACCACGCAAGCTCTTACACCTGTCCAATGCCATTCCTATCTGTTGATTACCTAAATATTGTGCTTCATAGCGGGTAGTCCTGCAGCTCATCGACTGTACGCACCATTTTGCTCCGTGTAAACTGTTAGCAGAAGGATCAACGGGCCCCAATGTCCCACTATCGCGTCGACTCCTTCGTCGTAGAATTTTCCGAAATTTAATCTGCTTGTCTCGTTCGACTGTACAGCGGCTTKTTCACTCAACCATCTCTGCCATTCATTATCAACCACTAACCATCTGTACGGCATCTGTTAGTAATCCACATGTCCAAACAATAGGGGACTTGCCAAGGCAAGGCATCAAATCCTGCGGATAGTAGCAAGAGGCCGCGATGAGCACAGCGAGTCCTTCTGGTGAAATGGGTTGGGCATATCATACTCATCTGGCACCTTATCGGGGATCCTTTTMCCCGCCTGTTTATTGCTAGACCAGAAATGGACCTGTCGCAGCCGTTCTTCCAACATATGATTTCTCGATCCCGAATACTCCTGGCAAGCTCTCATGAGGGATGTTTGGTACGTACACCAGCGGCCGCCCTTCACTTCCCTCGTTGAGCTACTTTCGGATTCATCCAGTGCGTCTCTAACCAGTTCAAGCTCTTTCTTGGACGTTTCCAGGTCTTGCCGTAGGCTCTTCCCGGCGGCAGCAAGCCAATTAAAGTCTCTCTCCATCCTCTGTCGGGCGCTAATTTAATGGGTTACGGAAGATAGAGTTCTCGGCCAGGAGATATTAAGACTGTGAGAGCCCAACGGGCTTCACTGATTGGGACTTATGGTGCAGTTGGTTGTCGGTCGATTATATGCTCATAGAGAGGATACAGCGATCTCATCATCTCTCGACTCTTTAGCTGGTAACTTTAACGTATGATATAGTTCATCATAGGCTTTAAACTGCGCTCCCATTCTGACCGTCTCAGCAATGCTACAATGAAAGATTTGCCTCGGTGGCATACAAGATCAACCAAGTTAACCACATATTGGAACAGGATAGAAGGTCTTTGTTTACAAAGGCGTCATTCTCGTATTGCGCCTCAGATAAGCCAGCTAATGTGGTTAATCACTAGACAAAGCGGTTTCTTAGTATGATGAACGCGTGTTGTGACCCAATAAAGAAACCCCCGCCAATTATAGAATCTATCAAGAATGACTACGGCTTTTATATATACCCATCTTGCATACAATTGAGAGGGTAACTAGGCCTGCCAAATATGTGGATGGGCGACTACTGTTGGGGGCACACGTATCACATAAACCTCGCGATAGACCTCTCCTTCTCTTCTTTTTTCTTTCTTTCGTCCACGGGGCATAACTAGGTCAATCAGAGACTATCCTATAATACTACTAGATAGAGTGTGATGCAGTATGAAAAGCTAGGCTTATGCCTTGTAAGAAATTAATTGAAGAGAGCAGGCCGGAAAGATATTTCTTTCTGGGGCT
The DNA here is from genome assembly GCA_000931505.1 of Hypoxylon sp. E7406B. Lineage (NCBI taxonomy): Eukaryota > Fungi > Ascomycota > Sordariomycetes > Xylariales > Hypoxylaceae > Hypoxylon > Hypoxylon sp. E7406B. Next base: position 40,721 of record JYCQ01000212.1, on the reverse strand, counting down.
TTGTCAGGAGATGTGACGTAGACAAAATGACAGCAGCATAGACAAAGAGAATGAATGTTTCTAATTCTACGATATGTTTCGTCTTGCTTTGAGGGCTTATCCAAAAAGTCAACAATGACTCTGGAATACAAGAATGATCCCACGATACCTTATAAAATACCGGGCGCCTCTATGTACGGTGCAAGTAGTTAGCACTCAATATTAGCTTATAGGACTCGCACAGATACACCAAAAGGCCAGTCCTATTGTGTCCATCCAAACCAGGAAAGTAAAATGTGTCATAAGTATCTACAATGGTATCATTGCTACGAATGTCAAAGGGAGTTTCGTCATAGACTGGTTTTCAAACTTTGCCTCGAGGCAGAAAATGACAGACCCTGTCCAAGACTTACAGACGGACAACCAGTCGTGCTGAACCACGAGACCTGTGATACCTGCAAGGAAGCTAGACGCGCTGAGGAGATAGTCCAGCAGAATATTTACCGTCAGAGGCCCCTGTATTACAATATCGACAACAACATATGCATTCAGGAAACTCGCTGGTAGGTATTTAGGCGCATAGCACTATTTCTGTCTCCTTTCTCACACAGCCCCCTCTTTATATAAGTTAGTAGGATGGTAGCTAGAGGTAGTCAAACAGGCCGAATAGCCCCCATCTCAAAATACACAGGGACTCAGGAAGGAAAATCTCCCAAGAAGGTAAAGGAGACAGTAAAGCCAGCCGTGGAGCAGTGGAAGAAGGTGGGGGGACATAATAATCAAAGGGCAGCATTAACTTAACAACAACATTTGATATTGGTACTGAAGAAGCGCTGCTATTACCAGCCCTCCCCCTCCCCCAATCGCATATAACATTATCATACCAAACACATAGAGAGAACACGAAGATTGTCAGTGAAAGTGTATTGTAATACGACGAGAATATCCTGAAGTATTATATCATATGAACTGCCGTGCGCCTTTCTAAGCCCCTTCATATAAAATCGAGGCTCATCGAGCCTCACGTACCTCCTCCTAAGCTGGGGATATCCAAAATCCAATATTCATTTCACACTAGACACATTAGGCGTCTACCTCATACGCTGCAAAGACCCTCTGGAGTGAGATCAGGTATGATTCTTGAAATTTCGATAGATACCTCTCGATAATATACCGGGTATATATGCTAAAGTAACTTCTCCCGTTGTTCCTTTTTGACGCCAGAAACCTCCCTTGAGATGACACGATAAGTAGGCGCCTAGTCTTACATATCATGAAACAGTACAAAAAGCCTCAATGAAACTCAGAAAAAGGAAAGATATTCGTCTAAAATAGCCGCCGTCTTTTTCTAGTCACCTTTACATTGCTCGCCTTCACGATCGTCTCCTTAGTTTCGGGAGCGCTGGTAGTTTCAGCTGGGTGTCTTCTTTCAACTCCTCGTCTTCGCTCTGGCTGCTTTCAAAGGTCACGGATTCCGCAGAGATACTACCGGTACTACCCTTTGGTCTGTGATTGCGCCATATGGGATAGCTGCTTGATGCAGTGTTGGTTGGATTAGATGTACCGCTGAATTTGCGTATACCCTTACCCCAAACCGACTGTTTGTTCTTGAACATTAGATTCTTGTTACGTCTAGGCAGCGGTGCTTGTTGCTTGGCGATAATCAATTCGTATTGCTGCATCATAGTTGGATGGTCGATGATTTCTTCCATAGTAAAAGTCGTTCTTTCGACGCCCGGAGCAGGGGGAAGATTCTCAGTATAATACCTAGCAAGCTCGCCCGCGGGCATCAGCGCCCCCCAAATCTCATAAAAGGGCACCGAACGAATATCGGATACGTTGAGTGACTGGGCCTCGAGAATTGTGTCCCAGGCAGCTGATATTACGGTGTGAACAGCTCGAGCCTGGTCGGGATCGACTGATTCTACAGTCGACGGCACAGTAAGTTCCCGCTTTGGTGCTGGCAGTGGGATCCTAGATGTAGAGTAGTTGTCGCTAAGGCCTTTTAGATTTATCGGCTCCATGACAAAGGCCGAAGTGAGAAGCGAAACAACCGAGCAGAGCATTTTTAACACCTCTTCTGCAAAGGATAGAGGTATCCTCTTTTCGCAGAACGTAAGGGCCACGTCGACGTCTTCAGACCCCGACATCACTGACTTAACAAAGATATCCGAATCCTGGTGGTTGGATTCCGTACAGCTCAACTTGCAATTAGCGCTGCCGATGGAAAAGTCGATCAACTTTTCGCCCTCGCCATGGGTCTGATGATAAACGACAGTGCTGAAGCGAGTCCATGATGGCCAAGATGTGCATTTTTGCACAATGTCCGAAGTCTGCATGGTTTCGTAAGGCACGCTAGCAACAAGCTGGCTCTGGATGCATCGAAAGTATTCGTACGGTGTGACCGGAATATCTGGTAGTCGCGTTCGCACGGGTATAATGTTGCCCACAGGACCGACAACATCTGAAATGGGTTGACCTGTGTAAATATTTAGATTCTTGCCGTCAACAAGCTGCCCAAAAACCACGTCATCGGTGCCAGATAGATTCGAAAGAACAATAGACCAGGCTCCCTTGAGAATGGCCTCAAACGGTATGCCTAACTGCTGCAACGATCCAGTGGGAATCTCCCGGTGAAGAGTGGTCGAATTCGAGTTGATGCTTGCAGGCGAGGGTTGCGATACGATTTGCGTCATCGTTGCGTTCGCAAGCAGAGCACGCCAGTATTCGCTTGCTTCATTCGAATATGTGGATTGTGTAGCCCTGACCACCTCACAGAATCCGGGGTGCCCAACAACCCGATCGGTGTAACTGTAATATCGACTGAGATCGCGGACAAGCATGGGTAGTGAACGGTCATCATATTGGGCCCTGGAAAGACGCATCACGAGAGTGGAGCACTTCCCAGCATCAAGGTAGAAAAACTTGGTAACCGGCCGCCGGAAATCAACTGGAGCTGCCTGGTCCCTCTTTATGAGCTTCGCTACCGAGTTGCCAAGTCTCCAACTTTGACACTGGTATCTTGAAAACTCCGGGCGATACGATCGAAGGACCGTCTGGTAGAGCTGACGGCCGTGGCTCACAAATGCTGTCCGGAGTATTGGATGCGCTTTAGTCAACATGAAGCATGCATTCTGAAGTTCATGCCAATCTAACAGCCCCGTAACGTTAATTGTCAGGTAATTGACGTTCCCGTGGTTCTGCAGCATCCCAGACTCGACGAACATTGCCTGGAGGGAGGATGCTTCAGCGACGTCTTCAATCAGACTCGTGTCGGACCCTAGTCGCGGCGCTATCGCTTCGCCAACAAAACTATTTGGGGAACTGGTCTCTTGGACAGGTGTAGGAGGTATCTCAATCGAAGCAACTTCCTTGCAGAGCTCAGCGAGAGAGACGTCTCGAAGAACATCAATGATGGAGATGCCAATGCCCCGTTGCCTACATTCGATAATCAAGTCGTGGGCTAAGACGACGTCGCCGCCAAGCCCCAGAAATCCGTCGCTGGCCTTAATCGAACTTTCCTCGATACCGAGGACTTTGGCGAAGATAGTCCGCATGCCCTGTTCGACCTGGGTTAACGGTAGAGGTTTGAAACTGGTATCCTGGATTTCCTGCGGATTTGATACCTCTGCTAGTCTGAGAAGTTGCTTCCTGGACAATCCGGCGATCATACGCTGTAGCTCGAGCCTGTCGACCTCTAACGTTGGCGTTAGTGGCATTCGTCTGACAGGTATATACGCCGATGGGACCATGTAACTCGGTAAGATCTCTCGAAGGACCATATCTGCTGTCTTCTTGGAGAGATATAATCTCTCCCTGGTGGTGCGGCTAAGCCTCGACAAGTCTTCGGCGTCTGGGAACAGGCGCTCGCCTAACTCAATGAATGCAGCGAGGATCGGCGTCGACTTGGGATCATTGAAGGCAATCGTCTCTACTACCACATCCACGCTTCGACCAAGGCACTGCCGAAGCCTTGGCTCAACCTCCGAAAGACGAAACTTTCTGCCGTCGATTTCCGTCTCCTCGCTCCCGTCCGAGATAAATTCGATCTCACCCTCTTCGCGATAACGGACATAATGCCCCGTCTTAAGCAAGCGACTCCCGGATTTTTGGAGGAGCGATCTAGCACAAACTGTACTTTTGCTAATCCAGGTTTTCACATCGGCGTCGTCGATATTGAACCCGCTCGCAAGTGTTGGACCCCCTATCACTAGTTCACCCAGGGCTCCAACTGGCATAAGTCGATTGTTATCCTCGGGACTTACGATCCAAAAGTTGCCGCAGAATGGGTTGCCAAAACATTGTGTGGTCTTCGAATGAGTCACCTCTGTCGCCGAGAGACCCAGAGGACCAGCTTCGGCGAAGCCATACACCAGCAACACCTTAGCTTTATTGATCCATGGTGCATAGACATCACCATCAAGATGCCGTGTGCGAAAGCACACGACGGCGATGTCCGGTAGGCTCTCAGGATCAAGTTTCCTGGATAATGTCGGGGTCAAGTACGTCCAGTTGACACGCATGCGCCGAGCAGCTCCGGAAAAGTCTGCGATTCTCTCTGGGGCTGAAGGCACACAAATACAACCTCCGTTGACCAAGGTGGTGAATATCTCCGAAAGCGCAATATCGACGCTATATGAGGAAAGTTGCATAACTCTGCTAGATGGGTTCATAAGCAGCGTAGGACCCTGCCCGGCGCACGCGGTAGCTAGAGCCCCGTGGCTGTACGAGATACCCTTAGGGTTCTTGGAAAATCCACAGCTGAAGAGAATGCAGGCTATCTCATGGGGTGCGGACTGCGGAAGTGTCACGTCGACGACCTGCGCCAGCATAGCTGAAACGGCGTTGTCGTTTACGATAATAACATTGGCGCTAGGGTCATCTATGTGCTCCCGAACATGGTCTGAGACCAGCACAAAATCGGCGCCGACTGTCTTGATGATCCAATCAAACGCTGATGTGACATCGACATCAACGGGGACCAGAATTGCACCAGCACTACAAGCAGTCAGTACTGATTCATGTTCAAATTGGTATCACCGACTTACTGGAGTACCGCCAGCATAGCCACAACAGCCCATCGACTCTTGTCCATGATTACTGGTACGGGGGTTTGTGGCTTTAAACCAGAAGACAAAAGATGCTTTGCGAGGATCGTAGATAGATTATGTAGATCATCATAAGTTAGATCCCCGTCCCAGGCACAAATAGCTTGTATTTCCGGGTTCTGCGATGCCTGGTCTGCGATCAATTGGTGGATATGCGCATTGACAACATCGACTTGAGGCATGCTATTCCAGGCCAGGATTTTCTCGTGGTCGCGCACGGTAAAAAGATCAATTTCCTTAACTAGACTTTTCGGGGAATCCAGAATGGCCTCAATTGCTCTTCCAAAGGCAGACGCCACAGTAGAAGCTTGATGAGAGGTGAGTATGCGGTATCCGATATCAACCGTGACGCTCCCGCCGCGGAAATACACATCGGCATTGAGATCACATTCCGATGCTTGTTCAGTCTTGATGTGACGGCATTTAGAACCTCCAGAAAGGTCATCCGAGACGTGTTCATACCCGAATGAAAGACAAGTGTTGAACAGATGATCTCCCTTGAATTTGAGTTCATGTTCGATTCTTGCTACTGGTACGTGCTGGTGATCCTGCACTTTTCGACGCTCCTCTTCCGCATTTGCCAATAGCTGTGCAATAGACGCATCAGAAGGAATGACAAGTCTGGACGTCGATATAGTCGAAAAAGAACCGACAGAGTTGCTCAGGCCCTCGACAGGAAGATCTCTACCGGAGATGCGGGAACCAAAGCAAACGCTGTCTGTTCCGATATAAGTCCGTAACAGCAGTCCCCAAGCGACCCAGAATACGGTAGACATACTGATTGTGTGGGTTTTAGCGAAAGACCTTAGATTCTCACAGGGAATCTTGAGGTTGATGGACTTCGTCTCCCAGTCGATGACACTCCCATGTTGTGAGGCGAGCGTTGGAAACCGGCATGGTTGGACACCGCGTAAGTGCTCCCTCCAAAAATCGGTATTGTAGGCTGCTACATCCAGACATTTCGTATACTGGGAGCGCGATAGTGAAGGGACGAAAGAAGCTTGCTCGTGGAAGTAAGCTTGCTCAAGCTCTCTGAAAAGAATCGTCATGCTAACAGCCTGAATTCCTAGTTAGCAACAGCCATGAAGATTAAAAGAGTGGAAGGCCTTACATCGCATATTGCTTGACTGACTTCCAATTTTAATAAGGTCTTCCCGGCTACCTGGCAAACGACTAGTCTATGCCAGGGCGAGCCTTCGCTTAAGGGTAGCGGAGGAAGTTTGTCAACAGATACCATTGCCTCCTCGATACTATCACTCTCAAGAAAGAGCATACTAGGGGAGTGAGACCGCAGGATTATTTGGTCGTAGAGTCCGTTCTTCGAAACGCTCTGAGAGAAGACGGTCCTCAGAGCTGCATGTTTCTTCGATACTTGCAGCCAAGCAGCGCAGATGCGAGAAACATCACCGGGCCTATCAGACGTATCAAGATCGAAAATTGTTTGCGCCTTGGAGCTCCCTGGTATGAGAGACTGGTTCATAAGAATGTTTTGCTGGACCGCCGTTACGGGATAGATGGCCTCGATGTTGGACACGTCAAGGCTGAGACTCGGCAGGATCGACGTATTAAATCGACAAAGTTCCTCGCTTGTGATGTCCATATGAGGCACGTCGGATAGAGATAGCCCCGGGGATTCATTTTGTAATCTCTTCGGAGCTTGACGCAGAAGCTTCTCGTATCGACGAATCCAAGTATGTATCTGCTCTTGATGCTTGGAATCCCTATGGTAGAGGATCTTGAGTTTCGTCTCGCCTTGGTCGACTAGTATTGATACTTCGAACACGGAGATCCGTCCGACGTCGCGCCCAATATCGGATGTACTAGAGGTTAGGGTCCTACCTGGTACTGGGAGCTGCTCTAGCACGGCATCATGGCTTTGCACACTTCGCGTCATCTCAGAATAATTAAACATAAGCTCGACAGGGAAATTCGAAGAAGCGAACCAGAGTGCAGAAGTGGCATCTATCAGATTCCCAGCAAACTGCAGAGCGCTGTTCTCGCCTCTGGCATGCCGCAAATCCCTCACGCGACCTATAATAGTCAAAATGTCATCCGCGGGCGAAGCGTTCATGGCTAACGGAGAGAGCGAGGTAAACCATCCAACAGTTTCTGAGACGTCGAGATTTGTATCTAAAGCGGTTCGTTCATTTCGTTGATTCCATATAGCGGGAACTGGACGGTCGGGAAATGCTTGTGCAAATGACAGAAGAAGGGCAGCAATGAAAACGCCCGCAGGGTCTGTTTTGAAGCTCCGGCAATTAGCTTCAAGCTCCAAGGTGACATCCGCACTGAGGGTAAACCCAGCAGCTATCGTATTACCATAAGTATTAGTTGTGACATCGACGCCCCAATACTCAAATTTTCCTATTGGGAAATCGAATGCAGATTCCATTCCCGCGACACGATGCCTGTAGTTAAGTGCCCAATCTTTGAATGAGAGAGAGTGGCCAGATACGAGACATCCACTGCTCAGTAATCCCTCCAGGTCCTCTGTGACAACGTGCCAAGACTTGAGATCTACCACAAGATGATGGGCAACCATATAAAGCATTTGGCATCCATCATGAGTATGGAAGTGATGAGCAGCAAAAATCGGGCCTGTCTCAATATCAACCATCGCTTGAGCACCCCTGATTACTTCTTCGACTTCAATACTCGTCCTGACCGAATGATGCGCGAAATGGTATGAAGATGAGATATTTGGCTCTATATACTGACACCAGGAGCTTCCCTTAGGTTGGAATCGACATCTAAGCATGGGATGGTGACCGACTATGGCCTCGACCGCGGCTCGGACATCTTCCACACTCATACTCCGTTTCAACCGAAAGAATATGCTTTGATTGAACCTGTAGTTACCATTGCCAATTCTTCGTCGTGTGCTGTCGCCACCCATGGGTGTATGGAAATACAACCGCTGCATAGGCGAAAGATCGAAAGATTCCGTAATAATACTGCTCGAGTTCCGAGAATGCGACTTGCTTGAGGTTGCAAGGGCAGCAAGTTGAGTTAATGATTTCGCCTGCATGACATCCTCTGCGCGAAGGTAAACCCCCTGAAATTCGCATTCGGAAACAAACTGCGTCGCAGCGTTCTCATCGCCACCCAGGCTGGCGAACGACATGTTCATGCAGATGCTCGTTCGGTCGACCTGCAGCACGGTACTCGCAGCCTTTTGAAGCTGCCTTTCGACTGCATTCGTAGGTTGTTTCAGGGTTTCCTCCGAATCTATTGACAGGATTTGTCGGCATAGTTCGTCATTGGCATTTTGTATCCATGTTTGCAACTTTCTCCGGTTTATCTTTCCAGTATCATCAAGGGGCATCTTTTCCAAGACTACCCAGACTTGAGGAACAAGGCTTGGTGGGACTTGAGCCTCAACGGCCTTCCGAATCTTTGGTAGTTGGCTGGTATAGTATGCAGTTTGTAGTTTAATTTCACAGTCGTCCGGCCCTCCCACGGTATAGCTGGTTAAAGTAAGGAACGCAACGAGCTGGCCTTCGAACGGCCCGGCCTTCGGTTTGAGTAGAGATGCACTCGAAACATCGCTATGTAGTGACACAACTTGTTCGACTTGGCCATAATTTTTCCGAGATTGTCTGGTTTTAAGTTGTGGTTGGCCGCCGGACGACCTACTTGGAGCCTTGGATGGAATCACTGGAGGTTGACGATCTTCCGCAACATGGTATTGGAGGTTACCTGCAGGCATTCCTAACCAGTCTAATTCCAGTGGGGTAGCGATGGTGGGTGAGATCTTATTCTCGGTCGGCTCGGACGAGATGAAGGGCGTTATACAAGTCTGGAGCTCGGCGATTGTCTTGCAGTTCATGATATCCCTAGTCTTTATGACCAAGCCGGCTTCCATGCATCTTTCTCGGAGTTCCCTAGCCTTCTTATGGTTACCCCCAAGATCCACAAAAGACTCGTCGAAAGGTAGCGAGCCGGCGTCAAGACTGAGAACGTCGGCTACCGTAGCAATGAACAGGTTTTCGATTGCGCTGCCCGTCGATTTTCTCCATGCAGCGAGATCGACAGGGGACGAGTAAACTGAGGCGGAGCTTACAGAGCCTTTTCGTGTATGTCTTGCGCTGTCGAGAAGCTGTTGAAAGTCACTCCAGCTTGAATATGCAGAGGTCGAGTCGTTCTGGTCTTGCGCAAATTCATGGAACGGCTGGGGKAGAAAGCTCGCGTCGATACCCAGAGCGTCAGCCACTGTAGATCTGAGGAATTCTGCGGTCTGTCCCGGCTGTAGAGATGAAGTGTCGATTGGCGTAAGATGTCTCCTCTTGGATGTGCTATTTGTCTCATTGTATTTATCACCAAGCAAATCTACTGAGAGGTTGGACAGGGGAAGTGCTAAGAAGCTGTCTTCCCTTGAAGTCGCCATAGTCAGGATGACACGAGGAAAGAGGGTTTGGAAGGGACAAGCAGACTATGGTTCGACGATGGAACCGCAAACACAGAGAGAGGACGAGCTGAGTATACGCTGTCGTTGCCTCTGCTGACGGTTCTCGAACAACTAGCTACACATGCATCAAAGCCTGCACGCGGGACGCTTCACAGAGGCTCTGAATTCTTCGAGAGAAGGCACTCGAGCTGGAGCTTGGATGCGTGACGATGCAGCTTAGCACCCGGGATTGCGCGGGGTAAGAAAGCAGAAGGAATATCGAAGGAAGACGAAACGAAGGAAAAGAGGACACCGTCATTGTTATTTACGTATGCTCTACCAACATATTAGGACTCCATATGGAGCTTCGACGCCGCACTGGGGCGGACATGTAGAGTGTGTACTGTAGGATCACGACTCTAGATCCCTACAGGAAATGAAAAGGGCACCTAGGTAGACAATTTGCTTTCGTGAGCGTACCGGCTTGGTAGCCAATGGCGGCGTGAGACCGGACAGACTCATTAACGTAGATGCTCGACATCTCCAGGGACGCTTGACGAACATGTTGCAGTGATCAGCAAACCCTAGCTGCTAGGTTTCCCGATATGGCCGTTGCTGATGGAGGCTGACGCTGACGATGAGCGACAAGCCAAGGTATGCTGATCTTTACGTGGTGTACAGGTGAAAAGGGAAAGAAGGGAAATAAGGCAAATAATGGTGTGCCGCAGTCGGTTAGGTCGGGAGGCTGACGTTCGGCATGCGCGACAAGGATTAAGTGATGCGACGAACTAAATTAAGCAGCACGCTAAGCCCCTCCCCTGCCCTTCCCTGGTCTTTCCCGTCTTTTGCTTCATTTAGTCAAGCAGAATGGCGTCAAAACGTCAAAATGGGGCATGCGCACTACACGCAAGCAACATGTGCATCTAGCCTTTAACGTATGATAGATAAGCAATTTCGCTGCTAGAATTCTCAAGGCTTTTGCAGGAGTAGTACCACAATCTTCTTTTCCATTGTTGGAGTTTATTGAACTTATTTTAGCCCCTTACCGCCGCGGATTAGTCTCTGGAACATATATACCCTAGGTTAAGGCTTTGTAGTTCGCGATCTTTATCCCGATCAGGTTTAGCGGGAAGCAATTTCGTTGTGGATTGCTTACATGTATGTACGTGTGGCGGTATCAAATTCCAAAATACATCCATACCATCCATATGTACACATGCATCCATACGTGCGCCGTATTGTGCCGTATACAGTTAAGTACTTACATAGGTACCTAAGCTATATGTAAGACTGCTTCTCGACGTCTTCGAGATTTTCGAAGAGAATACCTACGCCGTGAAGGATTCATTCCCACTCACATAATCCTTTGCTCTTGTAAATAACTAATTATGCTTTAATAATGTATTTTATACATACACAGAAGATGTTATTAAGTATATACAAAGGAGGAAAAGAAAAAGAGAAGACGATGTAGCTAATGTATAGTTTTATGTACCTCTTAAGTAAGTGTCTTATGCCAATAAAAATTGACTTCAAAGTATGAGGTCGCATATTCGTGAGTAAATGGTATCGTCGGTAAGAAAGAAATACACACCTATGCAAGGATTATAGATATATATGGGAAAAAGCGGCACATATTTGACGTCCTTGACCTTCGCCTGTTAAACGGGGAAGAAAAAGAGGCTTAGCCATGGTAATCCTTCAAAACTATCTACACTAGCACAATGACATACATAACATACATAACATACATGATTCCCACGAAGAAACGATAGTGACATATTGTCCTCAAGTACGGAGGCACAGAATATCCCCTCCAACTGGCGTCAAAGAAGAAAGGGAAGATGGAAAGTATTCCTTCGCCTCCTTTCTCGTACGAGTCCTAGTATCGGCTATAACTCTGGCTACTCTAGATCTATGTTATATGTTTACAAGCTATGTGGTTCCTTAGGCCTTACTTGTTGCAAAATTATTTTTTAGACAATTAACCCAAGAGCGGAATGATAGGACCATTGCTCCCTTCCAAGACTTAAATTGTTCCTCTCCCAACATCAGCCTATGGTCGCCTGACGGCCTTGGACATTATTTTCTCTTTCTGTCCTTACGAAGTTTAGATATGATATCGGGATACCAGGTACATAGCTGTCATCACAGTAGAAGTTGGAGATATTGCTTCTGCCCAAGTACATAAACTCTCCATCAACTCATTAGTTGCATTTAAACACCGCTGAAGCCTGGCGATTCGCCACTTAGGGTAGTTTAAAATTTCGGATCGTTCGTTTCCTTTCATTGGGGTCATCATTGAGAATCTCCTACCGTTCCAGAAGTACTGTACAGGTTGGAGAATCATGAAACATGCAAACAGCCGTCTCTAAAACCACATATATAATACAAACGCGCCCAACGACGCGCGTTGAAGGGCGACGTCATGGTTCGACGGACAATGGTCCACGTATCTATGGACAGCGCCCTACAGGCTTGATTGTCGAGTGTCATGCATCCAAGTCACGAGAAACTCTGACAAAGCCATCGCAAAGAACCCTGTCCGCCTCAGACTTCGGCTCCTAAACGACCACCTCCTCATCGTCAGGGTCTTCAATGCTTGTCCTCCGGGTTGCTTCATGAGTGCTCTTAATCTTTTCGCCGTCATCGCCCGTAATCTCACCAGGACTGTCAGCCTTCTCGGTCGCTTCGCCTTCCTTCGTCTTCTGTTTCTCCTTATCTTTTGACCCAAAGGGCCAGAGACTGGTGAATGGCGAAGTCTTCTGACTCTGAGGGGGCGGGTGAACTGGGAGCGGCTTTACGATGACTCCGCCCTTGTCATTGCTTCCATCCTTTTCAACCTCTGGCATTGCAAACTCGCCGAATTCTTCGTCGTCTTCACCTTTAGCCGGTTCGTCTTTATCTGAGTCCGAATCGTCTCTCCCATCCCCAAATTTCTCTCGGCTTCTTCGTAATGCGCCCCTCCACCAACTGCCTCTAGATGGTCCCGCACCCCAAGATTCGCTGTTGCTATCATCGCCCAATCCATCGTCACTTTCGTCATCCACGTCATCTTCTCCATCGTCCTCGAAGGGGTTGCGTAGAATGCTGTCCTCATCTCTACCAGACTTGGACTCGTCGGATTCATGGTTATTTTCACGTTCACCTGACTGCGCTGAGGTAGTGGTCGCGTTTTTCTGATGCATCGCAAGCCTTGCTGCCAGTTGGAGGCGTGCGCGTGATGGGGGAATGTTCAACGGCGGGGGTGGTGGTGGAGGTGGTGGAACAGAGGGAGGATCCATTGATGACGATGATGTGTTTAATGGATCGGTATATGCGCGAAACTATCAAAATGTCAGGAGATGCACCAGATTAAGAGTTATAGATGCTTGTGACGGTTTGGTGTCACTGTAACAGCATCGATACAAGCCAGGAGTGGCTGCACCCTTAGGGAAGACTTACCTCACTATTGACGTCCTCTTCGTTGTCTTCCGCGTCATCCTCGTCTTCGTCACTAGAACTACCGAAACCAGACCCTGACAGAAGACCGGAGCTTATGCTGAAGGGGCCAAGGCTGCTCCCACTGCCATTATCCTGCATTTCCATGTTATTCCCGCCACCATTTAATCCGGCCTCAGCGAGCGCGTTTGAGCCTCCGCCCTGTCCGCCGCCAAGGCCGAGGCTTGACAAGCCCATACCGCCGAGCCCATTCCCGGTCATCTGCGCCCTGTTGTTCATAGCAACTTCGGGCCGGACGCCACCGAGGATGGCATTATCCCTCTCTCGCGTTTCGGCAAGGGCACCTTCGACGTAGTTGATCCAGTCCTGGCTCATGACACGATCCAAGACCAACTCCGATAGAAGCTCCGGCGGATTGCGCTCTGTGAATTTGACAACCTCCTCTGCAATGAGTGTGAGATGGCCCATGTAACCCATGCGGGTTTTGTTGCGGGCTTGTGACTGCTCGCTGGTCGCTTGGCCATTGATAATAGCGTTAGTTATATCAGCAGCCTCGAACAGGGAGATGGCCAAGGTGGGGTTATAGCCACGATCCATAGGACCATTGAATACTTGTTGAACAATGTCGTAGACAACGTTATGGAGGAAGTTATTCCAGGGATATTTGAAGAAGAATGACTATAGTCAGGTTAGCTTCGTATCTAACAGCGTTCAATACGACCCACCAGTATCGTTGGTACCACCTGGTATTCCACAAATTGCATTTTAAGGAAGTCGCCGACAACAGGACTAAGACGTTCAGTGTCTCCGGATGGGGTCAATTCAGGCGAATGGGCAGCTGTGATAGGCGCCCCACTAGGCTGGATATCAGAAGCAACACCAGTAGTTTCAGACTGTGCCTCTGGTGCTTTGTCAGATGAGTTGCCAGGTTCCCCCTCTATAGAAACTTTGATCCCGGCAGGCTTCTCTGTAGAAGATGGAAGTGGAACATTACTTCCTGTCTCGGCAGTAGAACTGGTGGAACTTCCTGTATTCTCATGAGAGGTCGCAGATGGTCCTTCAGATGTACCTTGTAGACGAGCCACTTCAACGCCTCCTAGCGTACTAAGTCCGCCATCCTCGGACCTACTGTGTCTTTCATCTGCGTGATGCGGTTCGATGTCTGCCTCGGAGGACTGTGTGGGCTCTGAGGTAGTTCCTGAAGCATGGGCTTCTTGTTGTACCGGGTATTGTGAAGCTACCGGCTTCTTTGGTGAGAGTGGAGCTACAACGAGTTCCGGGTTCTCAAATTGCTGCTCGTTAACTTTTCCATCGTAGATATTCAGCCTTGGAGAACTAAGAGGCTCTTCTACGAAATCATCGTCCTCCTTATCGAGGAAGGACGAGGCCTGCCCTGTAGGGATTTCGTCCTCGGCTTTAACAAATTCGTGTGATGTGTCCTCAGTCATCTCGCCCAACGGAGTAACTTCCTCAAACCCGTCATCATCGGAAGCATTTGTGACCTCAAGACGGCGGCCATCGTCCGGGGGGGTATGACGCATCCGCATAGTCAAATCCTCTGATGATTGCACCTCTTCGCCACGATTCGCTGCCAGCCGGCCCTCAGCTCGCAGGCGCTGACGTTCTTCATCTCGCAGAGCAATGACTTGCTCGGAACCAACTTCGTTCAGTAACGCCATGTTGCTACAGTGTAGCAGCTCTGCCATAAGTTCACAGGTCTTGAATCGATCGAAACCTAAGGGTTCAATCTTTTCCCCAAAAGTTGAATCTAGTTGCTGCTCCTTGGATGGGGCGTTGAGAATTCGCGACATAAAATCCGGCACGTGATCGGCAAAGAGCCTAAGTAGAGTACCGAGATATATAGGATCGCGGCTAGAGGGCAAGGCGTTCGAATCGGGACCAACATCCGGGTCATAATCGGAGTTGTTCTTTCGAATTACCTCGATAACGATCCCTACCCCGACAGTGAGCGCGTTCCCGCCATCCAGCATGTACCCGATAAGCTTTTGGACACAAGGCTTGGACACTAGTTGGCGCGTAAGCTCGTTCGGACCAATGCAAGCCTGCTCATTCTGGGAAGCGTTAGCGGAGACGGTTATAATGGCCTTGATAAAGTCCCCGGCTGATGTTTGCGTGGCATAGTTGTGCTCCGGGCCGAGAAACGAGAGTAACGTCGGCATGACGTCTTTAGTATAGAGCCACTACATTAGTCATTGTATGTTAGCAATCTCCGGTGATCCGACTAGGTCCCTTTCAATTCTGGGACGAACTCACCTCAACTATACCCTGGCCATTCTCGGTTCTCTCAAGGCTGATGATTTTGAGCAATAGATCCATGATCATAGGGCAGTCAACATGGCGCAGCATGTTGGGGACGGCATCGTCGAGGGACTTCAATAAGGCCAACATCTCATCCGTTTTCTTGTCAAAAAGCGCCTCGTTGACTTTCGTGAAGTAGCTAGCCTGCAGGGGATCTAAAGGAGACGGAAGTTTGAGAAAGTTCCAGAAGTCACGCAGGAGGCGGTGGCTCTCCATTAGAGCTTCATAGATAGACCAATTATCAGAAGAGAGGACCTCTGCCGCAACATAAGCGTATCTGTTTCGTTTCTTCTCAACTTCATCTTCGTCAGCCCCATCACTAGTCGCTCTAGACGAGGCACGTGGACGGCCAAAGGACAAGCCTCTAGATTTCCCTTTCTTCTCCTCATCGTTGCTATCATCTTCCGGGGTCTCTACAGGTTCAAGCTTCGGCGTGACGACATATTCAAGTAGCTTCTCAAGGACCTTGGGCTCGCGCAAGTACTCGATGAGTTTGGTGTTGTGCTGCTTAAGCTCCTGGATCAAGTCACTCTCATCGAGGAGATCTTCGAGTTGGAAATCGGGTTTATCGAGAATGGTATCGATAGTCGAGATGTTGGCGTAACCGCCAAATCGCCAGAACATGACGGCTTGTGATAGCGAGCGGCGCCCTAAGTCACTGCGCCGGCTGAGCTACAGCGGCACCGGACTAATAGGGCTAGAGGTGCGGGTGTCGATATGAATGTAAGTGAAGATCGGCAGCGAGCGTAGAGAGTGGGATTCGGCATACGATAACGTTCTTCTTACGCGGGATTAGACCGTTCGGATCTAGTTTTGGCGGCGCGCGGGGAAATAAGAGGAATGCGAATGTAAAGTATCGTCACCAGCGCGGGTTAAGTGGGCTTTCACGTGTGGCCAGGCAGGGGAATGTTTTTTTTTTTTTTTTAAATCTTTTCCCCCCCTTCCCGACTGTCAGTTGTAACGGAATAGATTTGTCAGGTTGGGTTAGCACACTTGGATATTCGGCGCCGCGAACCCCTCAAAAGAATAGGTACCTAAGCCAATTGCAAAAATAACGAGAATCCAGATTCTGATATCTGTACGCCAAGGGCAAGGTACAGACGCGAAAAGAAAACCAAGATAAGGTCAGGCAGTGATCGTGGGATTTAGGTGGTTCAATGTTGTCAAATAAGAAAAGTGTCAGCCCGATGAAGTGTGGACTCGGGGGGGAGTCGACGTGGACGTGGACCTGGTTCTAGGTTGGCCGGGGATTTGATTGCGGAGGACGGGAGTGACTCTGCCAGGCAAAGCGTCTGTGTGTTAAGGGTCAACAGCTGCCCGGGTGGTTACCTAAGGTCCTAACTGTGTATGTTAGTCATCCGCTAATTATTAGAGCAAGTGCATGTGGTCAATGTGGTTGCTTCCATGCTGCAAGTGATTATCCGTGTTGGTGCGGTGCGATTCAGTCGCAGTCGCGGTTGCMCCCGACACAGGGACGTGGCACAGTACGGCTCTGGTTTGTCTCACAGTCCCCCGGCAGCCGATTGGACAAGGTACCGCCCCATCGCACCTCACATGATATATGTATGTAGTTACCTCCCTTATCGTACATATATACATCAATGTATATTATGTACATATAGGTACATAATATGCAAACCTCTAAATGGCATTTTGCAAATAAGCAACCATGCAATCTTGACGCAAGTTGGAACCCTTTGAGATCATTTCAAAGGCCAAATACATAATACACAGTAAACGATAAAAAAATTTAAAGTAAAATGAAACAAAATAAAATAAAAAATCATAGGTTACTTCAAAGAGTCACTCCCTTCAATTGAAAAGGAGAAAACCCAAAGAAAAGAAAAAAAGGGGGAGGGGTTTTCCAAACATAGGGATATCACATAACATTTCAAACTAAAGGTCTACTCATATTAATTAACACACCAACTACAGGTACCATTACCACTGCGCACTACAGCAGCCAGTATGAATGAATGGCAATAAGCTAGCACCAATGCTAGATCATATATTCAAGTCTCCTAGTATGCAGTGGTTGGGTATCTATTTTTCTTCCATATCTAAATACTGTCGTCATCAGCCATCGGCCTTGCAACGTCGACACACCGCAAAAGATGATGCCATCCTCAGAATTCACAACGCCACCCAGATCTCTTTACTTATTTCCTGGCCCGCTGCACTTCTGCCCGTCCCGTCCTGTCCCATCCTATCCTGTCGACCCCATTTTGTGATCTCCATGGCACTCGGCGTCAAAGTCCCCTCTCTGGGAGTCTCCCGATGCCGCTTGCGAAGAACGGCTTTTGATTTTGGCGCTTTGCTATGGCGATGACATTCCAGGATAAGTACCCTAGCCTTTGGCTTCAGATCACCCCATCTAGCCATGAACGCATGTCCAGTTTTGACAGCAGCCCAACCTGCTAGATGATAGCAGGATCGTGCATGACTCAAACTCTTATTATCGTACGCCCCTTTGAGTTTGTTTTCAATTAGCAAAGATTCTCAATTTGCAGTCCACACATCCAGTCGCAATGACGCATCGGATCTGCACTTCAGGAGTAGCAGCCTTTGCGGCACCATTTATAGAGGCGCCATTATGTCCCTCAGCTGACCCATTGGCCACGGCTTCACGTACAATTCCCGGTGCCCATCTGAGACATGATACAAAGTGGCCATGTACATCAGTTAAAATTTTCACGCATTTTCCTTCCTGGGACAAGTCCCAGCATCGCAATGTTTTGTCGTCAGAAACACTGAGCAGATATTTCCCCCCTGGGTGAAAGACCAACGCTCTCACCCAGTTGTCGTGTCCGAGGAGGGTCTTGATGCAGTTACCTCTTACGTCCCAGATACGTATCGACTTATCGCGAGACCCTGTCGCCATAAATTCTGCAGTGCTCGATGCCAGTGGTGGTTTCTTGAGCCCGGCGAGTGGCGCAAGATACTGGTAAGTGGATGGGGGGGCCAAAGAACAGCATTCGACTACATGTTCATGGCCGACTAGTGTCAACTTGCTTTCAGGGGCTGAGAGCGAAATATCCCAGAGGCGTGCAGTCTGGTCGTTGCCAGCGGATAAAAGATAACGACCATCAGGCGATGGGCAGACATCTCTAACCCAGTCCGCATGCCCTTGTATCGTCTTGACGCAATAGCCCGTCGACACATCCCATATGCGCAGCGTCTTGTCCCTAGAGGCCGACACAAGCAGATTGCTAGAGCTCGGTGCTCCTGCTGCACCGGATGGTATGAAACGGACCGCGCTAACACTATGGTCATGCCCGGGTAGAGTCCTGATATTTTTATACTCTTCAGAAGGGTCCCACAGCTTGATGGTAAGATCGCTCGAGCATGATGCTAATAGGGTTCCTCCTCTCGGACCACCAAAATCGACATCCAATACAGCTTTTGTGTGTCCTTTTATTGTCCGCTCCAACTCCCCTAGTTCCCAGTCCCATATTTTTATGGTATAGTCTTCGGAACCAGTGGCTAAGGAGGAAAAGACAGGATGAAAAGCCACACAAGTAACTGGGCCTCTGTGAGATTCCAAGGTATGGCGCGCTGGAGATCGAGGAAGCCAACTGGACGGATCTTGGTTTCGCTTGGAGAGAGAAGTTGGTGTCGCATTATCTAACTCTGACTGTAAAGAAGCAGCCTTCGTCTCTAGGTCCATGATCTAACATGTCGACGTAGCTCATGTTAGTAAACTAACCGGCGTCTGCAGAGGACATTGACTGCCGTACCTTCTTCTGTAGTCGAACAACGCTAGTCCATTTCTTTTCCAGGAGACCTTCATATTTCTTAGAAGTAGCAGTGTCGAAGCTATCGCCCAGCTTGAGCTCTTCCCGCAAAGCAGCTGCGGTGTTGGGTAAGTTATTCGACGACAGGTATGCGATAATGGCTTTATGTCTTCCACAAAAGTCAGCATTCTCTTGATTCGTCTTCTTCTCTACATAATTAGGAAGGACTGGGATCGAGAACATACAGCTCTTCAGCTTGCCGTGAAGTCAAGATTTGACTCATTTTGTCCGGTTCAGACCACGAAGGCGCTCATGGGCCGGGTAAAGCAAGAATGCCGACAAATGACAATTTAAAGTACCGCGATCAATATAACTGCTAAGGCAATAGGCAATTCTGCAGTAGGGGAACTAGGTAACAACAAAGAGAATAATCACCCGGGCACAAGGCGTTTAAGGAGGGTCTCGGAAGACAGCGACAAAGGAGACGACCGAGACACGAGTGCAGCACCGGTAGTTGCTGTCAGGAACCAGACGTTGGGAAGATTCTAAGCCGGATTGGGTGAGTCTTGTTGACCTAAAGTAGGAAGACGCAAGGGTTGAGCAGAGTCGACGAATTACCAGCAAGGCCTGGAAGGGTCGCCGGCACGAAACTTGAACAGACGGAGTGGACCAAGGTTGAAAGGGAGTATCGGTATCGGTATCGGTATCGGCATTCAGGTAGAAAGGCAGAAGGGTCGGAAAGTCGGTTGGTAGGTAGATAGGTCGGTGGTGTGGTTGTTTGGCAGGAAGTTGTGTGCTTGGGTGTGTTTATGTGGGTTTTGTAATTGGGGTGCGTCGAAACGATGTAATTGAAGCTGTCACCGTTGGGGAGTACGAAAAAAAAATAAAAAATAAATACACTGCTTAATCAAGTAGATGCGACCATACGTGGCCGGAGAGACATGGCGGTTTTGCTAGAGAGAAAACGAATAAACGTCGATCTGCCGGTTCTAAAACAGAAAAGAAAGATCACAGTCTAACCTAGATGTTGACCTATTTCTTGATATGTTCCAGCAATGCATTGACGGGTGTCGATTTACAGATAGAAACCCCGACAACACATGTGAAGCCACATGGCTTAACGTGGGACAGGGAGCAGGGGAGCGCAACAGCCACATTCCCCCCTCCATACATGTACATAACATCCATGGATGTATCCCACCTGACAAGAGGTACCTACATACCCGTATCTTATCATGCAGCTCCCTGTCGATTCATTAGGGTTATGTATATGTATCTCCTTTCACTTTGGCGCCTGCATTATGGGGAACCTTGGACCTATAACGTACAATATGTACCCACATACATATTGGCAGGATTGGGTTAGTTTTGTAGACATAACGACATCTATGAACCCTTATGTAAACTCATGCAAGTAATTTTAGCATCGATGAACTCTCTCTTATTACCCGACTTGATATATCAATGAAAAGATCAGATGATGGCTGGTCTTTTTGGAAATGCACAAAATCGTTATGGAGTACAGTACCTTACTACATAAATTAAAGATCCTCTTATGAGATGTGGCGTACGTTATGTACCTTGCACTTGCAGCATGCCCAAGCGACAAGTACCGTGCGGTTGCCCTGATGGCAACCCTAGCCTGAGGCAAGTCAGCTCGGGAATCGTTGTGTCAAACCCACCMCCCCCATATTTATAGAGGAAGCCAGCCAATGATCCACCGCATCCATCGTATAGGGAGGCATGTACCAATAGAATAGGTAATAATGGTTCGGCAAACAAACMCCTCGCATCGTTATCGTCAACATTCCATTCTCTATCGATTTCAGGTTGATGAGGTCGGCCTCCAGCCTCGAAGCCTCCTATTCCACCCTACCCAGCCCACCTGATCTTAAGGACCCGAGTCAACACCATCTCTCAAAGAGCAAGTACGCCAGGCCCCCCTCCGAAGCTGCATCCCGCACATACCGCACATACCGCACATATCGTATACCGCCTGTGACGCCTGCCGCATACCGCAAACCGCATACCGCATACCTACCGATCTACTCCATCGACAAACATCACACTCCTCAAAACCCCCCCGCACATTCAGCCATTAAGCCTGCAAAGTTTCGGCATCGAGCTGTGGGAAAGCGTAAACGCAAAATACAGCTGCCAGTTGGCTGATACCTCAAACCCCGTTCCATGAAAGCAATGTATGTCTATTCTGTCTGTCTCCGTACAACCCGACTTGTTCCTCAGTTTGCGCCGTGACATACCCTTCTACATTGGGTGTTGCAAGCTCCCATACAGCTCAGCTACCACGACAAAGAAAAAAACMCCACGCCGGTAGCTGCTTCTACAAGGGACGAGCAGCAGGGAAGCACATTCTCCTAATTCAACCTCCAAACTCTTTGTTTCCTCATGTTCCTCGCGATCTCTCCACAAAATGCGTTTTCGCCTTTTGGGGAAACCAGTCTTACGGAAACTAATGAGAAAAGTAGCCTCGACTCTATCGCCTAGTCGCTCCAGGAAACAGTCGGCCGGGTCGTCTTTGGACCACGAGATACATACCGCTCCGCCGCTAGCGTCGACATCGCTGACAACTCACGGCAATTTTCCTGTTCACAATATGGCGGACGGAGAGCCCGACTATAGCTCTCTGCCCCTGACGGAGAGATGGGTGCATAAAGTACGTACTATCCTCGGTCCTTCATATTTCAGTGCTAAATGGTATACCTCATACAGGTTTGGAAAGTCCGCAAGCAGGCATACGAAGAAGCAGCGAAGCAGTTCGAAATCACCCCAGACGAATACGATCCCGCATTTCGCCCATTTAACCAAGATCCGAGCCTATGGAAGGGGGCAGTCGCAGATTCAAACGTCGCCGCACAATCTGACGGCATTGCTGCATTCTGCGCGTTCCTCAAATTTGGTGGAAAGGAATGCTGTGTACGTTCGCGCGGCCAAGTCGTTACTTCCATCGTCGAGAAAGGTCTCGTATCCACGAGGCCTGCTACCAAGGCATCGTCGCTCGAGGCGCTGCTGCTGCTCATTGAGCTTGACGTCGCCGGCCCCGTCATTGAGGACATTCTCCCAGCCGTCTCCGCGAAACAACCCAAAGTCATCGCAGCCGCCCTAGCAGCGCTTACCGCTATCTTCCACAACTATGGCTGCAAAGTAGCCGACCCAAAACCGGTTCTTAAGATACTCCCGAAAGCCTTCGGCCACGCAGACAAGAACGTACGAGCCGAAGCCACTAACTTGGCTGTTGAGTTTTACCGATGGCTAAGAGACGCGATGAAACCCATGTTCTGGGGCGATCTAAAACCGACGCAACAGTCCGATTTGGAAGCGCAATTTGAGAAGATCAAGGCAGAACCGCCCCCAAAGCAGGAACGTCTCTTACGATCTCAACAGGCAGCCATGGCTCGCGCACCMCCCCCAGGGGCCGAAGGAGAAGACATGGGCGACGAAGATGGGGCCGATGAGCCGGCCGAGGTCGACGCATTCGACCTCGCAGAGCCACAGGACGTTTTATCGAAAGTTCCAGCCAGTTTCCACGACAATCTTGCCTCTTCAAAATGGAAAGATCGCAAAGAAGCTCTTGAGGCACTCTATGCCGTGTTAAACGTGCCGAGAATCAAAGACGGGGACTTCGGCGAGATAAACCGCGGTCTAGCCAAGTGCATGAAGGATGCCAATATTGCTGTCGTCACCCAAGCAGCTCAGTGTATCGAGGTATTAGCAAAAGGCCTCCGAAAAAGCTATGGCAAGTACCGGTCGATCGTCATGGCACCAATCATGGAACGCCTAAAGGAGAAGAAGCAGTCTGTTTCGGATGCGCTAGGTGCCGCGCTAGATCAAGTCTTTCTAGCAACCAGCTTGTCCGAATGTCTAGAAGACATCCTCTCATTTCTCCCGCACAAGAATCCGCAGGTCAAAGAGGGCACTATGAAATTCCTTGTTCGTTGTCTCAGAACAACCCGGGAGCCTCCCAGCAAGCAAGAAGTCTCCAGCATTGTTGAAGCTGCGAAGAAACTACTCTCAGAATCCAGTGAGGGCTTGAGGTCCGGCGGTGCCGAAGTTCTAGGTACCGTCATGAAAATCATTGGCGAACGTGCCATGAATCCACACCTTGAAGGTTTAGACGACATTCGAAAGACCAAAATTAAGGAGTATTTCGATAAAGCCGAAGTTAAAGCCAAGGAAAAGCCAAAGCCGGCTCCAGCGCCGGCAGCACGGGGCCCACCCGGTGGTCCGAAGAAAATCGTCGGTGGCGGTGCGAAGAAAGTCCCTGGTGCGACTAAGAAGGCTGCTATTGCTGCTGCACCCCAACCTGTACCAGACCCCGCTCCTCCTGCACCGCAACTGACGTCTCGAGCTGCTCCGGGCAGCAAGCTCGGTGTGCCTAAGTCTTCTGGCTTGTCCGGGCTAAAAGCACCGCAGAGACGTATCGGCCCCCCTGGTGTCGCCTCTCCTCGGAGAGCTCCGGCCGCTGCTGCCCCACCGCCCCCGGTGGAGGATGAGGAGCCCCCGGTATCGCCACCTCCAAAACCCCGGATTGGGCTCGGACGGGGCGGTCTTGCCGCACGGTCATTGGCGAAGCCTGCCGCCACGGCTGCTGCTGCACCATCGGCACCTTCACCACCTCCGTCAAGCGGGCTCACAGCCATGGAGCGTGCCGAGCTCGAGGAGTTGCGTGCGGCTAATGACAGACTCACTAAGCAGGTGGATGAAATGCGCCACGAACGGAATAAGCTCATGTCAGAAATACAGGAACTTAAAAATCAAAATGCTGGGCTTATTGAGGACCACACGAGAGATGTACTCAGCATCAAGGCTAAGGAGACACAATTAGTCAGGGCGAGGAGTGACACAGAAGCAGCCGAGCAAACCAACGAGAGACTCCGACGGGAACTAGACCGCCTCAAACGTGCACTCAGTAAGGCTGAGTTAAACGTCTCTGGGGGTATTGGAAGTCCGGGCATGACAAGTCCTACCCCTGATGACATGGGTATCTACCGTGATGGCGCAAACTACTCGGGTGCTAGAACAAATAGAATGAGTTTCACTAGCACCTTGTCGGAAGAGAAGGAAAACGGCGACGCACCTCACAACTACCCGAGGAGCAAGTTAAGCCCGGAGCTAAGATACGGTAGCGGGTCGAGTGGGAGGGGCAGTCCTGCTCGTGGCTTCAGGAGCATGCCGACGGACGAAGGAGTCGGGCACGGCACGGGATCGACTACTAGTTCAGTTACCGGCGGTACCGGGACCAACGGTGTTGAGAGTTGGAAGAGGGCAGCAGAAGTCACGAGTCAGCTCAAGGCCAGGATAGAGCAGATGAAGGTAAGGATCAATAACCCTAGCCGTCCAGCCCCGATAATGGCAGCTAACCGGACACAGGCAAAACAGGGCTTTAGCCGACCATGAAGTCGGACTCGTCCAGTTTGCCGCCATACGGTGGCGTTGTTAGGAGGCAAGAGTCAAAAGGAGGAATTAGGGGTATGTCTGCTTGATCAAGTGCATTTTCCCGGCGTCGGATTACATACCCCCAGTCTATTTTCGTCTGTCGCTGCAGCGTTCAGCAATGTCATGATAATTATGCTTAGACTTGATTGCTCCCAGAGATCGGAGTGTGAGGCATTTATACATGAGGATTAAAAAGACGGAATCCTAGGCTTTGTTTGATCAGTAATATAAGTACAATCTTTGGTGGCGTGCCTGGCCAACATGTCAGCACAATTTGCAGCCTTAGTTCCGATGTCTCGTAACAATGGGAACTATATCGTCGGTGTACTACGATATTTGACACATTGTCGACCAGTGAGACATGGCTTCATCTCGGGGTTGAGGATATATAGGAGATCGCATATACTACGAAGACAACATTGTGGGGTCGAGAAGACAGTCCTGGCGTTCGTTTTGCCCTCGTGGACTCTTTGTAATGCTCAACGATTGAATTTCTCCCATGTAACCATGCGACCCAGCTTTCCAGCCTTTCGGTATACGAGGTAGATGAATCTAATCACTCGTCTCAAACTTTACAAATTCTCGCTCATCTAATTTTCAGAACAGCCTTCCCAAAGTTCTCGCCTTTCAGCATGCCGACGAAGCCCTCGGGAGCTTTGTCAATACCTTCAGTGATGTGAAGCTTGGCCTTCAAAGATCCATCTGCGATCCATTGCTGGACTTTCTCTTGATGTTCCGCAAAGTACGCACCACCAAACTCGGGCTGCCCAACAAGAAATCCTTGCATTGTTATGAGCTTCGGGATGAGTTGGAAGATGCCTTTCACACCATATCTCTGGTCCGGCGGCGTGTTATAACCCGAGATCTGTATACATGTTAGCACACGGAACCGCTAGACTTCTTCATACGCTGGAAAAGCGATGAATCGTACCATTCCGCAGACAGGGATCCTGCCGTGAGTATTCATGTTGTCGAGGGCAGCATCAAGCTGCTCTCCTCCAACATTTTCAAAATAGATGTCGATACCGTTCGGCGCAAGGCGGGGCAGTGCGTCGTAGGCCGACTCCTTCTTGTAGTTGAAACCACCGTCAAACCCGAGCTCTTTCGTGATGAAGTCCAGCTTCTCGTCGGAGCCCACGGAGCCAATGACTCTCAACCCTTCGTGCTTGGCAACCTGGCCAACAACCTGGCCAACAGCGCCCGCCGCCGAACTGACAAATATGGTCTCCCCCTTCTTAGGCTTCCCGATTTTATACAGACCAGCATATGCCGTCAGGCCAGGCATTCCCAGTGGCCCGAGGAACATACCAAGGTCAAGATTGTGCGGGTTCTGGATCTTGCGGGCGCGTGCTTCCGAGGGATCTGGGATAATGACATACTCTGCGATGGGGAGAAAGGCGACTACGAGCTCGCCTTCCTTGTAATCCGGGCTGGCTGACTTCAGCACCCGAGCGACGGTGCTATTCGTAATTGGACCATCGATGTCGAAGGCTGGTGAGTATGACTTGATCTTCGGATCGCGCATCTTCCCCCGAAGGTATGGGTCGAAGGAAGCGTACAGTACCTCGACGACAATGCCCCCTTTAGGAGCGTCCGCATCGAGGTCGATTGGTCGATCCTCGACAGCAAGATGCTCACCAGGCACAGGAAACCCAGTTGGGACCTTCTTAAAAACAAGCGTCTTATTCGCCGTCATTGTCGGTTTGTTTACTCGGTGGTCGTTCGGGTTGTGAGACCAACGAAAGCTGAAGAATGTGTCTTGCGTGATAACCAAGTATGAGGAGACGGCCGACCAGAGGCCTGCGTACCTTAGGTCGGTAGGATATTGTTTTGTTTTATATCTGTGACGGATTTAACTCTAAATAAAGGATGATGTCCCGGTACGTCAACAGGAGCAGCTAAATAAGAGTCCACCTGGGGGACAAGCGGAATAGGTTGTAGGTACCTACATATATGTGGAATATAACAGGTATGTACATGTATGTAGGTACATGTATGTATTGGAACTCCGGATGGTGAACCCATCGGGTCCCACATACCTAGGCAAGTAGGCCGGCGAGCCTAGGTTAACGAGTAATCAAACATAGCTAAACAATAGCTTTCCCGGCACGAGATTTCCGAATCTGTAACAAGTCCGACTTTTGTGGGATTCCCGAATGTATGATTTATAATCTGACCTGCCGGCTTCCCCGCTGTGCTGCTGCACAGAGCGTATCGTAACGCTGCTACACAATGGGATCATCGTCACTTGCGACCCTCCTCTCGCTCCAATTTTCTGTTTTTTTTTTTTTTTTTTTTTTTCTCTCTTCCTTCATCTTCCTTCGCCGTTGTAGTTGTGCCGTTGACCGGGCCCACAGTCGCTCGACCCGGAAGAAGAAAGGCCTAGAACACGACCCAGACCAGCCACAATGATGCACTCTTACTCTTCCTAGTCCCCCCTTAAACGAAATTGTGCCCGCAGCATTACTTCGCAATAACCTACATGCAGGTATAACGCTCCTCTAATCGTTCAAGTGTCGCCGCAACTCATTGGGAAGGGTTGGTGTTAACCGAGCTGTAATTCATTAACACATAGGAGGCGGTCATTATTAGAAATCAGGGAGTGTCTTGGCTCTGCCCCTCACAAATGACATGATGCCTACATGTAGGTTCTGCAGTGAGTGCTGCTTTGTCGCTACACGTATGTACATCATTAGGTACCTATAGAAGGTACGCGCAGGAATGTACATCATTGATGATTACATGTAATTAAATTGCAGAATTCTGAATTGATCGCAATTTTAGCAGTCACGGCACGTGTTTCGCATCACATAAGACATATTAAGTGAATCTGCCGACAATTATCCAAGCGCTCCTAGCGCTGGCTACGGCCGAGGTCCTATGGTGCAGTGGTTAGCATGGTGCTCTTATACAATCTTGTAGTGAGATATGCATAGGTCGTGGGTTCAATCCCCACTAGGACCAACTCAATTTTTTCTTCTTCTTTTTATTTCTTATTTAATTTCCGCGGCCCGCCAGCCACCCGCCTATTGTACCTAACTTACCTACCTACCTTAGGTACTCAAGGTAGAATTCGTTTTCTATTGAGAAATAAAGCATAAAATGCTTGCGAACGTCGCCTTTATACGCTTCGTTTATTTACGCCTATTCTATGACCTACGATGAATCACATTTTACTAAATGTGGTCAGTTCATTAACGCCTTGGGCCGAGGAGTGACATTACAATACGGTAATACCGCCGCTCTTAACGGATGACTTCATATAAATCACCTCAACATCAATCCGTATATGAACCCGCCTGAATCACAACGTCTACTTATCATCGCCTAGACCGACGTTGAGCTGGGTGTCTATAATGGTGTTTCAAATGTTCTATAAGCACATATTTTGAAGGTCTTTCAACCAAGTCCTTCCATTCTCAAACCTGCTCTGCCTGCTTCTTCCGATCACTTCTCCAGACGAGCAGCCATGTAGTGAGGATGGATGCGATGCCGACACTCAGAAACGCAAGGCAGATGCCATACGATACGTGATATGTCGGGCCAAAGACCGTGCTGAACACATGAGGGCCAGCAATACCACTAAACTGCGCCATGGCGTTCGTCCAACCAATACCGAGCCCTGATGCGACCGTCCCCTCGAGCGCTCTGATACGCTCAGACCAAATTACGGGGTACGCGGAGCCTTGACGCATAGCAGTTTCGTTAGTAACCCAGTGGATGCCTCACTCAAACTCGAGAAATGGAGGCCGAGGCGTCATAAATCAACATACCAGCGCATGACACGGCAACAATCAGGGAAATGTATCTGACTACCGTATTGTGGACGGTGAAGAGAATGATATAGCAAACGATGATTGTTGACTCGACTGCAAGATTAATTAAACCCCGGAATAATGTTGTTCGAGCTTGATTGCACACTTACTTGCCACAGCCGTCGTCCAAGGCCTGATGGTCTTCTTGTGTAGAAAGTAGCCGACAACATTGAGGAAGAGGAATGCAGAGACGTATGGCGGCTATCCGCGAAGGTTAGGCAAGATTTCGCGTCGAAGACGGATGTGGACACTTACAATATTCATCAACTGTGAGTTAGAAGTCGTCGTGAAGCCTAATTCATAAATAACAGTGGGCAGTGCTGTCCCGACGCCAAAGCCGCCGATTCCATGACAGATCCAATAGGCCGAAAACGTGTACAAGGTTGGGTCCTTAATGAGCTTCTTCAGCGACTCGAAGTCCCAATGCCCCTTCCTACCAGTCGGTGCGGTCTCCCCAAGACGATCTTGGAGAAAACTTCGCTCCTTGTCTGTGAGCATCCGGGCAGTCTCGGGGTAGTCCGGCAGCCACAGTGCTATAACCGAGAGGAGGATGGCGGGAAGACCTTCGATCAGAAAAAGCCAGCGCCAGCCGGCTAGACCTCCCAGTCCATCCTGGATGACAATGTGGTTAGCGACGACAGCCGCTAAATAAGAATTCAAAGTTCACCAAAGGCTAAGTAAACTAAGAGTATATATAGGCTGCCAGTAGAAATAGCCAGCAATACATACCATGAATCCGACAGCGTAAGCAAGCAGACCGCTCACTGCCGGTGAAAGCTGGCCAAGCGAGTAGAAGATAGCAATCCGTTGCGGCATCTCACTGGGTTTATACCAGAAGGCCATATGATAGAGGACGGCAGGGTAGAAGCCTGCCTCGGCCATTCCGATGGCGAATCGAACGCACATCATCTGAACACTGCTACGTTAGTACTCAACGTTCTAATAATCCGGTATTATATTCTCCGGCGCCACTGTCTTACGCCTTTGAAATCCTGCGCTGCCGACGAGGAGCAGGCAGATATACCCCAGCCGAGAATGAGCACGAACATCCACCGCGAAGGCGAAAATACTTTCATGGCGAGTGTGTTTGACGGCTCGAAGATCATGTAACTGTAAGAGAAAATAGACAGGGTCCATGCCCACTGCGAAGGGCTAAGTCCAAGCTCCTTTTTGATCCCTGTCCCATTTTCAAGATTGATGATCGCTGCGTTGGAATAGTTGGCCGAGTCGATGACCCTGAAGACATATACTAGCGAGTAAAAGCCCACGAGCCAGAAGTCAACCTTTCTCATGGCAGTCTTCTCCAGTCCAGAGTTGGCGCTCGGTAGCTCTTGGCTTGCTGTTGCTTCGATATCATCCTCTCGTTCCGAGACGGCCGTGTCGTCGACGACCGCGTCGGCCTTCTTAGAGTCGAGAGCCATTTGATATTAGCTGGACCCTTTATGTAGATCACGTGTTGTTGAGGCCGACTGGTTCTCTTCTGGGACGTCTAGATCAGGCAGGGAATCGGACAGGAAAACTCGTGCCCTGAGGGAGGAAAGGGGAATCCCCCAATCAAGCCGACGGCCGGAGTCCTCTTAGATAAATGACAGAACGAAGCCCAAGACAGAGTATGATAGACTAACGGTGATTGACAAGCTTGGTCTAGCCATTGCCCCCGCTAGACCATCGCGTCATATCACAGGAAATGGTAACAAGACCGGCTTCTCCCACAGGCTTCTCCCACACTGCTAGCCACCGGGATCGTCCGCGGAAAGCGGTTGGCCTGTTATCAGTATTCCTCGCACGGATATAAGCGCACCGGGATCCGGTGACCCCCATTAATGTTATCGTTAGTTTCAACTGGCATTTGACCGTTGCGGAGGCGCATCCGATGTTTTCGGGATCTCTTCAGGTATCCCGGAAGGTCCTTTGATCTTATTGCTGGATTCCTGAGCACGCCTGTGATGAGGTTGATGAGAACATCGAGCACGCAACTGCCCCCGCTCTTGGACCCCCGAACAACACGGCCAATCAGGTCACAATGCAGAGACTATAGTCCAAGTTGGACAACATACAACTAAGGGCTCTGACTAAAGGTTGAATGCTAATCGGCTCTACTAATATCCCACGAGGGTATATTTTAAACTAGTATAAGACATAGGGGGGTTTCACTTTGGACTGTTACACGGAGCTCGATTCTACGCGGAGCAAAGGTGGTTTTCGGTCAAAATGGCACCCATTGCTTTAGAGACACCAGTGGCGGATCAGTTCAGCGGCGGCAAGGTCCTAGTAAAGCCGTGGACTCGACCGGCGCAGACGTCGGAGAAACTCGAATATGCAGAATTGCCAAAGATTGACCTCTCGCGTTTTGATGAGCCCGGCGGCAAACAGGAGCTCGCCGCACAACTCTTTGACGCCCTCACCAGAGTTGGGTTCTGGTCTGTAGTCAACACGGGCATTGATGATGAGCTCGTGCTTCGTCAGTTTAGCTTCGGGAACGCCTTCTTCAAGGAGCCATTGGAGGAAAAGAGAAGGTTCCCCTGCAACTTCGCTGAAGGGGAGTACTTCGGATACAGAGAGAATTCGCGCTGGGTCGGCGACACGGGAATCAAAGAGAACGTCGAGATGGTACGCATGGCCCTACATCAACGGGTGCAAGGCTCACTGCATGGTAGTTGAACATCCCCAAAGCCATCCCGGCGTATGCCAACGTGGGCAAGCACAGGATCGTGGAGCAGAACTGGGACGAGATCGCCTCCTTCCATCGCCTCCTATTCGATAAGGTGATCCGCAAACTCTTCGTTCTGATTTCAATCATTCTTGAGCTTCCGGAGAATTATCTCGTGGATGCGCATGCATATAATGAAGAATCTGACGACCATCTTCGCTACATGATCTACAATGTAAGGACCCAAGAAGAATGGGACAGAGCACAGGCATACTCAAAAGGTGAGTAATTCTTGAAAATGGTCGTCATCAAGGGCCCAACCTTTTCAGGCATGTTATAGCAAAGCAAGATGCTCAAGATATTAATCGGCGCTCTTTAGGTGGCCACACCGACTTCGGTAGCCTCACGCTGCTATTCTCACAGCACGTTGCCGGATTGCAGATCCGCACACCAGAAGGCGAATGGAAATATGTTCGCCCAGTTGATGGTGGCAGTAAGTCGAATTACCCATCATCTCGTCACGGTCTCTCCTCCTTTTGCCTAGGTGCTTTTTATGATCCGTGAAGGAAAGGAGCGGAAGCGCGTACAATATCATTACAACCAGTCACTGACGACAAGCCACAGTCACTTGCAACGCGGCGGACACTTTGACATTTCTTACCAATGGTAACTTGGAGCCTCGAATTGTTCTGTAATGCACTCGACTTACTTGAGGACCTAGGCTTCATTAAATCCACCATCCACCGCGTGGTTACGCCGCCAAAAGATCAAATTAATATCCCGCGACTCGGCTTACTCTACTTCAATAGACCTGGCGCCAAGACACCCATGAAGACTGTCCCATCGCCTCTACTAGATCGCCTTGGACTCATCCCTCCAGAAGACAAAGACCCGGATAAACCAGTGGTTTCCGGAACCGAGTACGTTCGGGCCAGGGTCAAGGACGTTCACTATAAGACCGTTTTAGACAAGCGTGAGGGGACGTCTTTCGAATTCAAGGGTTTGAAAGTACAGAACCACTATGCCTAGCGGGACACACGTTCTACGACGTGGTCGTGGCGATCATACTAGGTTATAAGGTTTCTTATGACTTGTGTATACAGTTTCTTACCTACCTAAAGTACCCTACAAGTCTAAGCAATTTCCATCACCGCTGTCGAATCTCCGCCTACCTTAACCACGCATTACGCACTCATCCGCCTAAAATGTGCGCTTGGCATTTAGCTGCAGGATTACGCTCAATATGTGACATGCAAATAACGTGTTAAAACGGAACATCCTCACTGGGTATAAAGGTGTAGTCATAAGAGTAGTCGACGCTACTTTACATATMCCTCCCGACATATTTTATTAGATCGACACCTACTACCTTTCGAAGAGATGCCTCCTCCGGGGCTATAGGCTACCTAGGTATACATGGGGATGATCCTACCACGAAGTCGTATGTAGGGGATTCTAAGCCCGTCACGCCCGCATGAACTATGCCCCTAAGTGGACCTGGCGTGGAACTCGGGTGCTTGGGATATATTTCATTGGACGCGATCGCTGACTTCATGAAATGCAACTCTCTTGCTCCACGCGCATTACAAATAGTCGAATTAGTCAGCTACTGTACGTAATGCATATGTCAAAGCAACCCGCTCGACTTGTACGGTTATATATAATGCGTACGAGTCGCCAACTGCATGGGTTCTCCATCCCAGCAATATCGTCACCAGGCCATCCAAGAGTTGGGAGACGCCCTTATCACAGCTTAATATCCAGCGAACTTCCCGCTTTCAGCATCGGTAAAATGGCAGCGAAAATGAAGGCCCTGGTTACGGTCGAGGGCAAGACAGCAGCCGTCCAGGAAGTAGATATCCCGAAACCGGGTGAGGGCGAAATACTGGTCAAGATCCACTATGTCGCCCAAAACCCGACGGACTGGAAGGCCATGTTGTCGGTGCCTCCAGGCCGAATCATCGGCTGCGACTTCGCCGGCACAGTGGAAGATAGCAACGGCTCCCACTGGCGCAAAGGCCAACGCGTCTCGGGTTTTGTGCAGGGAGCATCCTCGAACCCACTCAGGGGCGTCTTCGCAGAGTACGCCGTCATCGAAGCAAGTCTCGTCTACCCCATCCCCGATGAAGTATCCTACCAGGATGCCGCTGTCATCCCCCTGGCTTTTGCTACTGCCGTGCAGGCAATGTTTGCGAGGTTGAAACTCCCCGAACCGAGCAAACCAGCCAAGAGCGTCTTCCCTTTCCTAGTCAGTGGAGGCACGTCGAGCGTCGGCCAATATGCTATCCAACTAGCTAAGCTGGCTGGTGCCTTCGTTGTCGCCACAGGGTCGGCTCGAAACCATGAGTTTCTAAAGTCCCTGGGCGCCGACGCCGTGGTCGACTACAGGGATGCCGATTGGCCTGAACAGGTGCGCAAGGTCACTCACGATGGTCTCGAACTGGGGCTCGACTGCATATTCGAGAAGGGCACGCCGGAGGGTGTCGTAAAAGCCCTCTCGCCTACAAAAGGCGGTCACATCGTCGCCATCCTCCCCGTGAACGAGGTTAGAGATAAGTTAGAGAACAAGAAAGTTAGGCTGGAGAGCACCATTGTTTACACCGTCTTCGGGCGTCCCCTGAAGTATGGCTCCTTCGATAACTGCGGGGAGGCAACGCCGCACGACAAGGCTCAGTGGGAAAAGTACTTGGCACTGCTGCCGGAATTGTTGTCTACCAGCAAGATTAAGCCCAACAGGGTAAGAGAGTTTGGTGGTATCACTGATATACTGGCCGGCTTCAAGGAGCAACAGGAGGGCAAGGTCAGTGCCGAGAAGCTGGTTTACAAGATTTCATAATGGGCTTGACCTGTGTAGTCCCAAAACGACAGACATGTAGCAAACATAGAACGTTTTTTTGAGATTGGCTAGCCACAACGTATGAGCGAATATCATCGCGATAGCCAGGTAGCCTACGTAGGTAGGGACTGTTACAATGCAGACCTATGGGCGAGGTAGAAAAGACGCTGTTGCGTGAAGAGTCTAACCTACGGCGACGATATACATATAGGAGGACGCCCTTTGTCCAGGCTGCTTCTAGATCTCTAACTATACAAACCTCTTCGGATCAAGCCTTCGACGAGTCCCTGATAGGACCACCACCTGGGGTTACTTGATTTCATCAAGTTCTACGAGTTCAGGCATACTGATAGGGGCATTTAAGTATCAGATCCCCMCCATCCACTCTGCCCTGCCCGCGGGGGAAAGACCCGAAATAGACGCCCGAGTGTCAAGAATAGAGGACAGGGCACTAAGCACCAGCCGTAGCAAGCTACAGAAATATTCCTTTATTTTGGTTATTGAGCAATGCCAGTGAGGTTTATCAACCAGTTGTAGTCTATCTTTTATTAACAAACAAGCATCGCAACTCACGCTTCCTTCTTATCTGTCTGCTTAACCGACGGGAAGGGGTTATATGAGCCCCGGTCCGCCCGTAATTTCTGCAACTTCTCGACCACCTCATCCAGCAATACCGGCTTACCCCGGTCCTGGGTAGACGTATCATCTCGGTATCGTACGTTCACTTGCCGGCCTTTCATCTCCTCATCTCCGACGACTAAATTTGGTAAACAGTGACTTCATTAGCATGCTACAACAGCCATAAGGGGATAAGGACACCAAGGGGGAGATACTCACCGAAGATGAAGTTGTATTGGGCTAGCTGTGCACTACGTATCTTCTTGGGGAGCGTGTTTCCGCTGGTGTCGATGTCGACATAGATCTTCTCCTTCTTGAGAACCTCCTTAACTTCCTGAGCATATGGGACGAATCCCATCCCCACGGGGATAACCATAACCTGCCGCGGGCTAAGCCAGAAAGGCCACTTGCCGGCGAAATGTTCGATGAGGATACCTGAAATATTGAATATAAGCGATCAAATCCCAAAGGGTACCCTGGCTGGCATTCTTACCCATGAACCTTTCGATGGAGCCCGCCATAGCGCGATGGATGATAACCGGGCGAGCACACCCGGGGCTTAAAGGCTTAATCACCCGCCCCTTTTTACTTGCGCTATCATCTGTGCCAGAGTTTGCTGGGTCTGGATTGGCTGGCTGGGCGTCTTTGGCCTTGGCTCCCGCTACTTCTGCGGCAGACTCGTCTTGCTTAGGCTTCGCAGCGTGCAAATCGGCCGTGACGTATTCGAGGCCGAAGTCTGGCAGACATTAGCAACACACCAAGCAGAACAGTGAAGAGCAACTTACTCTCGGGGCCCATGAAATCGAGCTGTATTGTGGCACATTGCCATTCCTAAAGCTAGAATCAGCTCATATTCTTGGGCCATACCTACACAACAACATCCAAACTCAGGACTAGGGGCGATTTATGCCCTGCAACCAGACTGAGGGTACGATGAGGGGGGGGGGCTTACTCGGTTTAAGCAGTCCATGATCTTGATGTCGATCTGATATGGGGTTAGCAAGCAAATTCGCGTAGGGTCAGAGGACAGCCGAGAAGCTTACCTTAGGTCCGTAGAAAGCTCCATCACCCTCGTTGAGAGTCCACGATACACCGCCAGGTCCCGCTGCGAACCCATCCAGTGCTTCTTTCAACATAGTCTCGGCATTATCCCATGTCTCAATCTGGCCCATGAATTTCTCGGGGCGGGTAGACAATTGAAGCTTAAAGGTGAACCCCAATAGACCGTACATTTCAGAGAGGAAGTCAAAAAGGTCGGAGATCTCGCTGGTGACTTGGTCGAGTCGGCAGAAGATATGGGCATCGTCTTGCTGGAAGCGACGGACTCGGGTCAGACCTGACAGGGCGCCGCTAGCCTCATTCCGATGGAGAACACCGAAATCAGCATAGCGCAAGGGCAGCTGGCTGTACACCTTGGGGCTGTGGCCAAACATGAGAAAATGGGCCGGGCAGTTCATGGGTTTCAGACCCAATTTCTCCTTTCCAAAATCTATGATAAACATGTCTTCTTGGTAGTATTCCCAGTGGCCACTGATCTTCCAGAGCTCCGAATTGAAGATGTTAGGAGAAATCACTGTTCGAGTTGGGTAGTTAGTGTTTAGACGATCGTGAGCAAGTCTTTAGCGCCTCGGGGTTAGACAAACCTTCTTGATAGTCGCGTTTGTGATACTGATCTCGGATATAGGCGAGAAGAGTGTTGTAGACTCTCGTGCCGTGAGGCAGGAAGAAAGTCGAGCCCGGCGACAACTCATGGAACATGAAGAGCTCTTGCTCCTTGCCGAGCTTCCTGTGGTCTCGCTTAGCGGCCTCCTCCAGGAATTTCTTATGCTCTGCCATCTTCTTCTTGTCCGGGAAAGATACTCCATATATACGCTGGAGAGAGTCATTCTCTTGCGAGCCTAGCCAGTACGACGCAGAGTTCTTCATGATGGAGAAAGCTTCCACACGGCCTGTATCGGGAACGTGTGGACCGCGGCATAGATCAATCAAGGGACCATTGCGGTACACGGTGGTGGAGGTGCCGTCGGGAATCTTGGTAGATATGATGTATTGCTTGTATTTGTTGTAGCTGAACATGTCAAGAAGATCCTGCTTGGAGACCTCGAGGCGCTCGAATCGCTGGCGGTCCTTGACGATGTCGCTTACGATGCGCTCCAGAGGAGCCCAGTCGCTCTGCTGAACAGCAGCGCCGTCAGGTAGAGCCATCTCGTAGTAGAAACCGTCGTCGATGGGAGGGCCAATGCAGAGCGAGCAGCCGAAGCGTCTCTCGCAAGCCTCGCCGAGGATGTGGGCGGAGCTGTGCCAAAACACCTGCTTTCCCTGCTCGTCGTCGAAGGTCAACAGTTCAAGTTTGCAGCTTTGCTCCAAGGGTCTGTCCAAGTCCCACAGCTTGTTCTTGTCTCCATCCAGCCGGGCAACGATGGATCGCTTATACAAGCTATTGGACACGCTCTTGGCAATGTCGCCCGGTGTGGTCTCCCAACTGGTGCCGACCTTGACGGAGCCGTCAGGTAGGGTGATAGTGATCTGCTCGCGGGGTTTCTTGGCGACATCTTCGTCGTACTTCTTCTTGAGGCGATCGAACAATTCGAGTCGCGCCTTGAGGAACTCGGGCGGAGGATTCATCTCGACGGGGCCAGCGCTTGCATCCTCTGCCGCAGCTTTACTCTTCTTCTCCTTTTTAGCCGGCTTTTGGCCGCCCACCACGACCTTCTTGACGTCCCCGGGCCCTGAGTCAGCCATATTGACCTGATTGTCAGAATACTTCGCTGCGTTGTCTCTGGCACAAAATAAAGAAGAGGAGAGGAGAGGAGAGGAGAGGAGAGGTGGGAAGAAGGAAGAAGGAAGTAGGAGGGATGTTGCGATTGAGTCAATGGGTCAATGGAGACTTGAGTCACATCACAAAACCCGCGATAAGGTTTGTGTTTTTATTCTCTTACCCGTACCTGCCCTGGGTAATGGGTACATGTACATACAAATGTACTTATTTGTCATGTCAGGTGTAACCAGGCGATAGGGGAGGTAAAATAATTATTTTAGCCCACTCTCAATTGCCCCGCTGCCCCGCTACCCCGCATAGGTGCCCAAGTTCCTACCACAATGCCTTGTCGATAAAGACGACTATAACCTTTCATCCCGAGCAGTCTCGTCGCTCCCGGGTTATTAACAAATGCCGCTCTAAAGAACTTCTTTCTGGCAACTGAATCACGTCGATGTCGTTGCTATGCAGTGTCATATGCTCACTTTATCACATGAACTTCTCTCGGTGGCTACCTATATCCAACTTGTATATCGTTCGCTCCATCGCCCATCCCCTCACTAAAACGGCAACTCCTTCGTATATCCTTCATGAGTCCTTGACAAATCATCCTGCTAGCCCTGCCTCCCTAGTCGTAAGCCCCGGACAGTGCCTCGACTTTGGACTTGCTGTTTGGGTCCAAAAACGGTCGTTCTCCTATTCCAACTGCACGATTTCCAAATCTCTCCCCAAGCCCTTCGTAGTCGAACGTTGCAGTGTGAAAGACACTACGGTTATCCCAGATAGCTACCCGACTATTAGGCCAGAGACGTGAAAATAATCGCAGGCATCTTACCAATGTCATTCTTGTTCCTCCATTTGAATCGAACCTGGATGTCGTGGTTCTCGACAATCGTTCGTTTGAATTTATCAAGCAGCTCCGACGACTCCTCTGCTGACAGTTCATTGATATACTTAGGGAATGGCCCAACGGCAAAGACACTCTTCCAGCCAGTTACTGGGTTGGTTCTACAAGTACAAACTCAGCGTCAGCTCCTTAGAATCGACTGGAATGGTGAGTTTCGAATTCGACTTACCTGACCACGGGATGTACCGCCTTCAATGCTCTCCCGACATTGGCCAGGCTTCCCCGTGACTCCTCGTAGATCTTGACCCTCTCGGGGTCTGCCTTGGCTGCAGCCAGGAAGCCATCACCAACAAACGTGGCCGTTAGGCTCTCGAAGAACTTCTGATACGGCTTCGAGAACCTGTCATAGATGTCATATCCTGACGCCCAAAGCGTATCACCTCCCGTCTTGGGAAGCTGGGTCAGACGAAGAGAAGTATAATCTGCAGGTACCGGCTCGAATTGGATATCTGAGTGCCATTGCGCTGAGTCATAACGCCTCTTGTCTCCCCGGGAGTCGGGTTTGAAGAGTTTCTTCCTCTGCACCGAGCTGATGGTGCTAATCTGATTGTCACCGATACCGAATTCGGATGATGTGCCGTTCAAGATGGGGTGTATATGGAGTGTCGAATCAGCCGGCTTCCCTGTGAGTTGGCCTAGCCGATGAACCAGCCGTTTTTGCAGATCATCGGTGAGGTTTTCTTGGGCGCGGAAGAATACAACGCCCCGCCGAGAAACTGGGGCAATATCAGGGTCGTCAGTACTCCGTCGAGATGGCAGTGGGCTCAGTTAGTTCAGCTTACTGGTGATGGCTAGATCGCGAATCAAGTCGTCGGCATTGCTCGCGTTGAGAAGGTCGTCCACGATATTAACATTGAGGAACTCACGGCCGATGGCAGGTGTCGTGTCTTCATAAGAAAACTTCTCCAGAGCGCCCGTAACACTCAAGGGTGGTGGGTAAGAAGCGGTACTCTTTATATGAGAAGGGAGAGCTTGGGGTATCTCGTCAGTGGTGGCTGCTGGAGCCATTTTATCTGCTATAAGTCAAATTGCTATTTGATTATAAAATGCTTTGCTTTCGAGTGGAATATCCAAATCATGCCGCTTCCAAGTATATATAATGAATTATCTCCTTGCCGACACAGCTTATCTGATACCCCGCAAATGTATACCGATTTACAATTGGGAGCTTATAAGCACGCAATTCTTTTTTAAAGCACGTAAAAATCGAGAGCGGACGAGGTGACTTAATCCGCCAAAGCGCCAATCCAATTTATGTATTGAATTGTATACTATATGCATTGTCTTATATACAGTATTAACCCTATAACGCCCTATAAATATAGTGCTTATAGCGCCTAAAACCGTTATAATTATAGTGGTTCTAGCGCATTAGAGCACTATAACCTTTTAGCCAATCAATGCGCAAGCCTCGTAAGCCTTGCAAGCCTCGTAAGTGGCTTATAATATCTTATATTGCAACACATACAACAGTCTATTCAACAGTCTATTCAACAGTCTATTCAACAGTCAGTATATACGTACGTACGTCAACCTGTCATTTAGACTGACTGACTGATTGACGTACGTACGTACTGGCTGTTGAATTAGCTGTTGAATAGACAGTCGGTCAATCAGTCAATCAGTCAGTAAGTCGGTCAGTACGTACGCCAACCTGTCAGTTGGACTTACTGATTAACTGACTGAATTACTTACTGATTAACTGACTGATTGACTGACTGCTTGACATACGTACGCCCTGACTGACTGAATTACTTACCTTATACTTACTTACTGACAGATCGACGTACGTACTGACTGATTGACTGATTGACCGACTGTCTCTTCAACAGCTAATTCAACAGCCAGTACGTACGTACATCAACCTTTTCAGCAAGTCAGTAAGCCAATCAGCACGTACGTCAGTAAGTCAATAAGTAAGTATATAAGTAATTCAGTCAGTCAGGACGTACGTACGTCAAGCAGTCAGTCAATCAGTCAGTCAATCAGTCAGTTAATCAGTAAGTCTAAATGACAGATCGACGTACGTACGTACAGACTGACAGACAGACTGATTGACTGATTAACTGATTAACTGATTAACGTACGTACTTAAGTTTTACGAAAGCTATTATGCACTAGTTAAGGATTCTTATTAAAAGTTTCCTATTAAGGAGATTTCTCTTATCGATCCTAAAATTTTAACTTAATATTTAAGTTTTATAAAAGTTATTATATATTAATTAAAGATTTTTATTAAAAAATTTTTATTAAAGAAATTTTTTATATTAATTTTAAAATTTTAACTTAATATTATATAAAAATAAAAAATATTAAATTTAATTAACGTAATAAAAAAATATAATAAAAATTATAATAAAAGTTATAATAAAAATTATAATAAAAATTATAATAAAAATTATAATAAAAATTATAATAAAAGTTAATTTATATAAAAAAGTTAAAAAAATACGTAAAAAATTTTATATTATAATTAAATATATTAAAATAATATTAATATATAAATTATTAAATTAACTTAAAATATTTAAATAAACTTTTATTAATTAAATAAATATATTAATTAAAATTATTTATTTATATTTTTATTATAATATTATTAATAATATTATTAAATTAATTTTAAATATAATTTTTTTATATTATTTTAAAAATAAATTAAAAAGTTTAAACTTTTATTTTTAAATATTTAACTCGTTTTTTTTTATAAACTTA
>JYCQ01000210.1:0-171028 GCA_000931505.1 Hypoxylon sp. E7406B | reverse complement strand
AATAAATTAATTATAATATAATTAATGTTAGCTTATTTTTAAGTTAATTTAAATTTAATTTATAAAAAATAATAAAGATTTATAAAATATTTTAATAAAAGTTATATATTATATTATTAAAATATTTAATTATTAAAAAGATATTATAAAATTAATTATTTTATTATATTATTAAGTTATAAAAGGAGTAATTAAAGTAAATTGGGGTAATAAAAATTAATATTTAATAATATTATATATTTAAATAAATGGCGATTTTAATATAAAATAAAAAAAAAAACTTGTTAAATTTTTATATATATATAAATTTAACTATAAATAAAATAATAAAGAAATTAAATAAAGTTTAAATTTATGTTAAGCAAATTATTACCTTTTTAAATCTTAAATATAATTTAAAGTAATATTTTTTTACTTTTTAAAAATAACGATAAAATCTTATTAAATAAAAGAAAAAATAAAAAAATTATAAATAAGCGTTTTAAATATAATTTAATAACGTTAACATTAACTAAGTTAAAAATATATTCTTAAGTTATATTTAAAATGATATAAAATTAATTAAAGAAAAAGAAAAAAAAAATCTAAATCTATTCCTAAAAGACTTTATTTAAAAATAAGTCTAAAATATATATAATTAATTTTTAATAAATTTAATATGTTAAAAAATTTATCTTATTATAATTTTTAACTATATAATTATTAAAATTATATTAAGATTATATTAAAAATTAAATTAAGTAATTACATATATATTTAAAGTTATCATTTTATTATTTAAAAAATATAATATTAATGTATCAAAGATATAAAATCACTTAAATATGTTAATTTATCTCAATATAAATCTTAAAAAAATTATATATTTTATTAAAGCTAATTTATAATTATATTTATAAAAAATAAAAAGTAAAAATAAGAAAATTAAATAGAAGGGATTTTAAAAGTTTATTATAAATATAATGTTTAAAATAAATACTTTTTAATAAATTTATAAGTTATTTTATTAATTAATAAATATTATATAACTAATTTTATTTTAAATAATAAGGAAGTTTTAAAATTAATATGTTTTAAATATTATTATAAATAAAAGATTTTAAATAATAAACTTTAAATTAATTTAAAATTAATTTAAAAAAAAAAAATTATGTTAAAATTTATATTAATATAAAATAAAAAACTTAACCATTAATATTAAACATATTATTAATGGTATGTTTACTTTAAAATTTATTATTATAAATACATAAACTTAAAAATATTTATAAATTATAATTAAAATTAATTTAAAGATGATTTTTAATATAACTAAATAAATATGGAAAAGTTTAAATTATTATATTAAAAAAACCTTAAAAATGAAAAAAAGAAAACGTTTATAAATAAATTATAGGATAAGACGTTTACATAAATAAGAACCTTAATTTAAATTAAGTTTAAAATTAATTTTTATTTATTTAAGTTGTTTTATATAATTTCTTAACTTTATTAAAAAGATTTTTACTTTTCTTATATTTTAAATTATTATGGTAATATTTACGAATAAAAGGTTATATGTGTTTTTAAATATAATAAGGTAAGTTAATTTAATATTATTTTAATATTAATTTTAATATATTTTAATTTTTATATAAACCTTTTTTATAAAATATTTATTTAATTATAATATAAAGCTTTATCATTTTATATTATTTTTTAAAAATAACATTAATTATATTAATCCCCTTTTTTTTTAAACGTTATATATTAATAAGTTATTAAATATATTTTAATCTAATATTTATTTATTTATAAAATATATTATAATTAAACTTTTAAATTATAGTTATAATTATAAATAAAGGGTTAAAAAAGTGGTTTATTATTTTTATAAAGTTTAATATAATATATATATTTTATATAATTTTAAAAGGTTCTTATTTATAATTTTTATTATTTATAAATTATATATATATTATTTATTATTATTGATAAAATTATTTACTAATATTAAATAAGAATTTATTGAAATACTTTAAGTTTATAAAATATTAAAGTTTATAATAAGTAAATATTACATATTAATAAGGTATAAATTATATTAATATTAACTTAAAGTCATTTTTAAATTAAATTAAATTATTATTAACTATATCAAAAATTTAGTATAAATAATTTATAAGAGATTTATTAAACGTTAAATATAAAGTGTATTATAAACGTCATTATTTATATAAAAAGACTTTTATAATATCTTATAAAAATTATTCTTATAAAAGTTTAACATAAATTTAAGTTAAACTTAAAACGACTTAAAAATAAACGTTAAATTTAAAAGATTTATTATTTAAAAGTGAAAAAAAATATTAATAAATATTTCATTATTTATATAATAAAAAAATAAATAAAAGCTTTTTATAATTACGCTTATATTTAAATGGATTTATTATTTAAGATAGTTTATAAGTAAATTAATTTATATTTAATCGTTAAATTAAATGAAATTATAAATAATATTAAATTTATTAACTAAATATAAACATTAATATTAATGGTTTATAAGAATTAAAGTTTTTATATATATATTCTTTAATTAAGAAATTATAAAATTATATTATTAATTATTTTATTATATGTTTTATTAATTTAAAATTATATTAAAAACTTTAATATGTTTTAAACATATATAAAAAATATAATTAAAGTAACTTAACACTTTAATTTTTATTGTTACTTTAAATATATATAAAAAGTAAATATATAAGTTAAAATGTTATTTAAAAGGTGTGTATATAATAATAACTTTAATTATTTTTAAATTAAATGTTAATTAATTTTAAATTTAAACTTATTAAAGTTATAATAAAAGCATTTATAATATGTTATAATATTTTATAAAGTATATTTATGACATAAGTTTTAAAGTAAATTCTTTAATTATAATTTAAATATATTTTTAAACTAAATTTTTAGTTTATTATTATATACTTATTTAATAAAAATAATTAATGTGATAATTAAGTTTTATTTAAATGAGTAAATAATGTTAAAATTAGTTTTAACTTAATATTAAAATAAATAAAGTTAATTTTTTTTTATTTTTTTATTTATAAAAACCATTAATTAATAAGCGAATAAATTATTAAATTAACTTTAAAAAAATTTTTATTAAACTTATTTTAAAATTAATCTTATAAATTAATTAAATATATTAAAGCATATTAATATTAATAAAAGTAAACATTTTATAATTAATAATTTTATTAAAAAATTAATTTTATTTTTAATGGTTATAAAGTTATAAATAACGTTTATATTAATTATAAGATAATCTTAAATTAACCATTATTTAACCTTTATAAATTCATTAATAATTATAAAAAATGATTTATGTTATTTAAATAATTTAATGTTTATTATAAATAAAAAAATATATTTATAAAAGTATATTTTA
Source organism: Hypoxylon sp. E7406B (assembly GCA_000931505.1). Classification (NCBI taxonomy): domain Eukaryota; kingdom Fungi; phylum Ascomycota; class Sordariomycetes; order Xylariales; family Hypoxylaceae; genus Hypoxylon; species Hypoxylon sp. E7406B. The sequence continues at coordinate 167,592 of JYCQ01000210.1, read as the reverse complement.
TATATAAAATAAAAGATTAAAATATGTTAAATTTACTTTATATTTATATTATAATTAAATTAAGGTTATATTTAAATAAAATTTTTGACTTTAAGATTTAATTAAATGAAAATTACCGTAAATAAGTTAAAAGGAGAAAATAAAATTTATTACTTTTTTTTAACCTTTTAAATCCTTTTAATAATATTGATATCGTTTTAAACGATTTTAAGATAAATTTAAAACCATTATTAAAGCTTAATAATTTATTACGATAAGTTAATAATTAAAACTTAATTAATAAAAACATAAATGTTATAAAAATTAAAAATAAATTTCATGCTTTTTTAAATTAATAAATAAGTATTTAATAATTAATTAACTTTATTAAATTATAAAGATAAAAAATTTTAAATGTAATTTAAAATTAATTTATAAGTATAAATTTGTTTAAACTTTAATTTCTAAAATATTTATGTTATATAATTTAAGTTACTTTAAAAAATTATTTTAAATTTAATTTATAATTATTTTTATAAAACGTTTACTTTAATTTACCTTTATTAAAAAAGATTATATAGTTATCATAAAGTAATTTTAAGTAAAAAATAATAATAATGTACTTTAAAATTATACTATATTTAAATTAATGTAAATAAAGCTATTTAAAAGTTTTTATAATTTTTAAAAAAATTTTTAAAACGTAACTTAAAGAAAAAAAATAAAAAATAATAAAATTACGTTATAAAGTAATTAAATGATAAGTTTAAATTAATAAAAAAGCAAAAGCTTATATATTAAATAAGGAGGAATAGGAGTTACTTTAAAAGTTAAAACATATATAATTATATATTTTATTTAAAATAATTTTTATATTTTTAAATAATCTTTATATAATTATTATATGGTTAATTTTTATATTATATTTACGTATTCTTTAACGTGTTAAACGTGTTTATAACGTTTATAACGTATTTTAGTATTAATATTAAATATTAAATATATATTTCCGGTTAAAAAAACGAGTAGTTTTTTAACTTTTTTTATTTTTATATATATGTCTTTTTTAAAAAAGTTTTAATTTAAATATAATCTTAAATTAATTTTAATTTATCTTATATTTTATTTTTATTATTATTTAAAAATGATTATTATTACGTTTAATATTATGTTTTATTATAATAAATTAAACGTTAATAAGTTAATCACTTATATAATATTAAGTATTAATTTAAGATTATTTTTAAATAATGCTTTATATATTATTTTACCCTTTATTTTAAATAATATCGAATTTTATATGATTAATATATTTTTAACTTATTTTATGGTTAATCTTTATTAATATAATATAAGTTTTATTTTAAAAATAAACTTAAGTTTTAATTTAATTAGTATATACTTTTTATTAAATATGGTTTAAAATTAATTTTTAATTAAACTTAAATAATATTAACGTAAGTTATTAATTTATTATATATATATTAAATCGCTTATATTTATATTTTAAATAATTAATTATTTATAATATTAAAGATAATTTAATAATTATATTAATATTATTTTAATTAATAATTTAAGTTATATTATATATGTAAGTAAGTTTTTAACTTAATTAAAGATTATCTTTATTAATATATTTAATTACTTTATTATTATCGAAGTTAATTTAACATATAACTAAATATTTTAAAATGTTAATATTATTTATTTAAATAATAAAAGCTTTTAAAAATATTATATTAACTTAATTTATTTAATTTTAATAATATTTATATAATATATATAATAATTAAAGTAAATATAATTTAAGATTAAATTAAAAGTAAATTAAAATTAATTTTTTAATTATTTTTTATTAAGTATATAATTTAATTAATTATATAAAAATAATAATAATTAATATGTAAATATATTTAATTGATTTTATATAATAATGGGGTAATATTAATTTTTTTTTAATATTATATGTTAATTTATTATCATTAGTAAATAACGTTAATTTTATTTTAATTAAAAATTTAAGTATAATAATCTTAAATTAATTTTAAATTAAATTAATCTTAAATATTTAAATAATTCCTTTTTTTTACCCTTTACTTATTTTACTTAAAAATATGAGCTTATAACGTAAATCTTTATTAAAATAATACTAAAATAATCTTTAAGTTAATCTTTATAATTAATATAATAATAAGTTTTATAATTATTTTAATTAACATTTTTTACAATTTATAAGTTATGTTTTATTTAATTTTATTAAGTTATAAACTTAAATTAAAGTGGTTAAATATTTTAATTAAATATTATAATTAACTTTTTAATCTTAAAGTATTAATTTTAATATCATTAATTAATCTTATTTAAAAACGTTTATTTTACTTTTTACTTTTACTTTAAATAAAATAAAAGTTAATTTTTTTTTTCGATAATAATATTAATTATAATTTTATTAAATAGTTAAGATTTTTATAAAAGATTAATAAAACTTTTAATTTAATTAAATTATTTTAATTATAATTAAAAATCTTTAATAAAATAAATAATAAATATAATAAGATTAAATTAAAATTAAATTTATTTAAAACTTTTTTAATATTTTATTTAAAATATAAATCTAAAAATAAAATTTAATATTTAAAATCTATAAAAAATTAATTTTAAATTATTTTTCATTTAAATTTAAACTTAAAGTAATAAGTTTTAATAAGTTTTATTTAATAAAATAATGATTTTATTTTAATTAACGATTTATTAATAAAGCATATATTATTTTAATATTTATTAACCTTTTTAATAAAAAACTTATAAATTTTACGTTTTAAAGTTTAAAATTAAAGTTAAAGTAAAAAAAATTATAAATATATAAATAATAAATATTTTTTAAAATTATTTTATAATTTATTTTTTATTATTAAACTTTAATAAGTTAATAATTTTATTACTTTTTATAACTATAAAAATAATGTAATATTATTACTTTAAAAACTTAAACATAAAAATTTAATTAATATTTTATATTAAATTTAATTTTAATAAAGTTATAAATAATAAATGTTTTCGAAAATTATAATTATAAAAAATAGTTTAAAAATAATGTTATTAAAATAATTTTATAAGTTATAAAATTAAGTTTAATATAATTTAAATATAATTTAAAATTAAATTTAATATAATTTAAATATAATTTATTTATATAATATTAAAAGTTTTTATTTAATTAATTAATAATATTATTTAATTAAAAAATTAATAATTTATAAAATATAATAATGTAATTTAAAACAAATGGTTTAACTTTTTAAAATAAGTGTTCCGACTTAATAGCCTTATTTATATGTTAGTCATACTTGTAAGTGCATACATGTATGTATAGGGTATATTTACGTTTTGCTTACATGCACATATGTACGTAAGCTACAATAAATGTATATACAAGATTCCATGTGTACATTACCTACATGTATGCATGTTGCCACCACCAGCCACGATCTACATTAGGTAGTGTACATGTACGTGTACTAGATGAAAGTGGGGCCCTGTGATGGGGTAGCAGCAGGGCTTAAGTAATCATTAATGAATTTTGTCGACAAACAACTTGATGAGGTACACATCTCTTCGGTTTGCGCGACAGTCTATTTCCTTATTAACTTGAATAGACTCACAGGGCAGCACGCAAAAATGCATGCTGGCCGTCTACTGTTAAGTTTCTAAGTTTTCCCCTTGTCTGTTTGTCTCTGGCACTTATCTGTTCGCCATGAGCGTCGCCCATTTATCATGGCACATTTCTCTTCTTCCACGGCCGCATCAACCCTAACCCGGCCGCAAATAGTCATTGCTGCGGCTTCTGCCATAGCAGCAGTCTCGCTAGGCTGTTACTACTTCCATCATAGCCATGACGAAGCTTTTGATCCTGACCCTGCCTCGACCGGACCCGGCCTGCACCGCCGAAATGCGCTGAGACGACCTCGCCGAGGCTCCCACCACCATGATGATTCCTCCGAGTCCGAGTCACATGGCGACGAGAATGCCGATGCGGACCCTTCGGCCCCTGATCGAGAATCCCTAGCGCGCCCCGACGACCAGAACCCCGATGACTGGTACAACGACAACAACCAGGCGCCCCGCCAACGCACCGGCGAGAATATAGTCMCCCTCCTGTTTCGAGTGTCTGAGGACAACGCAAGGCGCAACGCTTACGTGCACCGCGGCTGCCAGTGCAATGGCTGCGGCATGGTGCCGATACGTGGCATTCGATATCGCTGTGCCAACTGCGCAGACTTCGACCTATGCGAGGTGTGCGAATCCCAAGGTCTACACAACAAGACACACGTTTTCTACAAAGTCAAAATTCCCGCTCCGCCCTTTGGAACCCGGCATGTCCAACCAGCCTGGTATCCAGGTGATCCCGACAACTCCATACGTAACCTGCCACGGTACCTCCTCGCTAAATGGTCTCAAGACACGGGCTTTGAACGCGTTGAACTCGATGCTTTCTGGGAGCAATGGACCTTCATGGCCAATACCGAGTGGAGGGATGATCCGGATGGGCTCGGCTTAGCCATGGACCGCAAGACCTTCGAGCGCTGCCTCGTCCCATCTGGTGGTTATCGGCATGCCGCGCCTAACCTCATCCACGACCGCATGTTTGCGTTTTACGATACCAACCACGACGATCTAATTGGCTTCGAGGAGTTTCTGCACGGCGTGTCATACAGGAAAAGGAAAGATAAACTGAAAAGGACATTTGATGGCTACGACATTGACGGCGATGGTTATGTGAGCCGACGGGACTTCTTGCGTATGTTCCGGGCGTACTATGTTCTCTACAAGCAGATGCACAAGGACATCCTCGAAGGTCTTGACGACCACATGATGACGACTACTGAAGCCCAGCAACTCATCAACGGTAGACAACCCTTGAGCAGTCTTTTCGGTAGGGAAGGTAGAGTCCCCCCTGCCGATAACTCCAGACCGATGGAAGGCAAGATATATCATTCGAACGGTGACGTCGAGGTTAATGATGGCAAGGGAGTCGTCAACGAGGATAAGCCAGACACGTCGGGTCGCGAGGAGATCCTGAGCAGTTTGTTCACTCGAAACAGCAATCAGAGCTTCTTTACAGAGTCATTCGGGTCTTCTTCGAGAAGACCCCAATCCCCTAATCGAGGTACTCGCTATTGGTCGGGAATTATCAACCCTCCTCACAACACAGTTGACTTAGCGTCATTGCTCTCGGGCGACTATACGCAACTTGACGATATTCTCGAGTCACTCCGGCATGAAGAGCCTTTCGGCGATGACGGCGAAAGCATTTCTTCTGATGAAGATGGGCAGAGCGACGCCGAGGATGGAGGCGCTGATGAAACTGACGACGTTGAACAACCAGACCCCAGTGCAGGAGACGACGCCCCAGAGGTAGCCGCAACGCGGGCTATCCCAGATGCTAGCAGATTCACCAATACATTACCCACAGAGAGTCAACTTAGGGCGCAGCACCAAGCTATGGTGGCGAGCAGTCACCGAGCAGGTGTCGATAAGAGAAAGAGAATCCTCGCCAGAAGGCAATTAATGGAGAGATGGAAGCGGCGCCAGTTCTATTTAGATGAAGAAGAAGGGGCCCTACCTCCCCAGGGATGGGATGAGAACCAGGATGTGTTGCTGAATTTGAACGGCGTAGCTGAATCGTCCAAGTCGGCACCCCATTTCCTGTCCCCGCGATCAAGATCGTCTTCCAAGGTGCGATTTGCCGAAGATGCGGATGATTTTGAGACCAGGTCCAACCCGTCTACCTCTTCGCGAAGTGTCCCAGAGAGGTGGGGTGGGATGGAAATTCCTGACGCCGAACGAGATGCCGGTAAAGAAATACTCTACCAAGTTACACAGCAAGCTTTTAATGAGCTGCTAGACGAGATTTTCAAAAAGAAGGAAGATCTCGCCGTTCAGGCTGCTGAAACCAAGGAACAGCGCGAGAAGTACCGAGAGCTCCTAAGCACGATCAGCATAGAAGACGAAGAGGAGGAATCTAGAGACCGGTCACAGGAGAGGCCCCGGGCGCACGCTTCAGATGAGATCCGCCCGATCCGACACCAGAGTTTACACGATTTGCTGTCAGCTAGTGGATATACAATTAGCCCCTCTGGTGAGGACGATGAAACTCCCGAGTCGGTATCTCCTTCAGGCCCAGCTGCAGGGGCGCAGGGTGAGGACGGCGGAAGACGATCTTCCAGTGAAGAGAGAACTTCTTCAACCGACGACACAAATCCTTCGGGGTCCTCAGAATATCGTGACCCTACTCTACCCCAGAACCGGCCGAATGGTATAGCATACCCACCATATAATCCCCCTACGCCTGAGGTAGCGGAAGTTGAGACTCCGAATCAAAGTCATGTCAACGGCACCAGAGCGTCTGACAGTAAAGATCGGTCTACCGAAGCAAAAACCCCTGGGTCCGAATCCGCGCCCCTTGTACCGCATTCTACACTAGTAGCATGGAAGCGCCTTGACCTTGCCGAACAAGAGGCAGCGGAAAGGGGCGGCTGGGGTAGGCTTAGCTACAAGGAATTTGAAGAGATATATCGAGAGCACGAGTTCCAAGACAGCAACCGCAATCGGCTAGATTACCTAGGCAGTTGGATCGACTTTTGTATTCCCTAGAGTGGTGTGCAGAAGTTACTGCTCTTCGTTCCAGTCTCTGTGGGAAGGCACTGGTAGGAATTATTGGAAGATGTATTGTATGAATGCTATGGATATGAGCCTCAATGAACTTACTCTCTTGAAGTTTATGACGAAAGTGTATATTAGTTGCTGAATAACAGCTACTTTATTGAGAGTAACATTATTACCCGACTTTCACCGTGGATGAATGCTGAACAGGGGTGTTACGTTAAGGCCCAGATCTCATCAATGTCTACTGCTCAAGTCCCTCGTTTTGATTTCTTGTCTGGCGTCTCCCTTCATAGTAATTTCTGCCCCCCTAACTTCCAACGGCATATTCATCATATCCGATCTCTAACCTAATTGCCGCGCTAACTATCAATCTGAGATCTTATGAATAATTGAGCTGAGGTCATCTAAGAATACACGTAGAATTTCTACTTATATTAAATTAAACAGGGCACGCCCCTCACTAAGGTTACCATTCAAGCTATAGTAGCAAGAACAAGATATGGCTGTCTTCGGAAAATTATAATATTTTATTCCTAACCACTCACTCTGATTAGGCACATTTCTTCCCAAAGTAGATACCTCTTACCCCGGAGTCTTTTAATTACCGAAGAGACCTACACGCTTGCAATTTATCGGGTGGCCTTATGTATACCTACCATAAGAGACAGATCGAGCCTCAGGGGCTAAAGGATTATGTACCTGACTAACATTGAGACATACCACTACAATTAAATTTAATTAACTACCGCGCTCGCCGTGGGAAGCTATGGTACGGTCGATTGGATCCCAGTGACTTCAGCCTGCAGGGGCACGGTGATTTAAATCAGGCACAATAGGCTGTGGGGCGATATGATGTCGGGTATAATGGGCGAGATGTGCGTATATATAATTACAACGATGCGCGACCTTGCTCCCTTATGGGACGAACCCATAGCGGAATTCTAAGTATGGCCGCCCCTACTCTGCTCGGATGGCTCCTGTTCTCTGCGGTGGCTTCTGCTGAATGTACAAGAGAGTTCCTCACGGGAGCGACGGACAAGTATGTTGCGGCTCAAGCTGCAGGATCGCCGAGCGAGGTAGCAGCCCTGGCAGCCTCCAACTTGACATACACAGAGAACGAAATTCCCAAGGTCATCACAGAGGGACTTTTGACAGAACCTATCAAGATAGATCACAATCGCAGCATCCACGATACCGTCAATTGTGCGACATTCACAGAGCTCATCGCCGCTAGCAACCCTCACCAATACGTAATCGGCACTCGCATAATCTTCGACAGCAACGACAAGATCTCCCTGATAGAATCGATTGTGACAGATGCCGGAGACTGGGCTTTTAATGCGACGGGATATTTGTATTGGAATTCGCTCGAGAACTGGGATCCCATTCCCGAGGATAAAAGGGACAGCCGGGAGGTGATCCAAGCAGCTGGTAATGCTTACTTCGAGCGATTCAAAAACACCAGCGTTACTATTCCTTTTGCTCCGATTTGTTCACGTTTGGAAGGGGGGGCGTCAACGGCACCTTTGAACATGACAGGCGACTCCTGCACACTCGCCGGCCTACCTTCAGCACTTGTAGTCACAAACCGTCGTTTTGTCGTGGATGAGGTCATGGGCGTAGTCGATATCTTCCTCGGATTTCCGGGGTTAGATCGGTCGCAAGGTCAGAAGCCCATGCCCGATAGCCATATGTTTCGGATCGAGTCAGGGAAGATCAGATATATTCACACAGTATCGTCCTGCGTTGAAGCAGGTTGCGGGATGAACGGTACAATCCCAACGTCGAGGGTTTCGAGGGTTAGGCGCATGCGGCAGTTTTGAAAACGTGGAGGCCAGTCTCGTAATAAGGGCGTTGGGAAATTGAAAAGGGAAGGCTCCGACTGATAGTAGACTATTACTGAATGATGCCAGGATAAAAAAGCGTGGAGTTGAGTACATATATCAAAATGTCTGGATGTTTTATACGGCCCCAAATTGACAACTGTTATAATATATCAGCCCTGAAGTCCGCGGTACCAATGCCTCATCGGATTTGGTCATCATTGGCGCAAGAGATAGCAAGTGAGAATGCCCGTGGTCAGTGCGTATACCATGACGAAGTAGAAACTTCCACATAAGAAAACACATCTATCCGACTTCAACTCGAATATGCGTAGGCTCATCTCGTGGGTGCCTACCTAAGACATGTGATATCAAGAATACAGAACCCCGGCGTGCCATTGAATGTTACGATGTTTTGTATTATTCATCCACAATATCACCGACTGGGGGTTTTCTGGTCAAGGGGTCACTGGCTCAGAGACATTTTTGTCCGTATTTTCTCTAGAATACACTTTGAGGCAGAATAATTAAAGATTGAGAGCGTCAGCATCAATTTGATAAGCTTCGGCGTTTTCATGTTGTAGCAGGTTGAACGCCGAGTGAATCCCACACGATGCTGCTAAAGCCGAATATGCGTTGCGATGATGTAATTGAAACCGAACCTAGGTTGGTTGGTTCAATCACAATATCGCAGGTAGGTACCTGGTTGATTTATCATCATGTCACGCCCCGCTCGAAGACATCATCTACGGTAATATGGGATCCAATAGAACGAGGATCCACTAGATTATCCGGCTCGGAGACATATTCTAGACACAAGTATATAAATGTTGGAGTACGTGCTAGACTACAACTCTGGACTAACCTCGACTCTAAGCACCTCCAGCTAGTCTAGGACGACAATTACACTATACGCGACTCTATTCACCTGCGCTTGCGTACGCTTCTGCTCTCTTTCTGTTAGGCAGTAGTGACGTCTACCATTACGATGAAGGAAGCTCTCGTGGCTCCGGGTTAGTTATTGGACATCCCTAATTTGCCCGTCAAATAGACTAACACCAGCTAGGCACACAAGTCCAGGTCGTCGACTCGCCTATCCCGAAGCCCAATGAGGACCAAGTTCTCATCAAGGTAATCGTGAGCGGGTCTAACCCTAAGGACTGGAAAGTGCCGGACTGGCGCAATGTTACCGCGAATCATGGAGACGACATCGCGGGAGTTGTGGAAGAAGTTGGATCGAACGTCACCGAATTCAAACCTGGCGATCGTGTTGCCGCCTTTCATGAGATGATGACTCCGCATGGGTCTTTTGCTGAGTACGCCATTGCATGGCAGCACACCACCTTCCACCTGCCCAAGGACACCACGTTTGAGGGTAAGAGCTAAATACAGACGCGAATGAGTTTTCGGAGCTCAGTGTGTGCTAATAAACTCGCCAGGAGGAGCTGCCATCCCCTTGGCTGCTCTGACAGCGGCAGTTGGGCTATATGCTCGGCTTGGCCTTCCGCAACCATGGACTCCAGCAACTGAGCCCATACCCCTTATCATTTACGGTGCAGCCTCGGCTGTTGGTGCTTACGCAGTCCAATTTGCTAGAAAGAGCAACATTCACCCTTTGATTTGCGTGGCCGGGAACTCTAAGTCCTACGTGGAGACGTTGATCGACCGCAGCAAGGGAGACACTATCATCGACTACCGGGATGGTGATGATGCCGTGGTCGAGGCCCTGAAGAAAGCGGCTGGAGAGTCAAAGATCCTCCATGCCTTCGATCCAACATCAGAGAAGGACAGCTACGTCAATGTGTGCAAAGTTCTCGCCGAGGGGGCTAAGATTACACTTGTGTTGCCGCCGTCAAAGGACTACGAATTTCCTCCCCATGTCGCACAATCCGTCACTCTTGTGGGCTCTGTGCACTCGAACGAGAAAGACTTGGGTTATGTTTTCTCTCGGTACTTCACTCGCGGGCTCCAGGAAGGTTGGTTCAAGCCTCAGCCGCAAGTTGTTGTGCCCGGAGGACTCGGGGGAGTGCAAAAGGGGCTGGAAGACCTGAAGGCTGGAAAAGCGCACGGTATCAAATACGTCTTCAGGATTGCTGATACGGAGGGAGTAAAAGGGTAGGGTCTTTTTAACCACGAACCGGGAAAGGCGTATTGTGGAACGGACTGAAGACTCAAGTTGATATGCAACTAAAAACTAAAGATAACAAAAAGATGGCGATAACATACTTGAGTTCTTATTCAGCTAATTTAGAAGTGGAATTTGTCTCCGAGGCCGGCTCTGATGTATGTCAGATAGGATATGGTACAGATCATGTGTAGGAAGGAGAGCAGCTTAACGCCTTTTCAACTCGTGACGTCTCAACATACCTTAGGAGGTAGCCTACGTTCAGGTACTATTCAACTTTAATTACTCTGATAGCAGGAAGCATGCTTGACCTGAAGACCAGTGTCTAGACCCGTTGCTGTGTTCCCAGCGGGCTGCCCTCCTCCTTTATTAATACCAGGTTAGCGCGTTATAACAACATTCAGGGGCTATGAAGAGTAGTTCACGAAGGCTTATCTGGAAAATTGCCATCGACGGCAACATCAAGGATAGGATAAAAGCTTCTATGAGCCATGCGACCCTAATTTTCAGGATCATTTATATCGCCACCCTTGACCTGAAAGAACTTGTTTCCAATGAGGTACCACCTTGGCAGCTACTCGGTCCTCTGTTGACCTTAATGTCGCACGTATGGAATGATCCACCCAGAAACGCCAGTCGTTGGCTGTCCTGAGAAAGGTGGTTCTCATCGCCTAGCTCATAATGTAGCTTAGCAAGGAAAGACCAGCATTGTGGGCGTTTTCCATGACTAGGCGTCGTGAATTAGCACCTACATGTAGTCACTATGCTTGAACTCTGATGCTCCGATGATGGAAGGCACGATAACACCTATAATGTGAGACATTGTGAGGATGTATGTGATTCTACACGTTTCAAGTGACTTTAGATCAACTTTGACCTATACAACATCATTAATCGATATCTTCTGCTTCTGAAGCGGTTCACTATTTTAGGAATGCCTATCTGGGGATAGAAGAGAATTGAGAGATGTCCACACTCTGTCCCATTTGCTGCATTGTTGTCAGCTTTGTCTCGGGTAACCTCAAACCAGAGACTTCGCACATTGCAATTCGGGATCTCTTGTGAAACTCCATAATAATGACGAAATATCTGTGTAGTCGCTAGGAAAAGGTACAGGTCAAAATTCCAGCTATTTCTCCAGGGGCTCTAAGTTGCAATTATATAATAGATATTATCATATGCAGTTCATACTAAGTATGAATTCTTCGTGTCGTTTCTTGAATTAGGTGCTATATAGATACCTGGGTACGCTTTGTGTCCTTTTGAAGCTAGACAGTGGGTTGAAGTGATATGTTCTAATATAGGTATCTTAGATATCTACATAGGACCATGAAAACCCCATAAAACAGATGACATACGGCTCCTGTCCCTGAGAGTTAAGGAGTCAGCCTAGGGCCTTACCATATATTCCTAACATTAGGTCCTCCTTACTCTGCTGATTGATGATTACCAACAAGCACTACGTAAGGTAGCGAGCATGAAAATGGGGAGTTTCGGATAATGTTGGTACACGACGAGACACGCAGACTTCGTGCCTAGCTCATCGTGTGATCCAACCTAGGTGGAAGCCTCACTGGAGCGCTTACTGATTCTTGTTGCATCTTGGCAACGAAATGTGGTGGGGTTAGCGCAACAACCCCTGAACAATGCTGAAGAGTAGGTCAGTAATTAAATCCAGCCTATATTCGTCGAGCTCATAGCTGGCTGCCCTACTATTGCGATGTCGCATTGAGATAGATTGATGTTGCGCCATGCTGCTATCAATTGCTATCGATTGGAGTAGAACATCCTGGGGGCAATCATGTTGATCAAAACTTGTACCCAGGTGTGCACCCTCGAGTCATGTCAGGTACCTGGTAAGTAACCGATCTCCTTGTTCGTTTCCCATTGGTGCGTGGCCACTTTGAAACACACCTCTCATGGACCAACATTAGTACGACCGTCCGATGTCAGCAGACTATAGCATCATTTTCTATTCCGCCATGCCCCTTCTGGGAATAACGAGCGCAAGGGGTTCGCCGGGCGCCTGATGTTTCTCTTCAAAAGCTATAAATTTAATTACCGTCATATCCACATTAGAAACGTCTTGGCCCGAGATCTGGCACAAGGGTCGAAACGTGGAAGGATTAGCGCTAGCCGGCAGATCATAAGCGATCATTCTTCTAGGGTTCCTTGGAACATCTGGAAGAGAGCGCCTCATGGTGACATCCTTATGGAATGCCATGCCCCTTGAGCTACTGTCGGCTCGAGCCGAATTGCCCATCTTGATAGTTGCTAATAAGTAACACCAACGTATCTTTAGTCCAACTCATTTCAAGACTTGACTGTAGCTTCGAGTGTATGAAGACACATCATACCGTCGTGCAGCCTTCCGATTCGCTTCATGTGTTTCTGGAGACTTTGGCCTTAGGGGGTATCGGTCTTGTAAAAGGACCATTCCAAATCGTCACCTGCGAAACATCGTCTTCAGTCCTCACTGCCCTATGTTCTGCGGCATCGAGAACAGGGATGATATGTCCCCCACCTAGCCATTTCTGGCAGCTCCGTTGAATCTTGGCTCTTATGAGTAAGCCTTGATGATTCTTGAACCGCTTAGACAATGCGCCTCCTTTATGATATCCTGGTGAGGCATCTCTCCAAGGGTTAACTGGGGCATCCTCAATGTTCTAACAGGCATGCTTGTGGGGGATCAGCTAGGAAACCCACCTATGAGCGATAATGGGAAACTCGAGACGGGTTTCACTCACTTGTTCGGTACGTACTGTGTACGTGCTTGCCTGTAGGATAGATTCGTCGGAGTAAAAGAAGCGACCCACGCCTGGGGAGGCTCCTCTGGTTGCTTGATAACCCACCAGCATGACACAGATCGTGTGAGACATCGTTCTCGCGCAACACGTCTAGGGGTGCCTCTATTCGGTAGACCCCTTCGGGTTTGGTCTTCTCGTACGGGAATAACCAGCCTGTGCAGATCGAACATGGTCTCCAGTGTCTATTATATAGACGAGTGATGTTCACCATGAATAATCTCCTCTCATGTTTCTCAGCAGGCCGGTTTCCTTTCTCAACTTCTTTCTTTATCGTTGACGATCCTGCGGATCAGTTATATTCTTAATCTGCTATTTGACTTATTTTGTGCCCTATCCTTCTTTCGCCGGCCCGGTGCTGCTTGTTGTCGCATATATCCAAGATGCATTATTTTTCTTCGTCCATCTTGTCCTTCGCGTCGTTGTTGACTCTGGCCCGAGCACACGGTGTAATCCTGAATGCGCAAGGTATTGATGGCTCACCGGCGAGTGTTGGATTCAAAGGTAAGCTCCATGAACTCCCCGCCTCCCCCCCAGCTCTGGTTAACATTTTTAGTCGAACCTGATTTGGCAAGGAATTGCACATCCATTAGTCCATGCCAACAGGACACCACAATTATCCGAGACGCCGAGATCGCGGCCAATGTCGTAAATGAATGCGGTCGGACAGAGCTTTCGGGTAACATCGACATTGGGGAGAACACGGAGAACGCACTTGCTGCGGGTGCTGTTACTCAAGTAAAATCCGGATCAAAACTAAAGGTTACAATTCATCAAGTGAATGCCGACGGTGCTGGCCCGTATTCCTGTGATCTAGTGGGTTTGCCCCCAAGAGAGGACGGAGTAATTGCGTGCTGATTGGTATACCAGGTTGAAGCCGGAAACAACGGTATTATTACCCAGAATCTAACGGTCGAGAACAACGTTCCAGGAGTCAACGGCTTCTCTCAGGCAAAGACACAGGACTTTGAGATCACTGTTAATATGCCGGATTCCTTTGCCTGTACCGGATGTGAGTCCCACCCATACCTCCCTGAAGCTTCCTGGCATACTAATAACTGCTCTTTAGCATCCGCCGGAAACGTCTGTACCGTCCGCTGTAGAAATAATGCAGCCGCAGGCCCATTCGGTATAAACCCCTTTACTCCTTTTCCCATTCCTAGCACTTTTTAAGGCATTCCTAGCCGTAGCAGAGATCATGTGACTATCTTTGAGATACCTCTGGAGGTTCTGTGTTCATTCAATGGGTTTTTCTATTGTTAGAAATACGACTTGGTACTAACTGTGCTCCCTAGGCGGTTGCTTTCCTGTTCAACAGGTAGACGTAGAGCCTAAACAGAACACGCCAGCCAACATTGACACATCGCTGTCGCTGGAGAAGGTGTTCGCCCAGGTTGCGCAAGACCAGGCTGACCTTCCTGCTGCCATTGCTGCCATCCAAAACGCGGGTTCAGACGAGGCATTACAGAATGTGGCGGTGGTCAGTTCAATCTTGGGGCAGTCAATCACCAGCTTGCCCGCTTCCGTCCAGACCCTGTCTGTCGTAACTGGGAAGGCTTCGGCTACGTCGGCTGCCGGAAACGCCGCTACTACGACTTCCAACACATCAGCGGCCAAGACCAGTGCAGCTACGAGCAGCGGGTCCCGAAACGGCAATGGGCGTGGCAACAACAACAACAATGCCAACAACAATGGAAATAGGGGTGGAAACGGCAGGGGAAATGCTGCTAACAACAACAATAACAAGAGAAGAGCTGCGGTTTTCGTCGCTTAGACACCTGTAAAAGCCGCTATGCCGTCGGTATCAAGTTCAGAGGTGATAGTGAGAGGCTGCGCCTGTTAGCGAAACACGTGGCCGGAGTTGGGATACCGAATAGAAGGATTGAATAGAGCACTTTTGATTGCACCCAAGTTTATCTGTACATATGGCTAGCCTGGCAGAATATCTCGACACTGCGTATTTATTGTGAATGGACTTTCATGTTTTATTATGTAGTACGGAAATACGGTACATTAAGTACCTAGGTATGTATGGCGAGGCTTGAAACTGAGAATATTCGATATGCCCCGCACTTGTAGGACAAATAAAGTAGGCAACCAGATGTCTCTGAATGCTTGGAGTAGAACAAATTAATACATCCCACCACTTTCCAATCTGCAGAGTTTTTCGTGCCGAGCCTGATGAAGCGAGCTCGAAGACTACGTAAGTACCTAAGGTACCTATTCTAGTCGGGAGGTACCTAATATGTATATGTATGATTCATCAGGCCCCAGATCCGTTATATGTGAGCTCGTTAATACAATGATAGTATATACATATATACATCCGCGTCGGAGATTACCTTAATGCTCGACCAATGGGACTTGCATATCTAAAATCCTAGAAAGCGGTAAGCACCGATGAAAGACATCCGCTTCACGATTACGCGATTGAGGCACCTAGACGTCTCATTCACCCTTAATTGTATCCATAACAGCGTACATCACAGTAGGCACGCCATCATACTGTGCCTAGGTTACTTACTGTGGAGTGGTTTGATGCTTGGTGATCCGTAACTTCAGGTAATCGCGACGACCTCTGCTGCTGTACTTCGCAGCCACTCAAGTCCGAGACATCCCAAGCCCGAGCCGTGCCCTCATCCAAATATCTGGCGATCTAAAGATGTACATCATACATGCATGTAGGTACCAAGTACGTAAGGTAGCAAACAGTCGCACAGCATGAACAAACCCAACTTTATTCCATTTGTCGCAACCGAATATTGTTTAAGTCACTGACTCTGTCTACTCTGTCCAACTCTGCCCTATCAACCAATCCATAAGCTCTAACAACTATCGAGAACTCACAATGGAATCCCATCTTGCTGCCGTGGTCACTAGAAAGGCCCAGCCGCTCGAGGTCCAGGAAAGAAAAACGCCCAAGCCTGGCCCTGATGAGGTACTACTTGAGGTCAAGTCGGTCGCCCTGAATCCCATCGACTGGAAGTTGCGTGACCTCGGCTTCCAAATCGACAGCTMCCCTGCCGTTGTCGGCTCTGATATCGGCGGTCTTGTTCTCGAGGCCGGTTCCAACGTCCCTACTACTTTCAAGCCTGGAACTCGTGTTGCCGCTCTCGCTCCAGCCTTCTACGCTAGAGGAGAACCCAATTACGGTGCCTTCCAGAAGCGCGCCATTGTTCCCGCCACGAACATCACTCCAGTTCCAGATGGCATTACGTTCAATGAAGCTGCTACCCTCCCTATGGCCGTCGCCACAGTCTGGGCCGGCTTTGAGACGATTGGCCTTGCTCGCGATACCTCCTATTCCCCCAGCGACAAGAAAGGAATCTTAGTCTGGGGTGGTTCTGTAAGTAGCAGCCTGTGTCACTCACTGCCCCGTCTGTCGGGGCCCACGGGGTTCCCCATTGCTATATGCTAGGGGCCAAAGCTTCTGAATAGGTCCTAAGAGTCTTCGCCATCTCCGCCACTGTTCTGATAGACGCATTGCTGACTACGTGCGCTATAGTCCAGTGTTGGTAGCATGGCGGTGCAGACTGCGAAGCTGCTGGGCTTCACTGTTTACAGCACCTCGAGTGCTAAGCACCACGAATATATCAAGTCGTTGGGCGCATCCAGAGTCTTCGACTACAAGGACCCCGGGGTTGAGGAAGCTATCGTCAAGGCGGCTAAGGAAGATGGCCTTACCTTCCAGTACGGTTACGACGCTGTGGGAGCTCTCCAGCCTTGTCAGAATGTCCTCAAGGCCTTGAAGGGAAGTGGAAAGGTTCATTTGGCCTCTGCACCTCTCCTAAGGCCCGGCGACCCTACCGCTGAAGGCATTGAGACCAAGTTCGTTGCTGCTTCGATTGACTCCAAGGAGCGAGCTGGACAGTTCTCCTTTTGGTTTAATGTGTGGTTAAAGGAGAAGCTGGGGGAGCGGGAGATTGTTCCAAGTCCCAAGATCCAGCTGCTTGATGGAGGCTTACAAGGTATTAACAAGGGCCTGGACACATTGAAGTCCGGAGTTAGCGGGACTAAGCTTGTTCTCGAGATCTAATGCGTGTGGATCTAGTTCCGCTCGTTAGCAAGTCTCGAGAACTTATCTAACGTAGCCACCGAAGGACCTAGACAGGCTTGCGGAACAAGGACGCATTCCGAAAGGAGGATTGCTCAATTTGTTCGATGGCAACCTATTTAATTAGCACAGAATGATATCGCGGTAGGTCGTTAATCACCTACATACAATACAGTTTATTCGTCACTACAGATAGAAAACAGGTACCCAAGAATGTCCATCTCCAGTCTGGGGAAACTCCATTACCCATGTCTCATAACGCTCTCCCTCGTACCTAATGTGTATGCATTATACTTGAAAATCCAATCGCAAAGACAGTTTCCAACCCCACCAAATCATGGCGCCTATTGAGATCAGGTTTAGATGGATGCTCATCGCGTGATTTCGCGAGAACGACCTATTCAGCATCTTCATGTTGTCGCTCGGCTCGGCAGTGCCAATTGGCTTCCCCCCGTCTCGGGTCTCTGTAGTTTGGTTAGTGATGGGTGTGCTATCACTATAATATTCGATATTTGCCGTATTAACAAGTACCTTGGTGAATTCGATCAATCATTATCTGGCGCGTCCTAGGTCCGTAGATCATCAGATTTAGGAGTGCTGTGGCTCCCGCAATGGCAAACGGAATCCAGTTGCTCTTGGTAGTAGCCTGCAGAGTAAGAGGCCCGTGTGGAGGAACAGTCGCAGCTGCTAGCAGGAGGAGTAGGGACTGGCTGCGAAAGTATATGGGAAAGACGCGCTTCTGCAGTGTGGTGAAGGCGGACCTTGGTAATGCTTGGTAGCATACCTTTGTCATGACAAATGTCTGGTAGAGCTCCGTTCCAAGTAACGCCGAGTAGGATAGGAGATGTAGTGGAGCCAAGAAAATGGCGAGAGACCAAGGCGAATCTACAACGGCCATTGGGGGCATTTTTGGACTCCGAGGACAGTTGAGGCTTGGAGAAGAAGAAAGCAACGTTGAATAGTCTAGAAGCACGTATAACCTACCTCTTATATACCTAAGGTATAAGTACCTAGGTAGGAGGTATCTACCTCCTAACATACCGACATATCACTAATAACTTCAGGCGTTGAGCTTCGGCGGGCTTTGCGTCATGACGCTTGGGAAGCTCCGAAGGTCGTCGGAGCTTAGCACCTGATCCTGACACGCGTTGCCGGAGCGCGGAGCTGGCGACAGGAAGCGAAGCGAATCGGCGTAATTCCATTGACACCAGCTTTTCTGTCAGTTTCGGGGTTTCTGCTAGGTTGATAAGTTGATAGATTGATAAATTGATAAGATACGCAATGCAATAAAGCAAGATACCTAGGTAGGTACTTTTGTCTTTCATAAATAGGTAACTTCGTATCTGCCCCGCCGGTGCCCCCCCCAGTCCCACTCGATTCATTAGCGCGCCGGGGTGTAGCGTAGACATGCTCTTAGAGATCATTGTAAACCTCAACATGCAATCCGGCAGGAGATCGTCAGTTAACCTAATCTCGGCTAAAAGCATTTTAAGCTTATAACCATGTTGAAATCTAATAGCATCTCGAGTTTATAATCATGTTGAAAATTATCAGCCAATCAAATCCTAAAATTATCTGAAACGCTTACACATACATGCATAAGATTTAAATAAAAGATCTCGCGCATAATACATACGATGCATGTATGCAATATAGTTTTTTCATTTTTTTCAGATCATTTGAAAATCAATACTTAAAAGTTAACACATGTCATGATTCGAATCAAAGACCTTACGGATTTACAAGTTTACAAGTTTACAGATCATTAGCTTATTGACTACGCTACAACAACTACGAGATTATTAAACGCTACTGCCACTATTTCAATATATAAGAATAGGTTATACAGGAAGGAAGAGGTGGGAAGGAACAGGGCTAGGAAATTACCTGCAAACGGCCAAGTCAATCAGATCAATCAATCAGGTTAATCAGGTTAATCAGGTCAGGTCAATCAAGGTCAGGTTAATCAAGGTCAGCCAGGTTAGATGAACCTGTCAAACGCTGACAGCCTGTCAATCAACGAAAGCATGTCAATCGACGAAAGCATGTTAATCGACGAAAGCATATCAATCAACAAAAGCATGTCAAAATCAAGATGATCTTAGGATCATCTTAAGTAAAAGAGCCATTTCGGGAAGATATAGGCTTAGAGATTAAAGCTATCTCCGATATGCAACAATCTTAAGGATCATGTTAGTTTAGTATATAATATCGAATATCATGTTGAATTAAGAGATAGTCATATGCAATTGATATAATCCCAGGGACCATGTCCACGCCACACCACGGCCCGCTAATGTTCCTTTCCAGGCAGCTTATCGCCAGTGCATTATATGCATAAGGTACCTAATAAGAGGTACCTACATATAGGTAAGTCCCGGAATAGCCACATGCAGGTCCTGAATTAGAAAGTCATCTTCATCTTCAACAAGTCTTTCTCAACAATCTCGCTCTTCTTAGAAAAGAACTCAGCCATGTCCCACATGGCACTAAGATATCGGCCCGCCAGCCACTCTTGCCTGTGGCTTGTCAGGAATGCGATGGTATCTCCGCTGAGAGCGGGTGTACACTTGAGCCATGCTGTTTTCGCTTCAAATCAGTATACGACATCCTTTACAATCGCATCGATACACCGCACCTTTTGTTGTCTCTGGTAACCCCTGAGCCAGATCGGTCGCCACCCTGTTCACATGGACGATCAGTCAACAAAAACTATGACAAGTCAAATCAGAAGATCTCGGCATACCCTCCTGGATGAATAGAGTAAGCAAGCAGTCCCTAACGCCAAGTTAGAGAAAACATTTCAGCAAACGGGACTATCACCCTTAGCCTCAACTCACCTGGTCGGCATACTCCGCCATGAGAAACTCCGTGAATCGCAGAAGAGCAAACTTGCTAATCTGGTAGCTGCTCCCGCCAGTATGGAAGTGCGAGACTCCGGTTGACGACATGTTGATGATGGTCTTGTCGCCTCCCTTGAGCATCAGGGGGAGAAAAGACTTGGCGACGAGATAACTCCCGCGAACGTTGACATCAAAGCCCTTCCACCACTCGTCTTCGTCCCCGTCTAGAATCCTCTCGTACTTTGCCAGGAAGCCCGCGTTGCCAATTAGAATGTCAAGTCGACCCCAGTTCTCCTCTAGGACACGAGCAGCCGCTTTCACGCTCGCTGAGTCGGTGACATCAGTCCGCAGCTGCAGCACTACCGGTTTCTCGCGCCCTGCCTCTGTCGCGGCCTGTTCAATTTCTACCACGACACCAGGGACATCTGAGCGGGAGGTAATCGCGATATGCGAAGCTCCCGCCCTTGCATAGGATACCGCGACACCTTTTCCAATGCCCTTGTTCCCGCCAGTCACTAAGACCGCTTTCCCCTTGCAATCAGACTTGGTCAGGGGATCAATGTAGTCGTACGTGTCCTGTCGGAGTGTTTTGCAATAATCGGCCCCAAAGTTGGGAGCCACAGGTGGATAATTGAGGTTCGTAACCTCCTTTTGAAGCGACCATTCCGCCATCGTGCTGTGTTCACCGAGTCTGCGAAATTAATGAGAGGGAAGCGAATTGATGGGAAGGGTTATGTCTCAAAGGTTAGAGTGGTAGAGTGGTAGAGTGGTAGAGTGGTAGAGTGGTAGAGTGGTAGAGTGGCAGAATGGTAGAATGGTACCTGTACCACATTAGTAAGAATGAGTTGGCCCTGACGGTGGGTACGAGAGCGGTGAGTAGCACAAGGGCGTGCGATCATCGGCGATTTTATGTGAGATTAGTATGTACTGGAGGCAAGTAAGACCTAAGGGAGACATCGAGTTAGTTGGGTAGGTACATGTACTTCATGCCTACCTCCTATAAGCCTCGGGATGGCAATCAACAAAGGGCGTCCAATAGCCTCTAACGGTTTAATCAAACTTTCCCCCAAGCATCTCGAATTGTTTTACAAAACAAACAAGCCGCCACCAATATAATGCATGCGAATAACTTTCCAAAAAGAGAATGTCCTGCGTCGACGGCGAACACACCAACCTTCATTCCAAGTAAACCGCTGGCGTGTCTATCACCTAGGGAATTGACAACGATGTGCCCAACCAACTCTCGTTGTACAGCATCTTAAGAGCCGTGCCATAGGACCAAGTCACCAAGAATCATGCACTGCCTTTCCAAGTCAGGGAAGTTACACCTTAAGCGTGGCATCTGTTACACCCTAACCACCTAAGTCGTACCTATTCCGAACCACGATATCGTCTCCAGAAAACCCCCCTAACCCAGTTGCCGCAACTGCCTGGCGTGCATAACTTGAAGTGTAATAGTAGCCTCTATTAGATATCCGAGACTTGATTTGACATTAACGATAAGGTAAGACGATGTTTCCTATAGTAGGTATTAATCTACGTGCATGTCAGGTCCCCGAAGTCGTCGTGAACATAAGAGGTTGCACCACCCCTGGCATCGCACAGTGTGTCGTTGTATCTGCGCCTACACTGCTCGCGATAGTCCAGTGATAATATCTCTTTGCCGGTAGTAAGAAGTATCACTATACTGATAGCAAATTAGACACGTTATTCTCACTGTACCTATCGGCTTACCATTTGGGAGCACCGTTGCAAACTTCTCCGTGAAGTACGACCACTTCAGTAATGAATCATTGTATCTGTGCTCCTTCAGACGGTAGTACAACAACACGGGTATTCATCGTACCTGTGTGAAGTCGGTGTCAACACCTTCGCTAGGTAATGACAGCATTATTATATTTGCCTACCTAAGGCATATATATATACCTACCTATCTATGGACTTATGCGGGCACATGTTAAACTAGGTGCGGCACTTCAAATAATGAGACAAAATTCTTTCAGTCAACGCACCACTAGCACGCATCGCCCGGATGTAAGCCCAGAAGATTAATTGGAGGTGAGAAGCAGGTGTCTCTCCAATGGTGAAAGGGATGCGTATATAGAAGAATAGTTTAACATACTGAGAGAAGAGGAAGCAGCTTTGCCCCTCAGGTTGCCGGAAAAGGGTAGGTTCTCATCGTCCTTGGCTTCGAGTGCTTTTAGTGCCTACCTATACATATAGTCGTCTATATTTTATCTACCTCGGAAGCTTCAAGTGAATATCACCACCAAAAGTTCTAGTATTGTGAAGTGGGTAAAATAAATTATCTCGTTGTTATGCATGATGGCACGTCATAATTTCCTCATTATGTCGAAATGAGATTTGTTTCAAATATCGACTATCATGACCCGTGAATTTTGTTTCTTCTATTGAGGTCCATCGTGATCCATCGCAGAATTTTCTTAACTCGACGTTTTCTCTGATGGAACTAACGTCCTCTGTCAGGAGATCTAGCTTCTAACAGGACTTAAGATGCTATCGTCCATAGTTAAACGCGGATGGTGTCGGTGGAACATTTTATCAAGACAGCCATGAGTTTATACTCTACTCATATTGATACTTACGCACCCATTGACCTGCTTGTAATTTATGTAGATACATTGCTGGGCGTTCGGAAGTGGGCAATTATTTCGAAACAGGTAATCCTTCAAGTTACAAACCCAATCACCGCATGGCGCCACTCAAAAAGGAGGCACCTTGTTGGGGGGGAAGTTATTGAGATTCCAAATAGGGCTGAGACCTCAACATACATATTTGTGTATGGAAACACACACACACACACACACACACACACGCACACATACACGTATATATATGTATATTAGGTACCTAGGTAGGTATATTCACACACATACATATATCAGAATGTATCGATCATCTGACTGAGCGTTTGCATGGCTTCTTCCGCCTTGGTGGCGATGAGCATATGAGCTTGGCCCTTAGACACTCGTAGCTCTGCATTGTGAAGCAATGCTGCAGCCTTCTTCGTCATAGCAATAGGACAATTTACATCTTCCTCGCCATGCCAAATAACCACTCTTCCAGGTTCTATAGCAAGCTCATCAAGACCGAAGCCCCAGTCTGACGCGTATATTCGGGTCTCCCACTAAAGGGAAACAAATATTAGCCATCACTATTCGACGCAAAACTTATAAGTCAATTCTTACCGCAGCGCCTTCGGGCCCCTGATCGAATGCGCCCTTTATGCTATTGATCAGCGCGTCTCGAAGATTGGGGGAAGCATTCTCCCAAGCTAATTATCGCATTCGTCAGGAACAGGCTTCATATCGTGCCGGTGCAGGGAAAGGGGCTCTTACCTTCGCGATCAGGCTTAGGCCGAGTCTTCATGAGCTTGTCCAGCTTTTGTTCCAGGTCACCGGGGTTTTTGGTTTTCCTTATAGTGGATCCTACACCAATGTCGAGGAGCTGTCCTACCAGCCATGGCGACAGCTGGGCGGTGAAGAAAAGCGCCCGACTCATAAGAAGCATATCCGATMCCCCCAGATTCGTCGGATACAAGCCACTCATGATGCCCAGACCCACCAAGCGGGATCTTGGTATCCCATGCCAGCACGCTAGCGCGTACGGACCACCACCAGAAACGCCAATGGCGGCAAATCGGTCGATCTTCAAGTGGTCCGCAAGTGCAAGAAGGTCGGCAGGCCAGTCGAGAAGCTGACGCTTGGGTTGGAATGTAGAAGAGGCCATCCCAGGTCTGTCGGCACTGACTAAACGAATACCGTGCCGCAGCGCAGCGTCGTGATATGCGAGGGCCTCTTCATGACTCGACGGATATCCATGGTGATAGAATACCGTTCGAGTAGAATCGCGATCGCCGTATACAACATAAGAGAGATCCCGCCCGTCAGGTAGGGTGAAGAGCTCAACTGCCGCGGAGGATGCCATTGATAGATGCGTGCCGTCTTATTTGAGTCTAGATTGATAGGATATGGGCGGAAATTGGGACATCAAGATCGAGAAAAGTAGCATACGGTGGCCCCTTGCAGCACATATGGAAAGAGTCTATGAGCTTTATATAAATAAATGGCTTACATGGTATCTTTGGGTGGCAGAGACCCGCAGCCTAGGAATATTCCCATTTGGAGCTGGAGAAGGATCACTTAGCAGGGGTTGCATAGACGCATTCAGCTAGGTGATGTTCCTTAAATCCTCATTTTATCTCGCGAACTCATGTGCGCCTAACGTGTTCGATGCCAGGGATTCGTGGAGAATTCGAACAGAAACAGGCGGGAGTATGCACGTGCGCGTTTGAAAGAGTCTTCCACTTCGGCCAAAAGGCGCACCCTCGGATTGATGCACCTTCTAACACACCTGTAGCTGAGCATCTGCTCAATAACACTGAAGGTCTTGAAGCCATAGTTTCGTTTGACATTTCCTCATCTGGTTCGGAAATATTTCACGTAAAGGCCGTTAGCTGAAAGCTATGCGTAAAACGTGAGGACCGGAGCTTTGAGCGGTACGGCACATGTCTTATGCGAGATGGGATCGCATTTCACGGTCGCGCAAATTGAAAGGTGCCTCCTCGCTGACGACCCGTAGATGCGAGCGCCGCACCACGTTTGCTTTTCAAGGTGCGGGGCGGCCATAGAAGGCCGATTGTTGTGTTGTTGCGTTGTTGTGTTGTTGTGTTGAGGTACTTGTTAGCTATATGCTGATAAAACCCGGGTACACTCACCGATAACGAGGGACATGATGAGGAATGTAATGGCGCGTATCGTGGTAACATTGACGGTTTGTCGTTGGTTTTCCGGGGCTTCCGGTAACAAACATCAAGCCGGATATTTCCACGGGTTCGATCGTGATGATAAGCCACCTCATCACATCTCAACACGCGGGGAGCTTCCCCGGCACAAACAGATGTAGTGCTACACCCATACCTAGGTGCTTATCTGTTGAGTGGCCGATAGGACCAACATAGCCGATCATAATAAAAAGATGTCACCAACATAACCAATTCAACTATTATAAGAGTCTCGCATATCCTCAACGGACTCGAGCATACTCGGAGCTCGTACTTCTCAGTTCGTTAAGTGCTAGCCAATATATCCAGCATCATGCTGCTTTCCGGCATCACCCTGATGGCCTTGTTAGCCGGGGTTCCGTCTAGGGCCCTGAAAACGAATGCCGATAGCGAGATTTTCGGACATAGCACTGGTCTGCGAAATCGCCAACAGCGTTCTGGAAAGATAACACCAAAGGTTGTGGTCGTTAGCATGGTAAGTTCCGGGGCGTGCTCCTCACTTTATGCCGCATTCTACCTCCTCGTATCGTAGTTCGAATAATTCCCGAGCCAGTGCATAGCTAAAACAAAACGCCGAACTTGAAGTTCGACCCCGAAGCAGAAGTTTGGTATGAGAACACAACAAACAGCACCTTGGTGGGAAATATTACAGCGGATTTCATCCCAGTCCCGGGCCTATCCCCTTTATMCCCCTTCGTCTACTGCAACAAACGCGGCGAAGTATGCCAACTCACAGTTGGCGAGTCCGAGATTAATGCCGCCGCATCAATGATGGCATTCGCGCTCTGTGGCCTTTTCGACCTGTCCAAGACGTACTTCCTCCTAGCGGGCATCGCTGGCATCAACCCGAAGCTCGGCACGCTCGGCAGCGTAGCTCTGTCAAGATTCTCCGTGCAAGTAGCTCTGCAGTACGAGATCGATGCGCGCGAGATGCCCGCCAACTTCTCCACCGGCTACCTGCCGTACGGTGCTTACACGGCCGACGAATATCCGTCAACCATCTACGGCACCGAGGTCATGGAGGTCAACGAAAACTTAAGGGACGCCGCGGCTGCCTTTGCGCAGCGTGCCGAGCTCGCCGACTCGACCGGCGCCGCTGAGTACCGAGATAAGTACCACGTCGACGGCGGGGAATACGCGGCAGCGACGAATGGCCCCAGCGTCATCAAGTGCGACACGGCCACCGCCGATGTGTACTACTCCGGCATACTGTTGAGCGAGGCATTCGAGAACACGACGAAGCTGTGGACGAATCAGAGCGCCATAACCTATTGCGCGTCGGCGCAGGAAGATAGCGCCACTCTCCAGGCGCTGATGCGGGTAGCTATTCCGGGGCTGGTCGATTTCTCGCGCATAATCCTGATGAGGACCGGTGAGGAATCACCATCTCTGTTGCCGAATGATAACGCTAATCTGGCAGCTTGAAGGTTCCGATTTCGACCGCCCGCCGCCGTCAATTAGCGCATTCCAACACCTCCGTATCGTGGACCAGGGGGGTTTTGGCATTGCCATTCAGAATATCTATTTGGCCGGGATCAAGATCGTGGAAGGTATACTGGACGAGTGGGACTCCAAGTATCGCAATGGAATTAAGCCAACGAACTACATTGGGGATATTTTGGGCACGTTGGGTGGTGAACCGGACTTCGGATCAAAAGGTAGCTGGTTCAATGGTACGGGCTTCTCGCCGACGTCGAGAACAGAAGTTGGCTTACAGAGGAGGAGAAATTTTACAGAAAGAAAGGGGAGGCGAGCGGGTGGGTGGAAATAGTCCGTCCTGTCAGCGCTTTTACACATAGATACTGTTCTAATAAGAGGTAGTATGTGTGTATATTATGATTATGGTTTAGTACAAAAACTGAACGTCGTAATCATTAGCGACTCAAGACGTGACCGGTGACGGTTATTTCCCCGGCTATCTAACCGAAAATATCGCAGGCATATCCGTCAATAAGCTTATATTGAAATGAGTCCTGGGGCTTTCTGGGCGGGAATCATCCCCCAAGTATCGTTTAAACGTTAGGTTGCGCCGCGGCAGGATGACCGACGTCGGTAGCAGGAGTAGTTCCACCAACGTTTGCTCCGGGTCCCTCGGGATGCACCCCGTGAGCAGCTCCAGGGTTATACTTCTCGCTGACAGTGTGGCTGCGGTTTCGAATACGAAGGCCCAGCTGTGACGAGCTGAGCTTGCGATGGCCCCAAATGAGAAGGAGGCCAAATACCGGCTTAGCCAAGATGTCGAGCACGCCGTAGAATACAGCCTCACCATCAGGGTGAATAACATTACCACCCTCGCTCAATCCCCAGGCAATGGGA
This sequence comes from Hypoxylon sp. E7406B, assembly GCA_000931505.1. Lineage (NCBI taxonomy): Eukaryota > Fungi > Ascomycota > Sordariomycetes > Xylariales > Hypoxylaceae > Hypoxylon > Hypoxylon sp. E7406B. The sequence goes on along the minus strand of JYCQ01000210.1, from coordinate 140,175 downwards.
TACAAGAACCAAATGAAAACGAGGAAGATGCCGCAGAGCATGAACGTCTTCTTTGCGTCTCCGCCAAGCGTGTTCGCATGGCGTCGTGCATCAAATAGCAACTCATACGCAATGAAGAAAAGCGCTGCTGTTCCGAAGCTCCAAAACCCCCACTTAAACCGCGTCTGCGTCAGGGCACCAACAAGCCCAGTCCCAATCATGATCTCGTCGGCGAGTAAGGTGACCAGAATAGTCGGCGTCGGGACTCCAGCGGTGAGGAGGAGATCAAGAAGCAGTAGAGGGGTGGTAATAACCCAATCAATATAACGAGCATAAAATATCTCTCTCGTCCCTGCCGACCGAACCAATCTACTACCTGGCCGGATGAATTCAGCTTGGATAGGAGTTTGGCCGAGATTCGATCCCATTGCGAAGTACGCGATACACGCGACCCCGGTTATGCCCGCAGTGATGTAGTGGAATATGCGATCCTCCTGCGGTTTCCTAAAGGATAGGCCCATGAAGAGAAGAGTGCATGCGCCCATCAGAGCGCATACGGCAAAGTACCAATCCGAGCCATGGTTGGTGATTTCTAGATTGGCATGTTGGGCAACAACACTGTTGATGTTGAGCGCCTGATTCCCAGGACCAGACATCTTGATAGAAGTAGCACAATGGCTGTGTATTTTGGATAATCGATAGATTGCTATCCTGTTGAGGTAGAGCACACAGGGTTATATCTAACTCTCAAGAGTAGGCAGGTATGTAAAGTGTTAGAGCCAAGATGAGATAATGAGCAGATGACGGGGTATTTGTATGCCTGGGAAGAGAACTAGACGAAAACCTAAGCGGCTTCATAGTTAATGACTTCATTAACCAAGATGTCGCATTAAACCGATACTAGAACGTATAATCATGTCATGTTGCTGTAATAAGGTAGAAAGTCAAGCATGCTTGTCCGGTGTCCAGCCAAGGGGAGCTATCATGTGTATCTTATGTGAATGGAAACCCGTATTGGTCAACAAAACAAGCTCTGCTGCATGTACATGTCTTCTCTAATCGCAGGGTCCCCCTTGTGAAGATAGGACCTAAGACTGTAGATGTTGGCTTGTTTTGGTAGTCGGGTGTTAGGGGGGKGTTTATTTCCAAACCCACGGAACCGAGTGATAAAATTAGAGTTGGTGTCTCACGGGTTTAGCTTAGCTCAATGAAGCTTCTCATAATGATGGGATTGGGTTCTGATAGTGGCTTGATACTCCTTCCTGATTCCTGGATTAGTCGACCTCGCGGTTCATGATATCATATATCTGGATGACGATTACAACTCTTTTTCTGACTTCACTTCTAGGCATATAGGTTCAGTCAAGGGCCTATGACCTGTGCATTAGCTGCTGCTTCTTGGGACTCAAGCCATGGCACTTTCACTGAATATTTCCCTGTTGGTAGTAGTGCTTAACTATTAGCAGGGTAGGCCGTAACTCCGCTCCCGTGTATGTTGTTGGGGGTTCAACCATTCAACGTATCGCATTATCTATTTCCGAGGGATAACGAATATGACCGATTTCACGTTTGTGTGGTTTGAGGGAAGGGGTAATGGGACTTTCGGTCCCCATGCAGCTTGTTTTTCAGTCCTGACTAGACCGATCTTCATGTCGTCATATCGTCTAATAAACTCTTTAAACTTCACTTCGGCAGGAAATGCTTAATAGGAGACTAGTCACGAGGATATGAATGTAAATTAGCAACCCACTGAAATGTTAATCTTTGAGTCGCGGTCGTAGAGCCCAAGACACTTAGAGTCAATCTGTCGGATAGCTTCACACATGGTCTCGGGAGAGGCTGTTCTCAAGCTGCAACTTGGAACTGAAGCATGGAAAATCAGATCCAGGGACCCCATCCGTAAGCACTTGGGAAAAAAATTGGAAGGGCTTTGCTTACGGTTGAATATAGATATTTATCTGGAAACTTCGCGCCCATCAAGCGAACTAGACCACTCACGCGTTGTACTTACGTCGGACGTATTCCACAAGAGTTTGCAGGAGGTCAATATGTACGTAATGGCGGGAATCCAATTAGCAACGATGATTTAGGGAGAGAGGCACATTGGTTTGATGGCGACGGTATGCTGACTGGTGTGCTCTTCCGACACGGGGTGAAAGACGGTGATATTGAGCCGGAGTTTGTGAATCAGTACATCCTAACCGACGTTTACTTAAACGCCAAGGACAATTCCAACTTGAAGCGACCTATACTACCCAGTATTGCAACGCTGATCAGGGCTTCGTTGCTAAGTATCATTGCGGCGGCACTCAGGACGCTCGTCCTCATACTACTTTCGAGATTGCCGGGATCGAAGAGAGCCGTGAAGAAGATCAGTGTTGCCAACACTGGTGTGTTATATCACGACGGAAGAGCTCTGGCAACGTGTGAGAGCGGCCCACCTTTACGCTTCCAACTCCCCAGTCTGGAAACCATCGGTTGGTATAATGGGCGAACGGCAGAGAACGAAGGCAGCCCGGATAACAGAATGGGGTTCGGCGGAGATGGCATATTGGGATTCATGAAAGAATGGACAACAGGCCATCCACGTGTTGACCCTATTACGAAAGAGCTCATCTCGTTCCACGCTGTTTTTATGAAGCCGTTCGTCTACTACTCCATAGTGCCGCCGACTATGTATTCAGCAAAGGAGAGTAGTCATGACCCAATGTATGACGTACCAATCGCAGGTGTGAGCTCGCCGAAGATGATGCACGATTTTGGCGTCTCAGCAGGCCACACAGTGATAATGGACCTTCCCATATCCCTTAATCCTATGCATAGCATCAAAGGGAAACCAGTTATTTCATACGACCCGACTGAACGATCGCGGTATGGAGTGTTTCCTCGATACGAACCGGGAAAGATCCGATGGTTTGAAACGAACCCGTGTGTAATCTTCCACACAGCCAACTGTTGGGAGACAACACCCACGTCGACCCAAACCGAGACCTATGTCCACCTTCTGGCTTGCCGCCTCACTTCGGCATCAGTAGTGTACAGTGCCGGTGCACTCACGCCACCCGTACCGAAACCAGTACCGCCGGAATATGTTGAAGAGGAGCAATGCCGACTCTATTATTATAATTTCCCGTTCGTGGATGGAGAGTCGAACGAGACACCGACAATACGGCATCAATGGGCACTTTCAGCCATTCCATTTGAATTTCCGACGGTTTCGCCATCGCATTCGATGAACTTGGCTCGCTACATATACGGTTGTAGTACAAGTAACTTCTCTTATTCACCAGCACTCGGGAAGGCGGCGAAGATTGACTACCTCGCGAAGATAGACGCGGCAACACTTATTGCTCAAGGTATTGCTCATTCGCCACAGGCGATTAAGGGTTGTGTGGATATCCGAAGCGTCGACGAGGTGATGCAGAGCGCCGACGTTAAAGATCCAATAAAGCTCTTTCGGATGCCCAAGGGTTGGTTTGCCCAAGAACCGCGTTTTGTGCCACGTACGAACGCAGAGACTGAAGACGACGGATGGCTGCTTACGTACGTATTTGATGAGTCTCAGTTAAACGCCAAGGGCGAGTGCAGCGAGGACGCTATTAGTGAGCTTTGGATCATCAATGCAAGGAATATGAGAGACATTGTGGCAAGAGTCAAACTACCTCAACGAGTGCCCTATGGTTTACACGGCGCTTGGTTTTCGGAAGACGAGATTGGCAGACAAAGGCCGTTCGAGGCAGTCAGGCGGGAGACACCAAAAACGGAAGTTGACACGTCGAGTACTTTGTCTACGATACGGAATAGTGTTGAGAAGTGGGTAGGGTAATTGAGGCAATCGGCGTCTGTATGGTGAAAATTATTAGGCATAGGTTATGGTTATGATGTAGTTCGTGAAATGGAGATGGAGATGGAGATGGAGATGCCGATGCCCCTCCTTGGATCATTCCAGCGCCAAGGATGCCAGTACACAGGCAGACAGGCTGACAGGTTAGGTACCTAGCATATACTATGCCTGCCCTATTTTTAGTGGCAAAATTCACTCGCGTAAGGGGGGCAGTTGCGCTGGTCGAGGCGAGGTCCCGATTTTTAGCGTATTCCGGGGTAATAAATTCGATTTGATTAGCGGGTTGACTTTGACGGTACATCACCCCATCGTCCCCATTGTCTCCATTGTCCCCATCGTCCAGACAATGTAATACTCCTGCCGAAAAAAAAAAACACATTGCCTTCGCGAACACGCCAGCGTCTTGCAGCCTTTGTTGTTCATATAGATATATAATGGTATGGCTTGAATATGCATACCCCATGACCTTGACACTTATTCAACTCCGCCGTCATCTGATGGTAGCCGCCGCGCAATGGAACTGATTCCTTACACATCTCAAGACGGCCGTGAAATCGTGCTGTACGTCATTTCTTTCTTTTTCTTCTGTCCGGGTTGCCCTCTACTACGAGGAGCAACCTTCTCAGGTCGAAAGAGACCGTGCTAAGCCTACGCTATCCCTGCAAACATCTCAATTATTATCTTATATCTTCAATGCTAAACATGTACTCTACAGACGTCATCGCAATGCTATCGTGGTCCGCGATCCCTCCTCGCAACGCCTTGAGATTCGAGGCGTCGCCTTAACAGAATGTCCTACCTGTCACCAACCCCTCCGCCCTCCCTCTCCCGAACGACACTTCGATGCTCCAACCCCACAAGAATCTTACGTCGACCCCAACTACTTTCGTATGCTCCAGGCAGGGCATGACGAAGATGAGCAACATGCCCAACGCCAACCTCCGCCGAGCCCCATCCGTCGACTCACCCAACCAACCCTGCCCAGTGGCGGGCAAAGAACCCACGACGTCGACAATGCCGAGTTCATCTCCAGTTCGCCAGCTCCACAGGAGGGGGCCCGTATAAGAAGAGATGCTTTCAGTCCAAATTACTTTAAGAGGTTCTTTGTCGAGGAGCGCGAACTAGGTCGAGGCGGGAAGGGKGTTGTACTCCTGGTTCGGCACGAGATCGACGGATGTCCTCTGGGCCACTTCGCTTGCAAGCGGGTTCCCGTTGGAGATGATCATGCATGGTTGGAGAAGGTCTTGATAGAGGTTGAGCTACTTGCAAAGCTCTCGCATCCTAACCTAGTGTCTTATCGTCACGTCTGGCTCGAGGACGTCAAGATGAATCGATTCGGGCCAAGCGTCGCGTGCGCTTTCATCCTCCAGCAATACTGCAACGGCGGCGATTTGTTGCGCTACGTCATCGGAGACCAACCCAAGCAAACTACAAAGGAACAACTCAAGGCTCAAATGCGTCGCAAATCAAAAGGCAATGCCACCGAGCGACCACATGATCTTTTTGCCTCCCAACGTCGTTTGCCATTCGAGGAGATATACTCCCTCTTCAAGGACATCACCTCTGGCCTTGCTTATCTGCACGGCGCAAACTACATCCATCGCGATCTGAAACCTAGCAACTGTCTTCTCCACCACGAAAACGGCAAGGTTACTTGTTTAATAAGCGATTTTGGTGAAGTTCAGCCTGGGAATGCCATTCGAAAGTCGACGGGAACCACCGGCACGATCTCCTACTGTGCTCCAGAAGTCTTAAAGAGAGACGCAGGAGGCCGGTACGGCAATTTCACTACCAAGTCTGACGTGTTCTCCTTGGGCATGATTCTATACTTCCTATGCTTCGGTCGATTGCCTTACGTCAACGCCAATACTGTTCAGGAGGAACTCGAAGATATTGATTTGCTCCGAGCAGAAATTGCCGATTGGAAGGGTTTCCAAGACGAAAAGCGCGAGCGGCCCGACCTTCCGTCCAAGCTTTACCAGCTACTAAAGAGAATGCTAGCTATCAACCCCACAGAACGACCCAGCGCTGTTGAGGTGCTGAGCGTCATGAATCATGAACCGTATCACGGCGGGCTACGAGGACGGAGTACAAGCCCTTCAGCTAGTCTACATGGACGAAGAATTCAGAATCTGGATTCACCCCTCCCCCCTAGCACACCGGTTCCCGACCCCCACAAGCATGCCGGCAACATATTGACCCCTGAGGAGAATTTCACTTCTGCTAGTGAAGCGAGCTCACCAGTTACAAGCCATTCACCTCAAGCAAACTTTAGCAACAGTCTCCAGAGGTATGGTAGCCCCAGCACACCGCGACATCGTCCCCAGGCCATGACTCTATCCCGAAGCCATGAAGGATTCGCGCGTGTGTCTCCGGAGCGCACTCGAGCCACTGGAGCTGCCCACCCCCCGTCGTCCCCCACGCTCCACACTCCATTACTCTTGGCACCCCCAACTGGTACATTCGGAACTCTTAAGCAGAGAGCGCAACACAACGTTGTCTACCTTTCTCGAAATCATGTTGACTCGGTGATGTTCACGTTTCGACTCCTTTTGTTCCTGGTCAAGATCTTATCACTGGCTAGACAATGCTGGCCTTTTACAGTCACCCTCGGTGTCGGAGTACCCCTAGTCGGCATCGCAGGAATTGATCTGGGTATTCACAGGGATGTGTTTATATCCAGTCATGAAGGGGGGCCGGGTAGGTTTCCCCCGTCGGCCTTCTCCCACTGGAGATGGGGATGGAGAGGGAGTTTTGTTTTGCTTGCCCTCCACTTCGTAGCGTTGTGGGCCTTTTCTCGATGGGGTGTTTTGTGTGTCGCTTTTCAGGACAACTGGACAGACTGGTGACATGGTTCACCTGCAAATATTTTCAGTGCGCATGCCACGGTCTACCAACCTATTGGCATTATCCCTCACCACAGGTCGTTCCATACGGGGTGAGAAGAGGTTCGGCTAGTATTTAAGTCGAAATACTTTCTTGAACGATGGAGAGTTTAAAGTGAGTCTTTCTACTTGTTCGTCTCCCCATGCGTTAGAAATGTCTCTAGTGCCTGCTTCTTGATTGGCTCCTGATAGTTTCAATACCGAAACAAGTCGGCATAAAGGAGTTCTTCTCGGAGTTGTTAGGGTTGTCGTTTGTGACTTCCTTGGCTTAATACACCCTGTCGTGTCTGAACTATATACAAAATTGGCCTGTTCTATTTGGCGAGTATTATTGTGGCCTACGGTCATTGTGTAACACTAAAGGGTGGAGTTGAGATGCATGGCTGTTTTAAATATGGCTTKTCAGGAGACTTGTCAAGATGGACAAGAATTACATGTCAATTTGTCATGACTTTATAGACATGTTCCATCTTGTCCATTACTCCCAGCATGAGCTTCCCTTTCCGGAAGGTTCAAATACAAATGGAAAGTCGTTCTTCTACCCAAAAGGCTTCAGATGACATCCTAAGCGCAGTACATAGGTGGCACCAAAAGCCATCCAACCTGGATACCATGTAAGTAGTCGGGGCATTTCCTTAGATGTTATCCAAGTATGTGACTACCACAGACATTGACGTCTCCATATTACACCTTGATAGCAGCCAAATCAACAGTGACCCGCTCCTTGATCCTCAGTMCCCCGTCGTGCCCCCGCCTAGCCGCCTCCTCGTAGGCAATACGATACGCGTGCAGATTCTCCGAGAGCAGCATCCTCTTATCAGTCCATCCCGTCAGCTTACGGATCTTGGTGCTATCGACCCACTGGCTGTATCCAAGCACGATGTTGAGCGACGGCGCCGGACCACCGCCTCGCACCACGCCACCCGTCAGCCCGTACTCGGCCTCCAACGCCTTCGCCACGCTCGCAAGCGTGTCGTACCGACTCGCCGAAATGTTGAAGCTCTGCCCGGCCACTGCGGCTCGGTCTGCATGCTCGGCCAGCGCCAGGTACGCCTCAGCGCAGTCGTCGATGTGGCAGCCATGCAGGATGGTGTTGAAGTCAAGCGGTATCTCCAACCTACGCTCCGTCGTCTTCGCAGCTGCGGCCGCGAGCTCGAGTGCGAATCCATAATAGCTACCGTCATAACCAAAGACTGGCGTAGGCCGCAGCACCGCGGCGTCAAACACGTCCGTGTGCTTAAGGACACTGAGCGTGCCGAAGGTGCGCTCCGTCAGTATTTCCATTGGTCTTAGGGGGCTTTCCTCGGTATGCGGGGCGAGACCAGGCGACCCGTGGAGACCGGTCGTGCCGTAGTCTTTGCATCCGGAGCTCATGAGCACGAGGGGCCTGACGCCGTTACTTTTAGATGTTTCGGCGAGCTTTCGCAGAGATACGAGAAGCGCCTCGAAGTGTGCACCGAACGGGATTGCTTCCGTGCACGAGACGATCACGTCGACGGTCTTCGTGTGCTTGTACAGGTCCTCGAGGAAAGTGGCGTCTTTGGAGATGGATCCGATTACGGGGACGATTTCCTCGCCGGCTAGAGCGTTGGCGGCTTCGGGACGCCGGACCAGGCCGTATGTGCGCCAGCCCGCGCGGACGAAGGCCCGGCACACGGCGAAGCCGATGTAACCATTGGCGCCTGTGACGAAGACTGTCTTGCGCGCGACGGGGTTTACTTGTGTGGCCATAGTGACGTCACAACAGTGCTGTACTTGAAAGGCTTCCGAGTTGCTTTTGGTTGCCCCATCTCAACTGGAGACGTGTAATCTGCTCTTTTATATATTTTCAAAAATATAGAAACTTCTTCTATATACCCGTCAACATCTATAAACTTGATGGCGAGATTTGTCATCGTAAAGCTATAGATGGGTGTGTTGCGAACACGGATCCAGACTGACGATGCGCCTCGGAGCAATAATGGCTCCGTTGGGCAAAGTCGGGATTCTGATTAATAAAACTAGGTGTGGTCTTGGCAAACTGGGTATGGGCTCTAGGTGGTCCCGTGACCTAGGTATCTAACATAGAATCGATACCTAGGGGGGGGGAATCAAGGAGCTTGAGTAGCTGTATACAATAACTTATTTTTGGCGAACCTAACCTATCACCATAAGGATCCAACACTGGCTTGTTGGTCTTGATCCACTCATATCTCTTCATTTTCCCTATATAGTGTAGATATGTGGGATGATAATGGGCGGCTAACGTAGCACCTATAATAGAAATTTGATTGTTCATGAAACAGCTAGAACTCGTAATCAGGCATCTCATAACTGAAAAATTAAGGCAACATGCCCGATATTTCGAACCGGTACACGATACCTAGACGGTACTGTCTAGCTTAACTAAGACGATTGCAGCAGCCAGGGATATTCGTGCCGAGGGAACAAATACATACCCTGCGAGGTGTTGAATGTAGATGGTGAAGGTGTACAATATATCCGTCTCTCAACACGATACATATGCTCCTTCAACCATTAACTATCATTTCTCCTTCACATTAGTACATTGTCCCTGACATACAAAAACTGGTACGAGACATTTAGCTATCCCGGACTCCTTGTGGATTCTTGGAAGTCCACGGTAAAGTTGAGAGATGAGTTGAAGGAAAACCTTCTAGAATTCATTCGGGGTCGCAGGGAACATGTACAAATACAGAGGCTGGKGCAATTGCCTGCTAATTAGGGTATCTCAAGAAGGATTAATGACCCAAAACCAACGCCAGAATCCCCAAGACGCTCCGCCAAGCAAGAACCATTTCTGATAAAGGGGTAAATAAGAAACCGGCCTGTCCACCCACTCAAGACCATCGACCGCCTAGGTGTGCCTAGGGAGTCAGTAGCTAGATGACGTTTTCAGGCCGACCATGTCTCGATCATGAAGCATTTGCCACTTCGTATGAGAGACGTTGATATGATCTTTCAAGTCCTCGATACTGGGGTATATCTCAGTTCTCCCACTCGAGGTGCATAGCACGCACCCAAMCCCGCCGTCGCAGTGTGATTTGCCCAAGAACCTAGCAGTAATCCGAAATCCCTCCTTTACCGCCATAGCCGCCCTGTCTTCAGCGGGCGCTTCATGCCAATCGTACCCACACTTGCAATTACGGTTCTTCGGCATCGTCTTCTGCGAATTAACTTGGTACTTCAGGGCCTCCGGACAGAACATGCTAAAGACGCTATTCTTCGGTCGTGGGCCATAACCAGACGTGGCGGACGCGCAGGCCGACTGCAAATCGTCAGGGATCTGCTTGGGGGTCGGCGGCGGAGACGGAGGTTCAGATTGCAAGTAGGGCGGCTTGGTTGGGCTGGCCGTGTGGTAAGCTATATGTATATTCTCGGTTACATCGCCATCGACACCAACACTATCGTCAGGTGGCTTCACCGTCTCCTCTTCAGGTATCGCAACGCTAAGTCGAGGCCGCTGCTGGGACGCGGGCAAAACTTGGGGCACCAAGCGACCTACGGCGACCCGTTTATATAGGCCTGCTAGGGCAGCCAGGGAAGAGACACAGACACTTTCCGAAACACGCACCGCTTCGTAAAGCTCGAGAAGACCATTCTCGACGCGTGTCGCTTCATATAAGTCATACACCCGCTCCTGTAGAAGCTCGAGATTGCCTTGAAGAGTCTCGCGGCATATCTCTACGTCCCCCGATTAGAAGGAATGCATAAAGGGTCCAAGGGAGCTCACCGTCTCCAGTCGCGAATCCGTTCCCGAGTATGTCCACCCCGTCGTCGAACGCTTCTTTGATCCTACCACTCGAGAAGCCGAGAGATGTACTCAAAGCACAAGCGTTACCACCACATAAACTATCTTTGGCGGATGCCTGATAGTGATTTTCCCGCCATTTCCGTCGCTGCCATTTTGTGTAATAATCAAGACCGGCGGTGTACGTAGCCACCAAGGCCTCAACGACACCGCCCACCTTGCTGAGATCCATGGATTCGATTGGCTTGCCTTACCCCGCGGAAGGTTACTCTACAATGCCACTATACATATCCAGTAGGCATTCGATCGCGAACAAGTTACAAATGGGGTGGCAGGTAGTGGGAATTTGAAAAGACGAGAGCGAGGTACGAGAAAATATGCAATATAGAACGGAGCAGACGGATTTATCTCATTCACAGTCTGGGCGATAAGAGAGGGAGAGGAAGAGACAGAGAGKGAGAGAAAGAGGTGTGAGACATCTGCAAGCCGCGAGTCGTTGGGCCTTAGTCCAATTCGTCGCTTCAGAGTTGACCTTATCTACAGCAGGTCTACCGGCGGCCTGTAACCAAGAAGGTACAATACCTTAACGCAAACACAAATCCAGCCGATTTGACTAGGTAGCCAGCCTTATTTGCTCCTTTGCTGCGCGTGGCGCTCGTTAGCAGATCTTGCTTGCGTAGCAGGTTTATTAATCAGGACGAATGATAGGCGGGACTCGTTGGGCAAACAAAGAACCGAAGTGACAAGGGGTGCGGCATGCATGGGATATATCATCGTACCGATCGATATCGAAGTCCGACTTGTAGATGTAGATCAAAGCATGGGATCCTCGATACGGACCTGTCGGGGCAATCTTTGCAACGCCTTTGGATTTCACATCAAGAATGGCGCGATGATATTTCAAATGGGGATTGCTGTTTTTTATGCCTTAGATTAGAGAAGCTGATTCGCTTGATCCCCAACTCTCGAGTTAGACATCTTGATGTCCATGTTGTTCCGTGTTTTGAAAACGGGAAATCTTGCAGAAACAGTCGGCAACAGAGGTACATGCCATCACTTGGATACGCACTATACCGCCTTCAGCTAGGCTCGAGGGGTGCCGTGCCAGCGTGCCAGCGTGCCACGGGAAGAGGCTAGGTACATGTTTGTACTTGTTCAGCTGCAGAAGAGGCTGATAGGCAGGGATGTGCTTGCGTACACTGTGGGGTCTATCAGTACCCTGTCCCCGCGTCGACACTACGTCTATTGGCTGGKCCAAGTTTAGCGCTCGTATCTTCACCACCATCCCACCCACGGACATCTTCATCACCGGTTTCTCTCCCTTAGGTACCTACCTACTTTATGGATTCAATGTACTTACCACCAGGTGAACGGGGCTGTCGTTCATTGTTCCGTGTAACTGATTGCCTCTAGTGTGAAGCGGATTTAAAACAAGACGGGAGATATACGAAAGCAAAACATGCCACGTCCCCTACGATCAAGTTGTGACCGCTGCCACTCACAGAAGCTGAAATGTCCGAAGCAGCCCGGAGTTGCAACCTGCTCAAGATGCTTGAAAGCCGGCACCCCTTGTGTTTTCAGCCCTGCCGGGCCCAGCGTTCGACGCTACACGGCTACCCCCATCTGCTTGCACGGTGACCTGGACATGAACATGCAGTTCGATTGGCCTTCACTGGATTTAGAAAATCCTTTGGCAACTCCGCCGGAAGTTACCCAGGAGCTCCAGACCGGCCCCAACCAACAAGATGGCCCCGCAGCAGCCGCCTCGCAAGACACACGATCAATCTGTGTGCGCCAGTTGACCAGTATGGCCGCTGATATCGATCGCGTGTTCCAAGACTTAACCATTGTATCGCATATCCATGTCCCTAAAGACCAGCCAACTCTCGACTATTATGCAGAATTCATCAACGACCCCCGTCGTCTCTGTATTGAGCACCTATTCACCCATGCCCAATGCCTTATAGACATCTACCCGAAAACCCTAAAGATCTTATTCGATACGCCAGACCTTGCCGAATGCCAAGATCCCAATTGCTCCCACACGGTCGAATTGCCTAGCGAATTGGACGACTTCTTTTCGAGTATGGATGATAACCACAGCGATGTGGACGTCTTTCTCTTTAACCTTCTGGTATCCTGTCATACCAAAATCCTTGATGTAATGGGATTAGTTGTCGATTGCGCCAGGACGTGCACTCAGGTCACCTTTTCTTCCCCTGATCTTGTTGAGCCAAATGTGCAAATCCCCGAGGTTCGAGTCGGAAACTTTGTTGCGACCGCTTCTGCTGCTGGCACAATGCAAACCGCCCTCTTAGTCCACGTCGCCTCGGTCCTTGTCGACTGTGCTCGGCGGCTTAGTAAACAAGTCACAGGTCTCGTAGAGCATGGGAAGAATACCAAACAGGTTCAGACACTTAAGCTTCAATGTGAGCTATTAGAGGAGAAGGCAACGTCCACGATGAAATCACTCGAGCGGGTTAAGGGTTTATTTACGAACCTAGGCTTTATGAAGTAGCCCCCCTGAAGCTACAAGAATTAAACATCATCCTAGCTACCTAGGTGCACATTACATCAGTATGCCTACGAAACAGCCCTCGCGGACGGTTATGCTCATCAAAACACTCGGCCTGGCTAGTAAAAACTTACCTCCTMCCTCAGCTCCTGCCACGTCTCCACCAACTGCGTCCAATCCGCCGTGAGGCGTACAAGATCTTTCATCAATGGACCTTCCCAATTTGCCACCCAGGGGGCGAGAATACTAGGCGGTTGGCCAGAGACTTCCAGGAGTCTTCGGGCGTGAACAAAGGCTCTAGCCGTAACGGAAGCCAACCTCTTTGCTGCCTTGATGTCCGACCGAAGCTCAGAAGCCCGGTAATGAAGATGAGGTCCCGGCATCTGACAAATATCTTCTTTCGCAGTCGAAATACTACTTAAACACTGTTGTCTATGTTGAACTCTACGCTTCAGATCTCGCCTAGCTACAAGGATGTCTCGTGCAGCCGAAAACATTGCCTTTCGGGAAGCAGCAACATCAATCTCATATATGTAGGATCTCTCATCGAATATTTGCCCGGAGTAGAAAAGCTCTGGGTATGGCGGCAAATCTGCCACCCATCTCGGCTGCCCAGCAATGAGACTGCTCATAACACTTTCGTATGGGACGTACTCATTGCATTCCATGAATGAAGGGCAATCAACTACAAGTGCATCCTTCGAACACTGAGGGCAAACTTGGTCAATTATCCAAACGACACAACATGTATGTGCGACACAACGCCCTAAGATGTAACTATTTGCACCTTGTTCGCTTACATACCGAAGGCCATGAATCGGCAATCGTACTTGGCAGCGATGATACTCGACGGTCACCGGATTGACGAAGACCCCCTCATCCTTGTTCGCAAATGGCTCTAGTGTCATCAAACAACGCGTATCGTGGAAGGAGAAGTGAATTCTCCTGCGAAGACCCATCTCGAGATATCAGCCAGGCCAAAGCTGAGAGCTATGGTGGCGCCTCAACGATAAAAGTATTAATTTGATTGGACACAATGTTCTGTGAGATGAAACGAGCATTAGGAATATTCACAGTTCTCATTGTTCAACGACGCTATTTTTATTCTATGGCTTTGTTTCCTAGCAACCAACTTGTTCGAAAATAGCGTTTCTATGTGTATGTTAATATTATACCGCGCAAATTCTGGCCCAATGACGGTCCAAAACCATACACATAAGATCAGGCATTATGAATCGCAGTCAAATTTCACTATTACAAGGAGAGGTATACGGTGATCCTCAGGCACAGGCTTTCAAATCCCCGCGCCGAGCCCTTTCGTTACCTCCCCTAAACAAGCAAAGCTGGACTCTTGGAGAAGAGGACATCCCCGAGACTCCCATCCGTAGTATCTCGCTAAAGTCTACAGTCAAGCGACTACCTCAGATTATCCCGCAATGCGTAAGAGATGTCCAACTGGTTGTAAGGATTAGGGATGAGGATTACGACAGCGACGACGAAGACCGAAGAAATGGCGTACCTATTACAGTCAGCGAGAACCGTGGCTGCGCACTCACTTCGGAAATGAAAGCAGACATCTTTCGAAAAATCGTAGAGAAACAGCAGAAACTGGGTCAACTTCAGTGTCAGTTGCTTATTCCAAGACACAAATACTTCCTAGCTCGTGAATGTCTTTTCGAGTCACTGGGCTTGAATCATACGTGTATATTGCCATATTTCAACACGCTTGAGGACGAATACTACGAGAAAAGGGCCGAAGTTGACAAACTAGAATGCGAGATAAACCACCTTGAAACTATACTCGCAAACTTTACAGGCGTTCATCTTTCCCGAGGTACTAGGTGGGATATTACGGGTGATGGTAACCGAATCTTGCCTTCATCTAATGCAGACAGATGGGAACCACAATGCAAATGATATGCTTGGAATACGAGTACCTACTTAGGGATAATAAAATATTTGATAACATCATTCTATGCTTGTTTTGTAGTTCCGTCTTCCTATTTATCTGCAATTTAGACAGGCGTGTGATGGCGAGTTGTCATTTAATAGGTAGAATCTCAGAGCATAGTCTCATAACGTTCTACAAAGCACAAAGCAGAGTAAAGAGCCATGCGGAATTTTTCTAAGCTTGTATTACTAGATAGTAACCTACCTTCTAGCTTCACCTTCAACCCACCTCCGTCGTTCTACGATCGGATACAAGGGGCAACCAGGCCCCTTGTCTGAGCTGCACTTACTTCCTCGAGGACCGTTCTAAACCAAACCGAGCCTACTTTCGTCGTCTACAGGCCCTACATTTCTCGTTAACATAGACCGTGTGTGAGTCCGGGGCATCCATGGAACCGATGAGGGGACATCGTCCATAGACTGGGACCAAGGGGCACTCGATGACCTCGCTAGAATAGTTCTCGCGATGGCCGCAAGAGAAGTGGCGTTGCGGGTGGTAGCACATTTTGAGTGAAAAGAGAAATGTATCTGGTTTAGAAAGGGCCGTTCGGTTTGATTTAGTAGGAAGTAAGTGCGTGAAGAGATCGATCCAGTCGACTCGGTATCTAAGAGTAGACTGAATGGTAGTGAAGCTGTCTGGTGAGTTGGGAAACAAGTGCTGCTGAACAATCTTTTATATGGCGTAGTCGGAACAATGATCATTGTTATTAGAAAAGTGCATTGTCACGTACCGTCTTTCATAAGGCCGCAATCTTGAGAAACGCCGAATATCCCCTTTTTCCCTCCAATTTCAATATAGCTTTGTTGATGCTCTTTGATCATGAGCTTGACTACAATGCATTTTATGGTAGTCTGCTTTGTACCCCTTAAAGTCTTTAGGTGGTCAGAAAGAGTCCTCTAACATCGCAAATGACTCCTTTCCAATATACCACTAGACTACGAGAGATTGAAAGCCTGTTTTGGTCGATCACCTTTCAGGGGCGTGAGTTACGCTTGCAACAAAAGGGGGTTAGCCGCAGAATTATCCCTATTCTTCACCCAGGTCAGTTGATGTGTACGTCATATAATGACACGGTAGATATAAGGATTCCGAAAATATCTTTTGAGCCGCAAACCTTGGCAGTACATACCGGGCATATTGCGATTTGATGCGGGTGCAGGGCTCCCCTAGTCGACTCTATATTGGAAGGGGGTAGAGGTAGCTGACATGATAAAGCTGGTTGGGATATTCCGTCTGGAAAGAATTCAAAAGTCTAACCAACCTGAGTCTCTTCAAGGTACACGATTCATCCCGTATAAGCGAAGGAATTGAGGCACTCTTGAACCCAGAGCAGCATGCAATGAAACCGCCATCTGCCCGAAGTGAGGTGGGAGTCTAGGATGTTGGTCTTCGGTCCGTTCAACGCTCCCACCTCATGACAAATAGGAAGCCGTCGTATTTCTTGTCTAATTTTGATTCTTCACTCACAGTCGGAGCACTGAGCCGATTTGGGACTAAATCAGGGAGACTTGTCTCCTATCTAGCCTCGTGGTACTCCTTCTACGCATTACCCCACAAAATATGTTCTGCATCCAGCGGCTCGCTTTCATCTGCTTCCCTTCGACTTCAATATAAACGGTGTAGCTGATTGGTTACGAAGGGTGATATACAAGGGGCTGCCACAATTTACCCGGAAGGCCTTTATCCGCTCGGTACCCAAGTCGCCGCGTCCGAAGATGTCAGGTCGTCATTGAGCATGATTCGGTCATTTGGCTAGGTAAACACTTTAATTACTTCTCTTATGCTTTTTGGGGGGCCTATATGGAAGGTGAAGATGGCCATGAGATCAACTGGGCCGACGCGCGTCCCACATAGTCCCTTATATAAAGGTTGGGAGTCGCCGGCACCTCAAGTCCTGCTGAATCGCCCTAAATCGCCTTTACCTGTCAAGCACAAATGCTCACATACTCTGAGAAAATGAAGGCTATTGCAGCAATCCTTGCTCTCGTGTCAGCCGTTCAGGCCCATTGTAAGCCAAATCGATTGCTACGTAAATCTGTTGTGCCCAAATGGCTAATGCAGCGTTGCAGATACTTTCCCAGCATTAATTGCAGGTGGTGCCACTACCAGCAAGTGGGAGTATGTGAGAAAGACGACAAACTACCAGAGCAATGGACCAGGTCCGTATTTGCTCTTGATCAGCTCGTTCGGGTGGCACAGGCTAACTCAACTCCCATGAACAGTGACCGACGTCAACTCTGAGCAGTTCCGATGTTATCAGCTCGCTCCCGGCAATGAGGGCGCCAAGACGATGACCGTAGCCGCCGGCTCGACTGTGGGATTCACGGCTGATGCTTCTGTCTCGCACCCGGGCACTCTTCAATTCTACATGGCCAAGGTCCCCGCTGGGCAGACAGCAGATTCGTGGGACGGCTCCGGAGCGGTGTGGTTCAAGATCTTCTCTCAGGGTCCTAATATCTCGCCCTCTGGTTTGACCTGGCCCAGCCAGGGAGCCAAGCAGGTGACGACTAAGATCCCGTCGTGCATTCCTGCGGGGGACTACCTTCTTCGCGTCGAGCACATTGCTCTCCACAGCGCCGGATCTGTCGGCGGCGCCCAATCTTACATCTCATGTGCTCAGCTGACCGTCACTGGAGGCGGCAATAAGACTCCAACTAACCTCGTTGCATTCCCTGGCGCGTACAAGCCGACCGACCCCGGTCTCCTAATCAACATCTACTACCCGGTCCCTACGTCTTACACAGCGCCTGGCCCGGCTGTTTTCACCTGTTAAGTGGGCTAGATGTTGGTTAGACAGTACCGAGACACGGTATTTCTTTAGGGATGGTGATAGGTTTTGAATGAATAAATGAACGATCTATTTTAAGTTTAAAAGCTGAGCACAGAGATCCCAGCTCATCTGTGACGGGTAGCTATTGAGCGTTACACTGTTAAGAGCTATTGGACGTCGTGAATGCCATGAGCGCTTGTGTAATAGAAGTGTTAGGTTTTAGTTAAGTAAGGATATTCAAATCACAATCCAATAGTGAGCAGCATGTGAATTATGCAATGTTTCATTCCATCGATATCAATAAATTAAAGTCCAATACTCATATCCATCTCGAGTTCTGCTTGCCCTAGTAACTAAGGGGGTATCAATGTGCACAGCCAAGAAAGACTCCTCCCTTTCTTTGGAAATTCAAGCTTCCCATACATCGTTCATCTAAGCGGTAGTGGCGTCGAAGGACAAGAAGGTAGAAGCCTTTCCAGCCTCATCCTCGTCCTGCTTAATGTTGTTGTCAAGCTTCTTCTGTTCCTCCGCCATATCGTCGGCGACGTCATCTCCCTGCGCCTGCTGGATCTTCAGGCGGAGGATGGTGGCTTCAAGCTTGAGGACCTTGTTCTTGATCTTTCCGCGCTGGAGGGCGTCGGCCTCCTCACCGGAAGCGGCGTCGATAGCGGGGTTGAAGGCCTCGTCCTCGGCATCATTGCAGATGCTGTTGACTGACTTGAGGAAGTCAATATCATCATCATCGGCGGCGGCCAGATTGTTGGGGTCTAGTGCACTGAAGACTGCAAGTGCTTCCTGCTCGGCGTTGCCCGCGACACCTCCCGAGATCGAGATATCATTATAGGTCTGCTGCTTGAAGACACCGGCTTGGACAGCGGCAGCTGAGGCGGCAATGAGGGCGATGGAGAAACGCATGGCGAATAATGGTTTGGTGTAAGGTCAGGAGGCCGATTTATGGTTTGTCGTTGACGACTGGCTGGCGTTATCAGGGCAAGCGAAGTGAAGGAAATAGAAGATGAATTCGAGTAAAGGCAAGAAGCGAAAGAACAGCACAGCTGTATGAAGAAGCAAAGCAAGACGGATGACTGGCTGTTGGGATGTTTTGCGATGGAATGAAGAGAGAAGGGATTCGCAAACAAGCGAGCGGCAAACGGTAGATCTTATACGACTTGATTTTCATAAGAACCGAGATATCATCTCAACAATTCTCGGGTCTTCAATCATCTCATCGGCAAATGTTGCCGCGGCCATGAAGCCTCGTAAACTAACCTGGACAGACACACTTGTGCTAGTTTAGGTGCTGTGCAACGCGCTTTGCGTGAAGAATTTCTTGGCTGAAACCCACGCCTCCTTTTCCTCCTCGGAGTCTAGCATCGTAGACCCGGCTTTCGGAGTAGTAGCCGACGAGGCCAAGGGATAGAGACGTCGAATGGTCGGACATGCTCATGATACCTACCTTGATAGGACCCTTCAATAACGGGAGCTATTATGGTGGAGTAACCCGGATCCTGAAGGCCGCTTTGGGGGTGCCCAGGCGCTATCGTGAGGCTCTCACAAGCCCCTGGTCCATCTCATTCGGGAAGTCTTCTCGGCCAAAGAGACGCACTGTCCCGATGTTGATATCCTAGATATGATTGGGCGGTGGAAGTGAACTGCATATCGCACCTATATAAAGGGAGATACTCTAGCAACATTGAAGATAAATGACTGATCATGCGTAGATCAGAAAGAGGAAGAGCAGCGACAAACAAACAGAAAAGACGAGGGGGGCGCCGGTCGCCTCTGCCTTCGCGTCGTCTGAAGTTGCACAAGGGTGCGCTTTGGGCAAGCGGCTAGTGTAAGCGAGAGACACTTAACCCTGGCCATCCCCCACTATCTCGGTGCTTAGCGAAACTACAGGGTAACCCCTTGCAGCCCCTCGCTACCCCTTCAGCACCTTGTGCCCTATCTTGTCGCCCCAATGGAAGCCCGACGGACATTTTTCAAGTCAGCATTCTCAAGCCGTGAAAATGGAAAGCTGAGCTTACATCAAGGGGCAATCTACGTTTTAAGCCATGGTCTTGAGACTGGCGGACAAAACTCGTGAACGCACTATCTACACCTTGCTCGCCGTCGTGCCACCTCGGCGGATCATAGAGCGTAATCGAATTCGTCTACTTCTTAATCGGAACCAGCCGCTAATTGAGAAATTGTGCCGCGGAGTCTCGAAGTATTCAGTACAGTGAGATTATTCAACCTTCCATCTGCAAACACAGGTAATATCGCGAGCTCCAGGCAGGAATTGATAGATCTAATTTACCCCTGACCTTAGCCTCTTCCTTTGTCTCTGAGAATAGAGTATAGAGCGATATGGCTCGCATCAGCCAAAAGAGCTAGCTATATGCTGGTGCAGGCACAGCAAGACGCAGCCATTATCCGAGACAGCTAGAAATGATTCGTTCTACGTTTTCTGGCGAGAAAGTTATACCTGACCGGCCAGGCGGTGGTGAATATACGAACGATGGATGGGCCTGTAAAAGGTGCTTTCGAACGATCCCGAACCGTACCAGTCAAGGAGATGCGCAAGCTGAGCTAATCTTGATTTATAAGACGGCGATTTATAAGGCAGTACTGATATGAGCAGTGCAACTCCAATGACAGCCGTCTATCGGGTTTTGCGGTTGGCTTCTTCGGACCTATCGTCATACCCCTCATCTATGGCGACATCCTCCACCGTCTATGAGCCGATCCGGTCGGTCCGGAGACCACTTCATGAACTTCATACAAGAACGGTGCGGGTCGCCGTGAATGAACCTAGCTAGCAGCAGAGAAAGGACACGCTGGTAACTATGGCCGAACAGCAGCAAAAGAAACAGCTCCATCTCGGCGCTTTCATGCGTCCAGTGAGCCTGCATACAGGCGCATGGCGATATCCCGGCGCCTACCCCGACGCCAATTTCAACTTTCAACATATCAAGTCGTTCGCACAGAAGCTTGAGAAGGCGAAATTCGACGCTTTCTTCATGGCCGACCATCTAGCTGTGCTGAACATGCCGATTGAAGCCTTAAGACGAAGCCACACTGTGACGTCGTTTGAGCCCTTCACTCTGTTGTCTAGTCTGGCTTCTGTCACTGACCGCATCGGCCTCGTAGCCACCGCATCGACGACCTACGACCAGCCTTATCACATTGCACGGCGTTTCGCGTCCCTTGACCACCTAAGCGGAGGTCGAGCCGGATGGAATATCGTCACGACTGCGAACCCGGATTCTGCGCGCAACTTCGGCCAGGAGGAGCACAAGGAACACGGCGAACGCTATGCTCGTGCGCGCGAATTCTACGACGTAGTGACGGGGCTCTGGGACAGTTTCGCAGATGACGCTTTCGTGCGTGACGTTGAGAGCGGCATCTTCTTCAACCCCGAGCGCATGCACGTACTCGACCACCATGGACCTGAACTTAACGTTAGGGGTCCGTTGAACATTGCACGTCCGCCTCAGGGATGGCCGGTGATTGTGCAGGCTGGCCAGTCGGAACCAGGACGCCAGCTTGCAGCAGAGACAGCCGAGGTGGTCTTCTGCGCTCCACGCAATCTCGAGGCCGGAAAGGAGTTCTTCAAGGACATCAAAGGAAGGGTCGTCGCAGCGGGGCGCGAGCGCGACGATATAAAGCTACTTCCTGCTGCCTTTATAATCATCGGGGATACTGTCGAAGAAGCCCGAGCGAAACGACTGAAGCTGGATAGCCTTGTGCACTACGAAAGCTCAATCGCATCGCTCTCCATCGCGCTCGGCGCCGATGCGTCTAAGTTTGATCCAGATGCTCCTCTGCCAACCGACATTCCTGAGACTAACGCGAGTAAATCGGGACGAGAGGGAGTCCTGAAGCTTGCGGCAACTGAAGGCTTGACCGTCCGCCAGCTTGCACAAAGATACGGCGGATATTCAGGCCTCGCCTTCGTTGGTACGGTACAGACAGTTGCTGACGAAATGGAGCAATGGCTGGTGGAAGAAGGCTCGGATGGTTTCAATGTCGTTTTCCCCTTCTTACCACAGGGTCTGGACGATGTGGTCGATCGCTTGATACCCGAACTGCAAAGGCGCGGTATATTCCGGAACGATTATGAGGGGACGACTCTGCGTGAGCACCTCGGCCTCAAGCGTCCAAAGAACAAGTTCTTCCCTTGAGCAATTATATTTTATTTTATTTTTTTTTATAACTTAGTGTGTGACACGCAGGGAATGTATCAATGGGAGCTATTTTACGAGTTAATCTTATCTGGATACACTGGTTCTTTTACCGCATGGCAAATATCAACCCACTAAAGACGCATACATTACCAATTCTATCGTATGCGCCGTGCACTCTTCGGTCGGTAGATCTGATTTCTGCCCAATGGTTACGGCCAGTATTTCGCTACAGAACACCATCTGGAAACATGTAGTTAATGGGGTAAGCAAGCGTGTTGAGCCACTTATATATATATAAAAAAACCCAAAAAAAACCTATAGACCTCCAAAGCCATCCACATCCCTGAAGCCACTATAGACAGTCGAGCGAGACATCTCTCCTTTGATAGGCCAGAGTAGCCACGATGTATATCATTGGCGTATTCGTGACAGACATGGCCGTGTACAGGTACCTAGGTAACAAACGTACAACCGTCGTAACCCTGGAGAGATTCGAGGCTAAGGCCTAAGAAACTGATCCGCGGCATCCTCAATGTGCCATGCCATGATCCTGCACAAGTTTTAATTCCCATAACCTGGTTTATCGGTCAACTATGATGGCTAGTACTAGTAGTTACCTAGTTAATACTTACCGGGATCGATAGGGTGCGGTGGCGGCTGCGGTTTCTCATCGGCGTAGCACATCGGCTCTGTCTTGATGAATGCCATAGTGAGGATTTTAAAATCTGTAAGTAGGTAGACTCGGATGTTCGTCTTACTTCCGCTCTGACTTGAAGAACGTGTGATCGAGAGGATAGTTGTTTGGTTTGATTTAAACATTTCTACGGACAGCTTTGCTGGGAAATGCCCAATATATAGATCATTTGGACATAGTCAAATTCCTCAGTAGACAGCTGCGCATCTGAGTTCGATCAACTTTTTTTTCTTTGAACATTCGCGAGCGCCGTAGTGTACTCAAGGCCCATGTTCGCACTTGGGTGCAAAGCGCAGGGGATCGAGAGCTAACCCTTCCATGTCCTGCGCAAATGCGAACATGAGTTGAAAGCCTTCAGCGAACCAACAGATGACCGATCAATGAGATTAGCCTATAACTTAGGTAGGCTTCTTACAGCAACTGAAGTTTCTGAAACCTCACGTGTGAATTACCATCTACCTGGGTACATATTTCAAGTATGCTAGTAGAGGCAAAAAAGTAGATAGTACACGACGGACGCAGATCCTACCTCATGAAACAACAGTCTTAATTATATAAGTTGATTTTTTATGAGGTTGGAATAATTCATTTGGCTCAGAGCGGCATTTTAGCTACGTGAGACATACGACATCCGCTGGGGGCTTCCCAGGGGAGAACCAGGATAAATGCTCTAGCATGTTGTATATAGAAGATTATTGTATGGAACTATATTAAGAAAGGGAAATTAGGTGATGAAATGATTTTGCTCCTCGAACTATTGCTAGTTTTTAATATAGTGTCATTCATATATGGTTGGATGGACACATTTCGCTCTATTACATGTGTATGTGGAAATATCATCATAAAGCCACACGTAATCCCCCTTTACCTCACAAGGTTCTTCTCATGCCATACGCAGGCTCTTCTAGGAAACTCCGCCGAGTTATATTTGTTCGGACATCTCACAGTATTTGGGATTAGCCAATCACATTCACCAGCTTCCTCATATATGTCAAGACAGCCTGACCACGAACATGACGCATATGCGTAGTAAAGCGTTGTGGCTTATAATGAAMCCCTCCATTTGCGCCGAGACCGAAGAAACTCGAGCCTATTGGCTGGGCTGTCGGCTGCCAGAGGAGAAAAGTGCATTTTCATGTAGGGTTCCGCCACTCATTTGCGCAGTAAAAGGGTATGTCGCGCAAATGCGTGAGGCTCTGCTGCGTCAGCGCGGGATTGCTACCCTGCGACGCTGCGTATTGCAACTTAGTCGGATGATGGATTTCGCGTCAACGTGGAAAATATTAGCACGATACGTTACAGGCATCGTGATTAGCGGTCTCCCATTTCATATACACTCTACTAGTCCCATGTTTTCTAAGGTTGGCCCAGAAAGTACTAAGCTCAGAAGCCCTATTGGGACATCACTCCAACACAGTAGCCCACCATCTATCGGAGATAGTATACCATGGAGTATGCCGTGGACTTCTCACCACCACGAGATTTAAGGGCTTCTAGCTCACCGAGAGAGAGGACTAAGAATTTCGCTATCGAAACCGGATTAGGGGGCAACCCTGACATACGGCCTATCAAAAACCCAATCTCAAATTCAATTCATCGTGCTGGGACCTTTTCAACAAGATCAGATACGCCAAGTACGGTGGAAAGCTTGTGGGACCTCTCTTCAGCTGTGCACTCGGTGGCTAGCCCCGCTTCATATAAGGAATATTTCTCCTTGGAATCGGATCTGCAGGCAACCGACCAGTGCGAGAGGCGTTCCGATAATGACGATAGCCGCAGTGATGCGTCTCATATTGCAGAGCTTAGGTTAGCAGGTCAATTCTTCATAGAGCACTTTGCCTTTTCCGCTACATCCAGCAACTCAAATCTCGATAAGCACTGATTATAGTAATGGATAGAGATCTTCCTAATGGTTTACGTTCCAATGACAACGATATACGGATGTCCTTTAAATCCCCTAGAGACAAGTATGAACGCGATGCCCGACACAGCCAAAACGATCACGCCGTGAACAGTTTCGATATATCTAGACCTGAGGAGGCTGGCAGTGAATTTGAAGATGACGACTTTGATTCTGACGACGAAGAACATGATGATGAATGGGGTGGAGAGCCGGATAGAATCGAGACAGCCGTGTTGAAGAGTGTGGAGGACCTAGCATTCGCTGCTTGGCTGGTTGTAGAGTTACACAAGGATAAGGCTCATAGTGAAGCGTGGAGGATTGGGGGTTGGCAGAGAGGTGTAGCCAACTGCCAGAAGTCACCCGACTCCGGCGGCAGTTCACAGCAATCATACGGGGATTCGAACGGGGACCGGAAATCCTCCAGATCACATAAGCGGCGGCGACTTTCCAAGTCTCGTGCGAGGGGTTCTGACGATGGAGAAGGAGAAGAAAGAGATGATGGCGAGGGAAATGGCTCGCCCGAGAATCATGATGATGGCTCAGCGTCTGGCGATCCAAGAGGCCGATATGCTTGCCCTTTTAATAAGTCAGACCCTGCTCTGTTCTGCAGCAATCCCATAACCGGGGACCAATACCGAGTGTGCGAGTCAGGATACAAAACCATCCAACGGCTGAAGTACGAGCATCTACCAAAGTTTGGCATGCTAGGGCGCTAATGTTGACCCAGGGAACATATCAAAAGAAAGCACTTGCTCATACAATGTGAACGCTGCTACAAGAACTTCTCGGGTAAGGGTAAAGCGACGGAGGAGAGTCTTGCTGAGCTGAGGAGACATCGTCAGCAGCCAGAGCCATGTGCTGTAGGGAATTTTGAAGTTAACATGGGTATAAGCGTGGAGCAATGGACGCTTTTGGATAGAAGTGGTGGCAAGAAGAGACAGAAGATCTCTGAAGTGCAAAAGTGGTTCACCATATGGGAGACAATCTACCCAGAGAAGCCTCACCCCCCACACCCTTGTGAGTTCTTCTCCCACAAGTAATTATCTATGCACCTCGATAAATATTCTGACGATTACTGCCAGGGGCTGAACGAACGACTCTGGGAATAAGGCCATTGCCAGCTCTAGCTAGCACTCAAAGTTTCGCCAATTTATTCCAGAAGTTCCTAGATCATGGGACTATGTCCGGTGACATCCAATTCATTCCAGGGCAAGAACAGCTTATGAAGAGCCGTCTGAACTCATTGGCACTGAAGGCCTATAGTGTCCACACGGACTTAAACGATACACCTTCCCTAGGAAACTCTTCATCCAGCGACCAGACAACAACTCAAGCTGCTCTGCCTATGACCCCCGTCTTGCATAGCTCAAACTTAACGAGCATAGCCCAGCGGCAGATCTCGGGTTCCAAGATCAATAGGCACGGGAGTCAACCATTGCTGATACGAGATTCGCAAAATCAGTTCAGTATGCTTCAGTCACAGATCCCGACAAGTATACCGTATGGGTCGCAGAACTTTCCGAGTTACGGGGGGAGCCAATTAGCCAGGGTTTCACCACCTGTACCTGGTCCGCCTCAGGCTCTAGTCTTAGAGCAACCGGACTTCGATTGGTCTTTCAGCAATATGAACCAGGACTGGACCGGCCTCCAGTATCCTTTGCAAGTAGATCCTGAGAATCAAGACATGTCATTCATGCCGCAGAACGAGCAAAACTAGAGACCGACGACAGACTAACTGAGATTACCCATCGACTTTGAAAATCTCTAACGAAGCACCTTCCTGTGGCAACTCTCTTTAAACCATGCCTTTCCCGTGGTTTGTACAACCTTTTTTTTTTTTTTTTTTGAATCCCTTACCCCAGAGGATTGAGTCTTATTTTATAGTCTTTCGTTTGTGCTTGGCTCCGGTGTCATCGGCTAGGAAGTAACGGAATCACGAAGACGGAACTTGGTTAGGATGCTTGGGCTTCAACCTCGATAGAATAGTCTCTTATAACCTTTTCTTTTCTTTTCTTTGATGACAGACCTGTATCTGATTTTCTCCTTGGAAAAAGATACTTAGGGTTTCGTCGCAGTTTTCTGAATATGGATTTTGGGGTCCGGATAGATGGAGCGATCTAATCTTCTTTTCGGTTGTTTCTATGTCAAGAGTAATACACTTCATTCTACGGGAAAAGTTCTACATTGGTAACTAAGACCCTGTGCCCATATCCCGAAGGCGTACCTTCGTTTATGATATATGCCTTCTGGTGGCTCTATTGGTCAATGACTGCGGTTATAATCTAAAATACTTGTTCATGATGCATTGTATCTGCCTTGATTGGGGGCCGACTCGTCAAGTATCAACAAATCTTACTAGAACCATGGTGACTTCTTTTGCTAAGAACCTTGGGAACCTGTTAATAATATTAGTTTTATAATTCGGCTCAGCATATCAGCCTACTGCCAGCAACATGGCATCTCATCCCACACACGCTTACATCGTTCATTTTCTCTTTCCTGCACATGTTCGTCATCAAGGCGCACCGTCAGTACTCTACCAGACTCATCTTCTGGCCAGAATTCCATCATCGGGGCTGGCGCGCCTGGGGATTGCAAATCCGTGGTAACTTCTAAGGCACCTCCTAGGCCAGCTTTCTCTCCCTTTTTCACTTTCTTGTTAGCATTGAACTCTACACGTTTCATCATATTCCCATCGCTATGCTTCGCTACGGGAGGCACAAACACGTCTTCTCCAAACGCCAATTCACACATCTCCCCATTCCTTGCTGCCTCGCATCGGAAGATGATCTCCCGCCCAAGCAGACGGCAGCAAGAGTGCAGGGGGCACTTATTATCCTCGCTATGGCTAGAGCTCTTTTCGGACGGCAGGATTTCATATCCACATGCGTGGCTTTCCCGTTCTGTCGCGGTGAAGTTGAGAAGCTCATAGTGGTAGGCAGAATGGATATCCTGGTACAAACACATGGTGGCCGTGGTCCCCCTGGACTATGTACTGTTCAATTGATAACTACGGCCGGTAAGGACGGTGGCTTACTCCGTGCTTGTGTGCTCAGATAATCTATATCTCGGGCATGAATATAGATATGGACTACAAATACCGCGAATAGTGTCTGTGGTTGTTCCCTTGTCGTCAACTTGTGTTAGAAGGAGACAATGGCTAAAAGAATAAATAATAAGTAGTCTATACGGGCCAACATTGAGGCATTGTTGGCATGTCCTTTGAGCCACAAAGTCTCACCTATATAATAAAGGACTGTTGACTATTGTTCAATACGATACCAACAGTAGACTGACAACACTTACGACGTATCACGATAGTGCCAATGTCGAATAGATACCATGTGTCGTGTTCAAGGTTATGATGCCCTTAATAAAAACCATCGATTGGGAAGTGAGTTACGCAAATCCCTAATACTACATTCAATGACTCAACCCCTAATTGCAAAAGTGTTGAAGACTCCATGTCGCCACCCATTTCCATGCCTTTTATAATACTTCTTATTACATCTAGTCATCGTCGGTGTATCGAGGGCCTGCAGCAGGTGTCTCCGCGTTGTAAGCGCCCGGCGTAGGAGCACCGAAGTATCCGCTCGATGACGCAAAGCCGCTAGCCGCCGGGGTTGGGGCAGCAGCAGCAGCGGGCGTAGGTGCCGAGTCGGCTCCCCATCCTCCTTGCCAACCGGCACCAGGTGTAGGTGCATTCATCGCACCCGGTGTAGGCGCGTTGTAAGCACCCGGGGTGGGGGCATTCATAGCCCCTGGCGTAGGAGCACCAAGGAGACCAGCACCAGGGGTGGGTGCGTCGTAAGCATTTGATGAACCGCTCGCTCCAGGCGTGTAGCCCCAACTGTCAGTCCCGCTGGCTCCTGGAGTAGCTGCAGAAGCGCCGTAAGGCGTCTTAGAACCCCAGTTATCACCACCACCACCACCACCACTACCACCATTGTATGCTGGTGTCTTAGACCCGTGGCTGAAATGATCGGGCGCGGGCGTTTTAGCTCCCGAAGACCAGGCAGGCGTACGGCTACCGCCTCCATAAGAGGTTCTGCTTCCGTCGTAAGGATTGACCGTGCGCGAACCGTCGGCCCACGCCGGTGTTCGACCACCATCGCCACCTTTGCTCCATGCGGGAGTGCGTCCACCACTTCCTCCCGCGGACGGCGTCTTCCAAGCGGGAGTTCGTGACGAGGCTCCGCCCACAGGAGTGCGACCTCCGCTCCAATCTGCGTTCCCTTGTTGAGGTCTTCCAAGAAATCCGCCTTGGCCAGGACGGCGGTTGTCGTAGTTCTTGATTTCACGTCCAGTGACACTATCACGGACCGTAAGATCGCTCTTCAGCACGCTGATGATTTTACCCTTGCTGTGCATCTCTACACGGGCATGCGTATCAGTGGTATCCTTGACGCGGCCTAGCGTACCTTTCCAGCCGCCCTTGCGAATCGTAACAGTCTGGCCGATCAGCTTGTCGCGTCCAAACGTTGCCTTGGGTGGCGGCATATTCTGTCTGTCTCCATTCGGGTTCAACTTCCTCGCAGGATTCATAACGGTCAAATCAGGACCGGAGTTGGCCGCATTGACACGGCCGCCTTTTGCCGATATGGTAGACACGTTGCTAACCTTAGACACAAAGATACCGGCATTTTCGGTAGTAGCGTTTGTGTGGCAAAACACGTAAGTGCGGTGGATGTGAATAATCTTACCCTGTCGGCCCATGCCACCGTACTCCTTCACAACGTCATCGGGCCTAATCTCGGAACCATTGCGGTCGGCAGCAACGGCGAGCTTTCGCTTAGGCAGTTTATTGGCAATCTGAGAAGGCATAACCTGCCTGGTATCACCGTTCTGATCTAGCACGACCAATGTCTCGCGATCAACTTTGACGATACAGCCCACGGTCATAGTATCGAGCTGAACAAGATCCAGCAGTGAGTACTGACCCAGAGTTCCCTGGCCACCGATGTCACTGGCCTCCCTGAGGTCCTTACTGAACACAGTGATCTCGGTGTTTGTCTGGTCAGTCAAAATAGTGACGCGGTCCTCAGAGATATTGACTACCATGCCAACTTCATCGCGGTATCGACTGCCACCAATGACTTTGACGTGATCACCTGTTCGGAATTGCTTGCGGAGGCCCTTAGTTGGTACCTCAATGGTTTGACCAGCGAGATCGCCTTCAGTAACTGCAATCGTGACAATGTCCCCTTGAACGTTCGTAGCCTTGCCAACTACACCTTTCTGCTCGCCTTCGTAAACCTCGACGACGTCACCTGGCAGATATGTAACGTTGGCATTGCTGTCTTTGAGACTAGCTGCGAGAGATTTAAGATCGATGTTCTCTACCCCGTCTTCACCCCCAGACGCGAATTTTGTGACCTCCTCTAGCGTCGGGTTCACGTCAGTGATGGTTAGGTGTTGAATTTTGATGTCCTTGACTTGGAAACCCTTTTCGAATTCATCGCCATTGTAGTTCCATGTGTTCGTCTGACTGCTATACTGAAGGGTGCGCGGGTGTCTCTTTCGAGCTTCTACTTCGCTGAACAGTCTCTGAGGAGGTCGCGGTCCAGCAATCGGGCGTTTTCGCTTCTTATCAGCCCCCATAGGGAGGATGGATTCATCCCGTAGCCCGTAGTCCAGCCTAGGGATGAAGCGCACTCTGGCATCGAGACCGTTCTCCGTGATATCGAGAACCTGTGCGAGATCTCCCGCATGCTTAGCGGGCCTTCGGAGTCGCACCCAGGCGCCAGGCTCTAGGGTGGGCTCTTTCTGGACCCTCAACAGGTCTGGTCTCTCCTTGATATCGACGAGGATGAGCTTGGTGCGAGGATAGACATTCATCATGTCCTCGAGTGCCACCATCACGTCGCTCTGACGGGGTGCCTCCACATAGATGAGGCCCTTCATGATGGAGTTGGGACCACCTCGCTCGAAAGCTGCTGTAATAGCTAGCTGATCCTTCGTATCATATCGTTCGATCACCCTCTTCATGATGGCCTGGATGACTTCACGCTCCTTGCCTTCTTTACACCGTACACCCCAGATACCCGGATCGTCGACGCTTGGTAAGAGTAGCCTCTGAGGCACGATAGCGGAATCGCCTATACCTCTAGTAGCACGGCGATTGCCATATTTGCGGACGTAACCTTCGGCAGCGCGCTCGAGGTCTTCCTGCGTGATCGCATCGCGTTGTCGGTCAAGTTCTCTGTGTCTTCGATCGTCGTCCAATCGACTCTGCTCGCCAAAATCGCCAGGTTCTTCGTGTTCGATGAATCCTTCATTCTCCTCAGCGGCCTCTTCGTCATCTTCACCCTCATCCTCGTCGTCGACTTCGGCTTCAATATCGAAGAAGGCGTTGCGTTTGTCACGACGGCGCTTACGACGATGGCTCTTCAGGCGGAAAGTATATTAGTCACGAAGTCCGATAGGGATGGAGAAGCGCGTAAGGCATCAATCAGTAAATCGGGGACAATATGACTCACTTGAACCTCGTCCTCTTCATCCTCGTCTTCCTCGTCTTCCTCTTCGTCATCATCGTTTCCGCCAGCTAGATCGCCATCGCCATCTTCATCCTCATCACCCTCATCAACTTCTTCCCCATTGCGAGCAGGCGAGGCTTTTCTGGCTTGCCGCTTTGGTTGCTCATCGTTGTCCTCGTCGCTGAGGTCGGCTGGGGCAGGATTGAAGTCCTCCTCGTCCTCGGACTCGGGTTGATCGTGGTCGCGAGGGTCGCTCATTGTATCTGATTATGAGGAGTGGAGACTAGAGTAAGATTAAGTTGCGAAAGGAGACGGAGGAGGTGAGAAGCGAAGAAAAAAAAAAGGAGATGAAGGTTTGCGAAATGGATTTACAGTAAATGGCTTCTTTATGATGAGCAGCTGCAATCAACAACGTGCTAAATCTCTGGGATAATTCTGGCGAATCCAAGCTCGGGCCACTCTAGCACGTAATGAGCCTAGCGCCGAATTAAATCACCAATGATTGATTTACAGTGGATCGCCGTGGCTGCGTGTTCGTTACTATGTACCTCCTAGGTACATCATAATGGCGTAGTACTTCGATACCTCACCGATGCTTGTCGAAACCCGATCTTGAATAAACCGAAGCCTCGCACCTTCTTGTGAGGTGGCCTATGAAGATGCTACTTTTATGCAAATGCAAGCTTTTGCTGTTCAACTCTTGTCTCTCATGAACTGAGTGTTTCTCATCTCGGTGATTATGATGCACGATCGACTCCAGCCAATGGTATAGTATCAGATATATGTAACTACAAGATTGATCGATTGGTATAATGATTAGTATAAATAAAGATGAAAGACCTACATAGTGGAAGGTGCTCGCCTTGTCACAAGAATAATAATCAGCTAAGCTCTGAGGACTAGGGATTAGCATTGGTCATTAAGTCAGCCTTAGTCCAGATAACGATATCCATATTATGGAAAGGATAGAACCGCAACAAACCCCCATCCTCTCGGCATGAACGGTCTATATCTATCGGACCTATGGAAAATGCGACTTGACGAGGCGTGGGACAGGAAAGTTAGGCTCTCTCAGCTCAATAACCATTTCTTGAAACGTAAATTGCCATCTCATTGTATTGGAGCCGGTCATGCATCCATATGAACTGATTGACCACCGGCCCAGCTAAACTCATACCACGCCACCAGCCTACCGACCTATTAGGTATTCCGCCTTCCCTCCCATGCGATGGCTACTAATATACAGGTTGAAGCTTCGAGTATGAGACCCCCCTTCAATGATTGGTCTTAACAGCATGACCCCCGCCTCTTGTGCATCAGATAGAGAATCGACTACCCTTTTTTTTTCTTTCAAAAGTGGCCTACTCTAGGCGACAATGGAGTAAACAATAAAACTTCTCCTACCCTGGCATGTCCTTCACTAACAAACTCAGCGAGCTCGTTCATAACCAAAATATGAATGCAGGCCCAAACAACAACGCCTTGCTTCGCAAATGCATGTAGCAGTCTGGAGGGTAGTGCCAATCTATAGTCTCGCTCAGGATTCAGGAATATGTTCGGCATGAGGCTTATTCTTTTGCTGCTTCAGCGAACTGTGTCGACCTTCCACAGATTGTAACCGAGCACGTCAAATCTTCACGCCCCAGACACCTCGTCCACCACTCACACCGAGCCAGTCACCTACGCCATCGCCATTGTGGAGTGGAGGAGCCCATCCGAGGTTACCAACTTCGTAGTCACACTGCCAACTGGCGACCGGGGTTAAATGCTTCTCAGCCAATCCTACACCATTAGAAGACAAGCCGCTCGTGGGGGTGCTATTGACGAGATCCCATAGGAGGACTTGGCAGTCGTCACCTCCTGAGGCAAGTAGTCCTCTCCTCCCTGGCGACCATTCCACTGAGTTGACAGCTCCGCCATGACCTCGCAATTCTAATAGCGCCTGTCCCGGATGCCGCACATCAAGGATGCGGATGACATTCGAATCTTGCGCGAATGTAGCCAGCATGTAAGTATCGTGGGGTGAAGTCGCCAACCTCAATAGGGGTGGCGCATGTGACATAGTCTGCTGGGCAAGCGTAGGGCTTATTCTGCCACCGTTCGCATCTAAGCCATTGTTAGTAAGCACTGGAAGATAAGAGGGCGATCTAAGTATCATACCTCGGTCGTCCTTGGCAGTTGGTTCATATATAATAGTGCTATGCTCCAAGCTCCGAAGGTCGAACATCCGCACGCTTCCATCTTGTCCACAGCTAACGAACACGTCCACACTATTGGCACAAAATCGAACATCATAGACTTCCTTATCGTGCGCAATCAGTTGTGTCTTGGCCGTAAGGGACGGAATATCCCAAATTGTGCAAGTCGTGTCAATGCTGGAGGTTATGATTAGACTTGGAGAGACGGTGTTCCAGTCCAACGACGTGAGAGGCGCGGTGTGGTCCGGCGTCTTCGAGTTAGACAATAGCGCCAACGGAGTGAGCTTCGTTATGGGGGCACCGAGGGCGGACTTATTTATATTGTTCGAATGCGTTGACTGAGCATCCGACGGCAAGGACCACAGCCGGAGATGGTCGCCAGAGGTGGCTAGAAGATCGGTAGACTGTTTTTGCGAGGACGGGGGCTCCCACAATAGGCGCGTCACTGGGTATGAATGCGTCGCTTCGGCGATTTTCGTAAATTCGATGCTGTACTTAGACGAGCCGGGGGTATATATATCAGAAGGAGTATTAACAATTTGCGTATCGAGGATTTGGATCTGGAGAAACGTGGTTAGTCAATCGCTACTACGGTATGAGCTTAGAACTTTTGGGATGTAAGCATACGAAATTGTGCCCATCTTCTAGATAGCTTCCAATGGCCACCTTGCCAGCTCCTCTGCCCTGAGGAGCCCACTTGCACCAGTCGAATGCGTAAAGCGCCCAAGGAGCTAAGTAATTGCTCGTGGAAGGCTGGGCATTGGCGAGCTCATAGCCCACGGTTCCGGGCGGGTTGCCATCAGACAGGCTCGAGTCGGCTCGCGGCCTGATGTCTGCTAGACCGAGCGGCGTGTTGGAGACGTGTCGCTGAGAACCCGGGGCGCCATATTTGGGATCTTGCGGCGACATGTATTGGGATGGGCCGGCGGCAGATCCTCCGGGAGTTGTAGGAGTATAGGGAGAGTAAGCGGAGGTAGATGTCTCGTAAGGCGCCGCAGGGCTAGATCGAGAGTAACCATGTGTTATACTCAAGGTGGGCGGCTTCGATGGTGAAGCATATTCGCTCGGAGAGTGTTGTATTGCGCCCGACATGGTAGGAAGGGTGGGCGCAGTATTGGCACTCATGGCGGGGGGACGACCGGGGCCCAATCCTCCAGGTTGAAGGACGTTAGGTACACCCGAGTTTTGGTATTGAGGATTGACGGGTTGCGATGCGGGTTGATCGAGCTTGATGTGCGGGCCGGAGGCGGTGGTGAATTCTCGCGGAGATATTTGACCGCTGTGGCTCATAGTGGGAGAAATATGGAGTTCGTCGTGCTGGGAGCCATAGGTATTAGTTCGTCTCGGGGCGGCTCCGTACTGGCCTGGCTGGTTCATGTTGGATGCGCTAAGCAGTCGCGACAAAGCTGCGAGACAGAAGTGGCTGCTTCGATCGCTATTGGCTCGGCCGGCGGTGAAAGGGCGCAAGCGAAGGCAGGGAGAAAGCGAGGGGGAAAGAGTAGGGAGCGGTGGCTCGACTTATCGACGTTGACGTCGGTAATCACTAATAACTTGGATGTCGCAAGCGACGTGAGTGTTGGGTGGCAGTCAAAAAAAAGCTGGAAATAATTATGCCCCTGCAGAATTCGCGACGTCGGGCGGGAGGATCTGGTTGGGCTCTTGCGGCTACTGCTGGGTGGCACTACCACTACCGCCGCAAATGGTAGCAATAATAATGATGTTGATGATGACAACCCAATCTTTGGTCGCAGCCGATGGGAATTGCAATCTAATAATTAGGTAGCCAAGTCGCGGCGCTGTGCTATGCGTCGGTGCCTGCGCCTATGTCTCTGGCACGGGCTGCTGGCGCTGCCTCTGGTTGCTAATTGCAATTCCAGTGGGAAGTTTTGAAGTACGCCGTCAATGAGTTTGGAGATGGTTGGGCAGTGGGATGCCTTCCAATTGCTAGGGTCGAATTGATCGATGTTACGGTGGAGTAGCTTAGGTACATACATACAGAAGGGCACAAAACTGACCGGGAGTATGTACACTATGGAGGTACACGTACCTGTGGTTTAAGGCATTCAACCCCGGGGGCAAGTTAAGGTATGTACCGCACACAAGGTTCCCCTCATTGAGAAAGAGTGCGCGGGCTTTATACACTAAATATGTACCGCTATTAATTGCCCCTGGGGCCTTGGGTATCTCACCTTTTTTTCAATCTGCTTGTAGCTAAAAATAATAAACTGCACATTCGTATTCTAAGGCAGTTCTTTAGGTATGGAATGCCGCATTCCCAGAATATGGAGTGGAGGGCATTTATCGCTACCATCTGCAGTCATCTGAATTAGCTGCAGAAGGTAAGCATTGTACATTGGACGGACATAAGAGATACATACATATCTGAAACTCAGACGGTGTCGCTAGGTGCGATGTAGAACTTAAACGCATAAAGGCGGTTCAATGTTGACAACTAGGTGCCTACATCATTATACATCTACAACGTGCTGAACGTGTAAGTACCTACCTAAGTTACATACATAATTGAATCTTTAAGCATCCATGTATTGAACAAGGCCCGCCTCGGACACCTCTAATATTAAAACGTCGTTTATAACTGTTGTATTAGTAGCAACTTGAGAAACAAAATCGCGCTCGCAGCTGATATCGGAAAACATCCCGCGTTGCCAGCTGCTCAGCAACAGCCCACCTACATCCATGACCCGATTGTGCCTAGGTACATACATCCATAGGCAGCTAGCGGCCGACAGTGGGGTTTGAATTCGGCTTCTTCTACCTCCATGGATCCAGGTACCAACCATCCACTGAGAATCGTCCGAGATTAATAAAAGAGACTCTCAGACTGTATATCTTCTAGTTACTTGCATAACGTCTTGTCAGCTTCCCTCGGAATCTTACTTGACCACTCTTTATCGCCAAACCCATCTCAAACAAAAAAAAACACATCTAGAGTCTACCTACCGAAGAGCACATATCAATTCTATCACTAGAGCAGAGAATTGCCTCAAGACTCAGTTCATTCCCTTGCCACGCCACTAGCACTCCAAGAGAACCATCATCGGCACCAGAGGAAGCTTATTCTAGCCACCAAAGAATTATTATAAGCATMCCTAATTTTMCCCGCCTGTCTATTCCTACACAGCCGAGGCACCAGCCTAGGTACTCTACTAAATCACACAGGACTGAATCATTGATTCGTCTCCATGGCCCGTCCGAATGCTACAATGGGAGACGATCTCCCGTCGCTTCTGTTGTTACCCCCGCCTCCACATCCCGCAACCCGGCCCGCTCTGAACGCCGCATATGAGCCTCCTCTCAGAGCCGCCATCTCAAAAATGAAAAATGAAAAAGGCGGAAAAGACGGGGCAGTTCTAATTGCCGCACTGGTTTCACCCGTTCTCACGGGACATTCAGTGCGGCAAAAGTCGCTTTCTTGGCCTCACACGCAATCTATTCTAGCTGATTTATACAGCATCATATCTGTTATCTGTACTCAACTATCGGTTCCTACCGATATTCACGCAGGTCCGGGCTCTGTAGACGTTCGAATTGTTCTTGTTGATCACGATCTGTCCAAGCCGATCACGACAGATTCTAAGCCAGCAATAGAACCAAACAATACAGTAATAGT
This sequence comes from Hypoxylon sp. E7406B, assembly GCA_000931505.1. Classification (NCBI taxonomy): domain Eukaryota; kingdom Fungi; phylum Ascomycota; class Sordariomycetes; order Xylariales; family Hypoxylaceae; genus Hypoxylon; species Hypoxylon sp. E7406B. Next base: position 103,409 of record JYCQ01000210.1, on the reverse strand, counting down.
CGATCTTCCTACCTTCGCTTCAGCCTATCATCCATGGAAATACATATTCCATCCAAATAACGAATCTGGCTATCAATTACTTTCGGCATATCTTAAACTCTTCGAAGGCATTCAGGCGTTGAGACAGTCCCAGCTAATTGTTGTCGACGGCGGGCTTTCTGTCTCCGTCGGACCATCGGTCCCTCCACAGTCATCCTCCCAAACTAGCCCTCATTCCATTGTGTGTTTAGGAGGCACATTTGATCATCTACACCCTGGGCATAAGTTGCTCCTGACCGCTGCTGTCTTGTTGTTGAAGGTGCCCGAGAAGGACGCATCGCAGCCGTGCCAGTTCGTCATTGGCATCACCGGAGATGAGTTGCTGAAAAGGAAGAAGTACGCAGAGTTGGTGCAGCCTTGGGACGAACGTGCTACAAACACACTCGAGTTTCTAGCTACTGTACTCGAGCTGTCTAAGGACGGCTGGAAGAAAGGACGGACTCCGCGAATCGCCAAGGCCGATGACGAATATGTTTCATTATTCCGCGATGGCACCATCAAGGTTCGATGCGTGATTATCCAGGATGCCTATGGACCAACCATTACAACAGAAAATATGGATGCACTCGTGGTTTCAGGTGAGACGAGAAGCGGCGGACACGCCGTGAACGAGCGACGGAAGGAACTTGGATGGCATCCACTGCAGACATTTGAAGTGGACGTTCTCGATACCGAAGGGATCGTGCACAAGTCGACGGAGGCGCGAGATTTTGCAACGAAAATAAGTAGCACGGCCATTCGGAAGCAAAAGGCCGAGTCTCGCGCTTAGTCTAAAGATCTGATTCTCGCCAAAGCGTGTATCCGCAGAAAGTGACCGACAATGTTCTACTACATGAAGAGGGTCTGTCCTCCATCCACCAAGAGATCTGCGCCGTTAAAGTAGCTCCCAGCACGACTCGCAAGCATCACGATGGCCCCCGACAGTTCATCCGGCTCGCCCATCCTGCCCATTGGATTACGGCTATACCACATCCTTTTTGCTTCGTCTAGACCGTCGCCCTCGTTTAAGATGGTGTTCATATAGCCTGGCGATATGCTATTCACTCTGATTCCATATCCCGCCCACTCTCCAGCCAGTGACTTCACCATAGAGATCACCCCCGCCTTAGAGACGTTATAGGATACTTGAGGTTGGGGAAAATTCACCCTGTGTCCGGAGATGCTCGCTATGAACACCATGCTCCCCCTGATCCTGCGTTCTATCATAGTCTTGGCGATTGCGCGAGCAACTAGGAAACCTCCAATTGTATTGACGTTCATCACTCGGTTCCAGTCTTTTGCCGACCAGTCTAGCGCATGTCCACAGGCGACCATTCCAGCAAAGCTCAGGAGAATATCAACACGGCCCAATAGCTTGACTGTTTCATCAACAGCATTATTCACACCATCCTCGTCCGTCACATCAACTTTTAGAAAATGGATCTTCGCTTCCGGGAATTCGGATTTGAGTATACGGAGTCTCTCTTCCGCCTCTGTCGGATTCATATCAAATATCATCAGGCCTTCGAGGCCATGTTCGAGAAGAGCTCTACATGCCGTGAAGCCAAGATCACCTGCTCCACCGGTGACAACGGCGTTCCCTACTACACGAAAACGCTCTTGAGCACGGACGGCCGCCGGTGCTTCGCGGGGTAGGGGCGGAGGTGGGGCCGTCAAGGAACCAGGAGAGCCGTCTCCCAACGATATCTGGGGTAGAATCCTTGACGTAAGATCGGATCTCTCGGTTGTCATCTTAGCGTATCGATTGGATGGTAATAATATAAACACTAGGTATGAAAGTTGTAGATCATGGCAACGGTATATTTGACCGTGGTCTTTAAATCTGCGTCAGAGACTGCGGGGTCGGCTCTATCTGCATTATGGATAGAAGTGCAGCTTGTGGACTTGAAAGATGTTCTTCTCCACTCCGATCGTGGACTTCATGCTTTGCGAAATCGGGATGAAAGTCTTGCGTTTCTTGGTACGAATGCAGACTACCAATGTACTATTATCATTCTTCAACCATCGTCCAATGCGTGCTCACGATCTGGCCTATTTACCAGTCCGCCAAACGGATTGAGGGTCCTGTTCTACAGGCCGCAACCTGTTTCCGAGCATCCATATTTCTTCAATTAGAAATGCAAGCTACAGCCACTTTTCGACCCGGTATTTGGAGTGTCAGCCTCTCTGTCAGACCTCGCTACACGATTTGATGTAATGTGCAACCCGACCGGGGTGCCGTTATTTCAGCTCTTCCCAAAGTAGACCCTCACGTTTTACCTCTCCAAAATCCGCTTTAGCTTGAATCCATCTTACGCTTTTCGAAATCTATGCCCCCCACGCATTGCGGCTGCGTGGTAAGGTACCTACCTAGGCAGTATTAAGATAGTATAAAGATGAGTATGCACAGAGTGTAATGATTGGCTCCTTAGATGAAGGATGAGGATCAGGATGGGACTGACTACGTGTGTACGCGTTCTTTTCCTGCTTCGGGTTGCACATAGGATCTGGCGGTGCTTTCCGTACAGACCGAGACCTACCTAGCTGAATTAAGCGAATCAGCGAATATCCTCTTTCCTACTTCTTCGCTCAGGCCCTGGCTTCATGTCATTATCGTTATACTCCCTCTCGTGTCAAAACATACACCAGTCTTACCTTTTAAATGCGATGTTGCAAGATTCCGAGCCTAAAACCTTGCCGCCATGCCTAGTTATGGCTTCTGCTCAAATCAACCTTCAGATCCCCTCGCGATAACTCCAGATCCCGATATTTCGGGTTTAGGCGTAAGGATGATAGTTCCATTCAACAAGTGATGCCCTAACGATGGTTTCCCAGGTTCTCATTGGATTTCTATCAACGGCGTACATAATACTCATTATTATTGTCGTGTATTACATATTCGGCTACGATCCGACGTTGAATCCGTTTGGAAGAGAACAACGCGATACACTTGTACGGACTCGGCCAAATCCGTTCGATCAACTAATATTGAAGGTTGCAAGGCGGATACTGTGCATAAATGCTGCACGATGGCAGGTATCGTATAAAGATGGGCGGCTAGCTGCTGCTTTTGATAAGGTACTTGCTAGATTCTTTTATCATATTTACCCCTTCACATGTACTCCCTAATATATATGCATTTGAATCAGCGAATAATCAGTTTCCAGTGCGCTATAAGTATGGCCGATATCCAGATCGTAAATGGCCTAGGAATCCTAATTACGGGGTCCGTCCTCCTTCCGCAAAAGCTATCGGCCCTGCATTGGAAAATGATCGTCTACTTGGGATGGTTCTCCTGCATAACAAATCTATCGGCACTGACATTCCTCCGGAGTTACTTGATACGGAACCCTTTCGAGCGAGTATGGAGACTTGGCTCAACGTTTGTTCTTCTCGTAGGCTTGATAGTTGCTCTCATCCCCACTAGCCACTTTTTCTGGAACCCCGAGGACCTTGGAAACGTTCACGACGCAGCTCCGTCGGCCTACGCAATTTGCTACTTTAACACCGAGCTCAATTATACGTCATATTCAGGGTTCTATGCAGGAAAAGATGCAATGATTCTATCAATACTCCTCCTCATCTTTAGCTACATGGTCAAATTATTCAAGGTGTGCCGTGGCTTCGGCCACCATGACTTGAGAAATCTCTCCGTATCGGCATTTACCGTGGAGAAGTGTTTGAAAAGTGCGGCGGTATTTCAGAGGCTGATGGGAAGTACATCGCTTTTAGAAAGGACGGCTTCCAATATGATGGTTGCTGCTCACTTTGTTGTCTGCATATGGGTTGATATACTCAGCTCAATGGCATCAGACGTAAGTTTGTCTTGTCTATCCTACAGCGTATCTATGCCGTTATACGTAACTTGTAGATTAACCTCTAAGCCACAGATTTTCTGGTTGATAGTATCTCTAGCCTGGGGGACTCTGCGAATCACAGAACTTAGCCAAGTCCTTCAAGCAGCCTCTGCTGCCTCTTTAATCCCTGATGAAGACTCTACATGGTCGTTTGGCCAGATACTCCCAGTACTCCTGATAGCCGGGCCAGTTCTTATTTTAGTTCGATCTGGGCGAGAAGCATTCGTTCCAAGTAGGCAGTGTACCGTTTCCAAGAGCCCACGTCACAATTTTATTAGCATATCCAAAAGCTGTTATTCTAATTGGCATATGCAGGTTCACACGGCGACACCCAAGACGGCACACCTGAACCTAACAACAGCAACTCAAGTACTATAGAGGGTAAGGGCTTTCTCGTTCGCAGTACTGTTGCAAATGCCTCGAACAACTCTGATGTGGAATTACCTTGCTGACTGGATAGTAGCCGGGGTCGTACTTCCACACGATGGAGGCTCTCATGCAAGGGAGCCAAGATTGCCAACTGAACCTAGCATCGCGCATTCAGATGTAAAAGAGGATTGCTGGATCCTCGACCCAAGGTTCTTCACGCAATACTACGAAGAAAGCCAATGGATGTGCTGGTCGCCTGTGATCTGCATCGTGTACACCGTCTATGCGACAGTATTCATATTAACCCTAAAGTCAGACCCGCTCCAGGCAATCACGAACTTCATCTTTTGGTTCATCCTCTTACAGGGCACATGCATCCAATATCATATCCTTTTTTGCTCCGCCATCAATGCGATATGGAAACACTACACGGTCCACCTTGTAGTGTGGTGTTACTTAGCGGGTGCGATATACCTCTCTATCTTTGGTACTACTGATAGTTTCGCAGAGGAGGGTACGAATCTCCTATCTTGGAGTTTTGGACTTTTGCCTCTATATACGGTGGTGGCTACATTTGGCTTGTTCGTTTTCACATTAGCTGCTGCCTGGATTTCACAGGTAGTACGAAAGGCCGCTCTCTCTACACCAGACCCCTGAATGGCACCACGGGGTCCTACAAGAATACGAATGGGAATGAACTAGTGATGAAAGATGGAAGCGGAAGAACACTGTGAAATTCAGAGTGTCCAGACATCCCAGTGTCACATCATTGCTGGATGCAGGACGAAGAAGAAAGTCGTCGCATTCATCTAATTAGAATCCTAACTCTAAAACCTGGTCATGGCCATCATGCTCAAGCCTCCTCCCATGCAGGCCGTCAACTACCTACGAACACAAATTCGCCGCGTCTCCCTTTCCGGCATCTTTGCCGCTCTCGAACGGGGCAACCGGCTCAGCACAAGGGCCTTCGTTCCAGCCGTTGTAGTACAGATTCATCCAGCTGCCGGTAGTATTGCCGTTCGTCGTGCTGTTCTCGTTAACCGCTAACATTTCACCAACCTTGCCGTTGGGACACAAGTTAGCCGTCGCGCCGTCCGTGGTCTGGACTATACCAGACGACGCCTCCTCATCCGGGTTGCCAGTGTGGTACACAGCCTCGCAGTCGCCGCGACCCCAAGGGTCAAAGCCCCCAGGGAGACGCGCATTGGGCTGCTGCGTGTACACAGGGACGAAGCGCCAGGCGACGCAGTTGAAGATGCCGGCACACTGGACGCAGCAGTCGAGTTTGTTGGAGACGGCACCAACCGTGACAGTTGCTGTGGGCAGTTCGCTGCGAGCCGGGAGGAAGGAGGCCGCGTTAATCTGCGCCGACGGGTTGCAGAAATTGGGAATGGTGGCCGTGGGGTAGTCGCCGGCGATGGAGGTGCAGACTTGAGTCGGGCCTGTCACGGCCGGCTCTTGCGCTACATCGGCTTGGACGCCTGTGGCTACGGCTGCTGCGGCTCCAGGCGGGTTAAAGTGGGTGGGAACCGTGATAGCGGTAGGGGGCGAGGCGTAAGACAGGGGGGTCTGATGAGCACCAAGAGTGGTCAGGGCAGTGAGAGTTAGAGGATGAGCATATCCCGTGACGGTTGAAACTGAAGCAGTAGCTGTGGTGGCAGTTGTGGTCTAAATAAAGAGTTATTGAATATCCAGGGCAAATAATATTTAGGAGTAGTAATATTTGGTTTACTTACGTCGGTAGTCTGTCGAGCCTCAATGGGTCCGGCTTGAACTACACCGAGGCCAGACAATGCGGCTAAGACGGAGAAGCCCGCCTTTAGTGAGAAGGGTGCCATGATCTTGAATGGTGATGCCAAGACCAACTTAGCTGCCCCGATGAGATTGGCGAGTTCAAAGCGAATGGAATTGGCCTTATCGGTGAAGAGGGTTTGGTCGGTTTGGCGTTTGTAGAGCGTTGTAGAGAAGGATGAGTTGGCGGTGGAGGCAGGGAGTAGAATTTAACCCTGGATATAGAAATAGAGAGACGTCCTCACCCGGTAATGAGACCTGCGATAGCCCGCCTTTTCCTTTACGCACGTAAATGATGGACGGGGCCTCTTCCAACTCCCCCGATTCGCGAACCCGGTGGGTGACTGTCGCTACGGGTGAATGACGCGTGAAGTCTGAGTGACGATCCTAAGCAGATATCCGTTCCCAGCGCAAGAAATCTCCCCACAAAGCTGGCAGCTGCACACCGATGAATTGGAAGATGTAGATCAGTTTGCTACCAGTGATGTGTAGGTGACGGCTGTCAGGTAATTAAGGCAGTCAAGGTGGTAGAGAGATAATGGGCTGAATAGGAACCCTACCTGGTGGGTGTTGGATTGCTACCGTACATCAGATATTTATTAGAGACCAGGTTCGAGATCCCCATCTGCGGAGATCACCAGCAGCGAGATCTTATTCCCTTATTAGATGTGGGCATTGGCACTTTACCGAGTTTGCCTACATGGTTCAGCAGCTACCAGGGCCAAATGGGGACCATTTACGGCAGGKATTTTGCGAGACGACTCTGATCGTGGACTTGTTTGCCTGAGGCTATGAAGATCGTCATCTCTGGAGAGCTTACTTGGACAGAATGACTGGGTAGATATCTCGAGCGAGCCGTTTTAGATGGGCCGGTGCATGACAAGTAGGGAACAAGGGAACAGGAAAACAAGGGGATAAAATGATGCGGAGGATCTTCCGACAAGGTCACAACGGGTGTAGCCCCCGTTGCATCCCCGACGTCACCCAATATATTTGAGTGAAGGGAAGCTCTGGGATCCATGTGCGATGGCTTCCGTCAATTCAACGTGGTGAACCGATGTCTTGGTAAGTTGTACGATCCTCTTTAATTACATACATGTAGGTAATTTTTTTGAACTTTCGACCAAGTCGTCAAGGTCGGTTCAGGGTTATGTAATGTGTAGTAGGGAAGAGAAGAGTACCTATTAGGTTAGTAGGGTCCCTACTACATGTATGTATGTAAGAGTTTGCTTGATAGCGAACCAATGAGAAGCCCCTTAAAATATGCATGTCTCGAACCGCGGCACATGCTCACCCCCCATGACCCTGCGACTGCGGTATCGATAACTAACCTTATCGATATGACCCGGGACTAGACAGCTGAAGCTACATGTATCTATCTACTCACTTGTTCTGTCCGCTGATATCATCTTCGGTGGTCACCTCGACAAACGCCTACGCAGACAGTATCACAGAGCCAACACACACATTTTCGACTGATAAGCTCCGTCGTGTCGTTTTTTCCGCAGCGCTATTTCACGTTGAACTTCTTTCCAGTTTCTACAGTGTCTACATATATCCTTTCCAAGATGCAATCGAGAAGACAGCTTAAATATTAGATTCCAGATAGCATACCTAATCATAGCTTGATTCATACAAAGAGACAACATGAGCTTCGGAAACTCTGTACTCTCGAAACTGGGAATTGGTGAAGGCAGAATGTCTACCCTCTTGCCTCTACATACGTCACCTCCACGGCACTCCCCAGAAGAGCATGACCTCGCAGAACTCTCTCCCCGACCAGACGATGCGCTGCTCTCGCCAGACTTCTCCCGCGAGTCGACTCCCAACGGTATGGATCGTAATTCCACGCGCTCCAAAGGTAAAGGCAAAGCTATCGCCTTCGCTTATCAAGACCGCCCGCGCTATTCTCGATCTAGAACAACCAACTCCGTGAACGACTATAGCTTCGCGACGAGTAGCAACCACAATGATCTTAAGGTGCCTCCTGGGATCTGGCGCCCGAATATACACACCGAACGACGTAATAGCAGCAACGCTACMCCCGCCCTTCATACGTCCTTTGTTGAGAGCATCTTCATGGGACGAGCCGACCGCCCCGCAGACCGCATGCTGCGTTCCGAAGTCGATCGCACTTTTAAGATGTTACAGCGACGGGAGCGTCAGATGCAGAAGGAACTACAGAAACTACTAGACGCTCAAGGCGCCGCGCTGGAACGGGATCTTGCAGGAGATGATGCAGGCAAGACTCCATCCGAGAACTCCAGGCGAGCGTTATCGCCTGATTCGACTGCGTCGACCGTACAGCCAAAGCTATCCGGAGGGCCCGTAGTGCCAGTTCGCCAGCCTAAGAAAAAACCCATGTCAAAACGACAGGCGCGAATCGGTATTGCTCGCCTCGTCACTCTATTGGCTGACCTAAAGAACGAAGAGGATGCGTACATCGCTGAAGCAGTAGCCGCGCGCAAAATGGCACTGTCTAAGTTGCGTAACCTATCATCTCAACGCAAATCCATTGCGGCCGAGATGAAGGCTTTGGAGGAAGACAACGAGCTACCGATAAAGACAGAAATAACAACAATGGAGGATCAACACCGCCAGATCTCCGCCAATATCGAGAAGCTGGAGGAAAGACTTCGGGTAATGAAGAGGACCAAGGCCGATCTTGAACGTAGGCTCGAGGAAGCCCGAAGCACACGGGACTCGAGCCTTAGTGGCTACAGGGGCGCGCTGAAGCAGTGCGACCAAGGAATAGCTGAGCTCATGAAGTACCCAGGTATACAGGTGCTAGAAGTTGAGGACTTGAAGGAGCAAGGGGACGAGGTTGTTGCTACGCTTATGTCTAAACACATGTCCGGTGTTGAGTTCCTGTCGCTGCGGCCGGAGAGACGGACAATTGAAATGGCAAAAGACTGGTGGGAAGGCGAAGTCGCTGTGCTCGAGCAGCGCAAATCCGTCGTTGATAAGGAACGGGCGGCACTGGAGGAAGGCGGCGAGATATGGCAGCAAGTGGTGACCCTGATCACTGACTTTGAGACGAGGCTACAGGAGTCCCTAGAAGAGGTCACGAAACAGCGCAACTACGAGTTCGGCACCCCAGACTCTCTTCTCCGGGACCAATACAAGAGCCTCAAGAAGATGCTGCGAGAGCTTCAAAGGCTCTACGGTCATGTCGAGTCGAAAGGATGGAATCTCCTGATCGCTGCCATCGGCGCCGAGCTCGCGCATTTTGAAGGGGTTAAGGACGTCTTGAAGGAACTGATACGCAACTCTGGATATGATGACGGGTCGCTCACGCCGAACACACCTGGTGGGAACGACCTGGTTGATGTTCGTGAGAATGACGCCTTGGACGAAGGAGCACACGCTGATGGGCCGGATGAGGATGAGGAACTGAGCCGTAGTGTGGTTCGGCGTTGGGATGACATCGATGAACAGCAGCAGCATCGCGACAGTCCTCCGGCTGATTTGCTAGGCGGAGATGGGCACCGCGAGGAGAGCGACAACGAAGTTCCTCCCGGGTTACTAAGCGAGATCCAACATCACGAGAGCGAGGACGAGCATCCCAACGACGTCCCCGTGGAATTCTTATCTATGCATAGTCCTGCGCGCAGTCGAAACGAGCGGCGCGATAGGCCGAGAAGTGAGAGCAGCGAAACTAATAATGAGGTCCCACCCGACCTGCTTGCTGAGCCTCGAAAGGACGACGATGAAGTTGACTAGAGCGTCAGCCAGTATCTCTGGGACAGGTGGGGCATATCCTAACTGGTCTCTTTATAGTGATTTGGGTCTTGAGCATAGCGAATCACCTTGTTGGAGTATTAGGCGCGAGTTTCTCGCTTGTTTGCCCGTGTAGTTCGTACATGACGTGGGCGTAATGGAACAGGTCATAATAGGAGTTCAGGCTTGCGACGGCCACCGTGGGCGGCTTTAGTTATGTTGGTACACGGAGTCTACGTATTAAGCGGCTGGGCGTTTTAGTTTGTTTGACTACGATTATCCATCTCATTCAAGACACCTGGTCAAGTCTTCAGTGCTCAGTAAAGTGGCATTAATGCATGATGCTAATGACAATAGGGGTCATGCGTTGGCAAGCGAGTCACACAAATAGGTGAAGGTTGCTTGTAAATTGAGATGCGTTCTCTTATCCCTATACGTAACACGACAGGAACATCTGTCGACCTACATACAAGTAACAATGAAGCAAAGGGTGTTTTTTTTTCTGTTTTCATTCGTTCGTCTATCGTGATAGCAACAAAATCATCGAAATGGATATATGACCCAGCAATAACGCCTGTTCGTGACGGAAAGAAAAGGGAAATTCCAGGCCGAGACGGATGATGTGGAGGCGACCGAGTTCCTTCGCTTACTATTCAGCGGCATGTTGACCGGTATGATATGCTGCGTTGCGATGCGGTCGGAGGAGTAGTAGTATAGGGACAGGGCGGTTGGTGCTAGCGCACTTCGGAGGGTATCTCATCATCGCAGCAATAGCGGTGAAGATAAAGAGTCGAGGGAATATGGCGTCCTCGTAGTATCGCGGATGCCCCCAGTACTCAACGGTCCTGATCATCCAGAGCCCTTGACCATCTTTACCGTGTCCGATGGAACCAGCCGCTCGACCCTGCTATCGCAACGGATTGGTCCATTACCCATTCACCAACACCCAGGTATTTTTCTATCCATTTGTTCGCCTGCTTGTCTTCGCCGATGGACACGCGCTCAGTGTTGAAACTGGTATACGGACTCTTGTTAGTTTCTTTCTCCATTTCTCGTACAAGCTACTCTCTCGCCGTTGGTATCTCGACGTCGCTACCAAGAGGCTGATTGTGGCCAGGGTGTACAACAAAGCGGGACGACGCATGTACTCACGTAAGACCGGTCGACCTTCTCATGCCGGCGAGGATAGTCGAGACTAGAGAGACGGGATTAGTCGCCAAAGACAGAAGGGGTCCAGAGGGCATTGCGTACTAAGAACCGCATCAACTGCGTAGTGAGTAAGTCGTCCGAGCTTTCCCCAGAGGCCAAATGTCAGCAAGTTGAGAAACTGTTGGAGCCAAAAGTAACGATCAGAGCTCATGGACGCTTTGAGGAAATAGTATAGATAAAGGACGATCCCGGCGGAAGCAAAGCTTTGCTTCTACCGAAAAGCGACTTAGGAACTGCTGGTATTCTAGTGGAAGGGGGGGAGATTGGGGGAGATTGGGGGAAGGGGGATTATGCGCGCAGGAGGGACGTACCACCATCTTGACGAAAGGAAAGGCTGAGATGAATGAGGAATGACGACTGTTGGTGATGATTCGTAGAGGACCTGGTATCGCAATGTGGTATCGAATAGCCTGGCGGGAAAGGTAACGTGTCTGTTGCTATTTGTCGTTGTGTGAGGGAGAAAGAAGGAAGATCACGAGGCGTTTGTCATGAGGGTTGGTAGGAGTAGGTTGCTAAAGAGAAGGCGGAAGGCGGAAGGCGGAAAGCCCCATCGCTTGCATGGCGTGTTCTGCTTGCGACTTTGGAACCTTGCTAGCAGGCGGCGTGGCGGTGGGCCACTGGTACCAGCGCCTAAGCAACTGCCTCCGTAAGGTACGAATTTGTACCCATCCAATTACACCCAACGGGTCATGACCCCACAGCCGGGGGTTTCGGGCATTATCTAATGCACCAAGCAGCAATGTACCACTTGTCTGTTATCTAATCGCTTATCTAATTCCGAGGCACGGACCGTATGCTTACATAATATTATTCCCATTCAATAGTGGGAGCTGCAGATAGGGGCTATGTTACACAGCTACAAGTCAAGGGCACCTGTATAAATGTGTCGAGATGTCCTCTGGACGATAACATGCAAGGTTTAGCTGAAATGGCCTAAGTCCTAGAGCAGCCACTTCACCTGGTGAATTCATTTCAAGTTTTTATTAATAGAGGGTAAAGCAACAAGTAGCTACACTCGTAGAAGTCACACAAGCTTGGTCCTTAGTTGGTGTCACCCTTCCGTGCTTCGACCTGAGATATTGTCTTGAGAGCATCGATTGATGCATTCGGAGGTCGAATAGATGCACCAGCTTCGGCGTGAACTGTGAGGCGCGGGATTGGATCCGAGCTTCTTAGTGGGCGATTCCCCAAAAACGTCCTTCTTCAGATGGCTGTAAGTCAAAGAACACTACAGCTAATTCTAGGGGTATGCCCTATAGTGTTGGCTTGTGTGATGGTAGCTTCATTAATCTGATTTGAATCAGTCTCGAAAGATGGCGATTGATCCAGTTCTTCACATAAATAAGGCTACCTCATGTGGTCTCTAACTTTGCAATAGCTGAACCCCATGTCGCGTAGTATGCACGCTGAGGCACCCTTATAGAGGCCTGTAAGGCCCAAGTTCTCACGATCCACATTGCAGGACGCTTCTCACCTCATCCGGTGGGTAGATCATAGACTCCGCCATAATGGGGTGTAAAGAATTCTCAATGTTATTTTGCCAGAGCGGCGAAGTAACTCGAGCCAGACAGCGAGATGATGATGCCGACGAGGGGCCGACGAACATGACGGTAGACTTGATGTACTATGACTTCGAGATGAAGCACGCATCAATGGTGTGTGACTTGTGCGGGGATGTGAGCCGGTAGCCCTATTGTAGGCAACTGATTTTGTATTATGTAGACGGCCCCGGGCTGTGACGCGTGCGTCTGTTCGCGTATATGGAGGAGAGTACCTGGAAGAATCTCTCTATTTGTGTGATTGGGCTGAAACAAAATATTAGCGACTACTCTAAAAGGGGCTAACCGACCCGGCGAAGGTGCCTGCAAGAATCTTTCTAAACATACAGTGATGTGATCGTGGTGGCTGTCCAGAAGCAGTCTGATGGAACGGCTGAATATCGTGGGCCTTTCGTAGCTCATCTGATGTCGGAATATGGTAAGGGGAAGAATATTCTAATATAGGCCGCTCTTGAAGCGACCTCGAATACCTAGTAAGCTGTTATAGAGTGCAACGGTACAGAATTGAAGGGGAGATGGGTCGGAGCAGTTGGATATGGGGTAACAATGTTGAAAGGGAGAGACTGGGCGGAGCATATATCTCAAACGGTAATGGTATAATTGCCTTACGGAATATGATGTGTTTCTAGAAAATGTGTAGCGTATAACCGAGCCTCGTAAACAATCCGTGTACTGATCGTTCTGATGATGAAAGGATAGAGTGAGCTTCGTGTCATGGTAATAGATTCTGTACACCAAATACTGAACAGTCATTGTGTCTATTCATATATGATTAGAAGGTTCCTAGACTGAAGGGGATGACCGCCTATTTATAAGCACACTCACCTTTTTGGCCGTCATAATTATATCGTGATTGGATGTGTCAGGGTTTCGTTGTTAGAAGTAGTGGTCCTGTGGGCATATGGAGACGTTGTCCCATATGATGATCTTCTCGAAAGAGTAAAGTAACATTGTTATGTGTATGAAGAAGTGTAAGCGCTTAGACAGATTCTTCTAGATAAATGTTAAGAGTAGGATGTGATTGTCAAAGTTTACCTGTGTGACATCCGGGAACCACATGCAAAGTGTTTGCAACACCGACCTGCCAATATCGGCAAGCTGGATCGGCCATGATGTGAAAAGCGGTGCGCTCGCACCGCACCGCACCGCACGTACCAGTATCGACACTCGTTCGGTAGCTCAACGGCTGCGGTTTTTACGGGGTCTCTACTTAGGTACCCACGTTGGAACATATATATATATATATATATCCTTGCTTTTCCTGCATTACTTCTTGACTCTTTGAATTAACCAACTTTCATCTATTGTGTTACTAAAATACCTTCAAGAGGAAAACGTGTTTCACACTACATTCAGCTCGGCTATTAGGACTAACCAGATTCTCATCCCTTTCATTCGTGAACAACGAGCCGATCACTAACGCGAGGGGAGGGATTTAGTTAGGCAGTTATGGTAGAAATTATCCGATTCATTAATGCTTTAACTGAAATAGCTATGCTAGAAACTGGGGCCATATATTGATGGATTGTACAGTGCTCGGACGATTAGTGAGCTCTTGACTGAATAATCTTTTCCTCCTCTAGTAGGTTAGGCTCAGGAGCTTAAAGCTGGGAGCTTTCATTTTTCAGGCCATAGCTGGAAGAGAGATTCGATAATATTTCGAGTTAATATCTGGTCAATCCCTTAGTCAATATTCCTTAAACCCGACTATGAATGAGTTCCTTAGATTCGGTCAAGGTTTTTAGTCACCACTCGACATATTTCCCTATGCTTATGACAACCTCAGCGATAACCCCAATTAGCTACTAAAAGCGAGATAGATAGAGAATAGCGGCTTGACACAAGAAATCGAATTTAGTTTGGTAATCGCACTCCATCCCAGTAGAACTATGTGCCACGTGTGCTAGTAAAATTCGCTTCTAAGCAACCAACAGGCATAGAACCAACATCATTCTCCACTTGCTTGCCGCCTCTATTGCATATGATAACCATTTTCTTCATACTCTCGATGCTAAGCGTTATAAAACCCTTTTTATGATTTAATGCAAAGGCCTATTCGGTGCTGCTGAGTTAGAAGTATGACCACCTGACGACCTTTCAAAAGCTGCGAAATGGTGGTTCCTAATTCCAGACCATTTAGAAAGGTCTGATAATTCAATTCGTATATTATTAAGAACCCAATTTTAGAGGGCTGTTAGCTGAAACTCGTTTGGCGGCGAGCTCCTTGTGTTCCTCTGTATTCCCGCTATACCACACTGTAAATGTAAGGCAAACTTCACTGCAGCTCACTATAGGTACAGTGGGGTACAGCGCATACGTCGCTATAAATATTGAATCCAAGTCGGCATCTTATACCGCAATCAATATAACAGCTAGTCAATCAATGTAACTGAGATTGGTATACTGAATACTGATCTAGCTGCCTACTTAATAAGCTAACAGTTTGACAGACTAATCAATTAACCTGCCGTCTTATAATTTGACTGAGCAGTTGACAAGTTCGATGCCAGCCAGTAAACCACTCAGGTACCACAGGTACCTCTCAAAAGTAATTGGCTAAGAAGGCTCGCTGTAATTATAAGGGGTAAGCGCTACAAAGCCGGTGCTTGGGCTGCCCGGGCCCTGAAACTCGCTACCCGACTACTTTCAGGGGCTGTTCCCACACACATGCAGCAGGTACACAGCCGAGACATGTAATAACATAAGAGGCCTGTTACGGAAGCAAACCAATCAATGACTAACTATATGCGCGCAGCAAGTAATGATATAAGATACATGTATTGGATTTATTTTACATGTGCCACCTTTCTCACAGCTGTGCAGCCTGCTTGAGTTCTTCGACCCATTTCTCGGCCTCCTGAGCTAGATCGGGATCGTACAGCCAATGTAATTCTCCACCATCTCCACGTGTGAGTGAAGAATCACTCCAGATGACCCCTGGCGGCAGCTTAGCTCGCTCTGATTCCGGCAGTCGCTTCGTGTTCATCTGTTGGGTGAGGTCGAGGACCTTCTTCACACGGGCCTGGCGGTAGGCTTGCCACTTCTCGGCTGCCTTGTCTAGAGGAACATCTGGCGAGAGCTTGGAGAGGAGAGTAGCTAGGGCTCGTACGTCTTCAAATGCTTGGTTGGCACCTTGGCCGGCGGTTGGTGGTATCGCGTGCGCTGCATCCCCAACTAAGATGACCCTCTTAGACTCAGACAACCATGATGCTAGGGGCGGGATGCCATAAAACGCCCAGAACCCCGTACGGTTGACCGGCGTCGCCTCCAACGCTGACTGCACCACATCCGGCCAGTCCGACTTGTTCTCCTGAAGCATGTCGTACAGTTTCTGTTTATCTTTTCTTAGTGCTTCCCAACCTGCTGGGTCTAACTCCGCAAATCGTCGCTGTGATCCGATAAAGAGCTCAGACCCGTCTGGCTTCTGCGGGACTAGTAGAAACGCGCCTGACTTCGCCATGACAGTCGCGGGAAGCTTGTAGCCGTCGGGAATGCGAAGTTGAGATCTTTGCACGACACTGTTTATACCCATAAAACCTGCATATATTGGCTTTACTTGCGGTAAAAAGGTCCCACGAACAGACGAGTGGATGCCGTCAGCTCCAATCAGGAGAGGTGCAGTTGCGACCTCCCCGTTTTCGAAAACGAACTCCACGTTGTCCGGACCATCTGAAGTGATGGTGGCCAGCTTCATGCCATAATGTATTGGGATACTGCGTTCTCGTAGCATGACCTTCATCTCATCCAAGAGTTCCTTGCGCATGATACGGATGGCCTGATAACCGTAAAGCTTCTCCGAACCGAAGTAGTATTCATCAGTAGTCTGATCCTGACCATCCTTGAAGGTAAGCACATCGAATTGTAATGACTTGTTGCGGACACGCTTATAGACGCCGACACTGTCCAGAACACGCAGGGCATTGGGAGAGAGCATAACTCCGCCGCCTTGGTCAAAGTCTTCGGGGCGGGCTTCAAAGACTGTTGGAGAGATGTTTAGGTCGTGTAGCGCGAGAGCGAGAGTGAGACCCTATGAATAGAACTAGTAAGTTTACGGGGGGAAAAGAATTCAGAAGATAGTCCAGATAGACTATGATAGACGTGAAAGATACGGGGTTGAAGGTAGGTGACTCACGGCAAGACCTCCGCCAATAATGGCCACCTCTGCAGGAGGGGCTGTGAGGACCATGGTGAGCAAGGCGACCTCGAGGAGTAAAATAAATGAGAATGAAATAGGTCTGTTGAAAGAGCGTGAAGAGTAGAAGACGGGCGGTTGTACTGGTCTTTGTATTTTTTCCCCCCGCGACCCTATGCTTCTTATAACCTTGCCGGCCGATAGAGCGGGGCGAAGAGGGGGCAGTGAAAGTGGAGTGAACTAAAGTTGGTCAAGAAGATGTTGGTTTCAAGCATTCCATGTGACTTGTTCGTACTAAATGTATGGGTAAGCACTACTCTACCTAGACATTAGAGATACTTCATTACCTGTTGTTAGATCTAGTGGTCTAGATATTCCTTAATCTTGGCAGGTATGGGAGGKATTTATGCCCAGCTCTTCTCGAGGCAACTACCAGTTTTCTTGTAGTGGCAGAGTTGCCGTTATAGAAATATAAAGTGTGATATGTGTATCTGTAGTGTTATAGCCACAGCGTTCATTACCATCGTAAAGAGTAGCCTATCTCACTAGATCGAACCATAGAAAAGTTGCCATTGAATCAGGATTACTTTAGCGCTATTTGACATTTCAAATACTTCTAGGCTAACCAACATGACCCGACACCGCTGAAGGGGCTCAGCATGAAGAAAGAAGCGGCACAGCCGGAGAACCCCAGAAGAATATAGAAATATAACACCCTATACCACAAGATTCTCTAAGGTACCTTGGGTAAATAGGTACATGTAGGTAATATTCAACTGTCCTCTGCATTAACAACGCTTGCCATACTCGACTGCCACCTTGGAGCTCTTCAGTCGAATTTGAAAGCTTAAAAGATTTCTCTCCTGACAGCAGATTGCGGTTCTTTCCATATATCTTTAATGCATATGCATACTTGAAGCTGTGCATATATATGTGTTTAAAGTCAATTACCGGTCTGTATCAGGGTAGTTGGTAGAAGCTAAATCTCGGTTTATTGTTAAGTTTGCTCACGCATCTACATCAGCACCTTGAAGCTGGCTCATAAATCTGCTAAGCAATCTGTCTGAAGTGGTATATCAAATGAGAACTCTATGATCACCAACTGCTAATAATTTATGTAGATATCCGCAATCTGACTCAGCGTCTCGGTAGCCTCTTGGGGATACTGGATGCAATTCACTTGCGTCATGCTTGCCCTTTGATCAAGCGCCTTTGCTCATCATATGAGTCGCTCTATAGATTCTACCATGTTATGTTGTATCTATTCTTTTGTATGTACATCGAAGCATTTCACTAAACTGTGTTAAAAGGAGACAGGCGTGGGACGACCTTTGCGCGTTAATCATAGAAGGACCAACGCCAGTATCGTGAGAATATGGCTACCGGGATAGTGTCGAAGGCTGCTGATACACAGGACCATGGATGACAGGAGATGTTTGGTTGCGTATCTTCTGCGAAATTATGCACAGATGATTAGCTGATCATCACCGTCCCAACAAAGTTGTCGCGGTTTTTGTTCTCCAAAGAGAGTAACGTCACGCATAGGACTTGAGGGAGTGACTACAATATGCCCTTAAATCAGGTACTACGACACCGAGATCTTCTTAAGATGGGATGACGATATACTTAGGGGTCCGACAGGATTTAATGTTATACCTGGTAAGAAATAGGAACATGTATACACTCCGGAAGTTAGAAAAAAAAGGTTCCATTTACAATATTGGGGTACCGTCGAGTACTTCGTCGTCGTAGAACCGCGAGCGGGACGAATGTAAMCCCTTGAGGAAGTATTGGCAACTTTATCCCGCCAGTGAAAGAAGTGGATCTTATTTTAACAAAGGAACAACAAGAATGTCTTCAGTCGTCGCTCTAGGGAATAAATTCGACAATTAAGCAGCAAATTTTCTTTGGAGGCCAGTCTACTCGATATAATACACAATATTCTCCAGCTATAGTTGAAGATAGCCAATGGAGTTAGTTAAGCTAACTTTAGTGCCCATGTTAACGGCGCACCAGCCAATCGGAGCCAGCGACCTTCCCAAAATGGAAACCCCGTTCCGTCTATAGGCCAGCAAGACTCACGATAATAAACCACATTGAAAGTGTTGGAATAACGCCGGGAAGAATAAGTTGGCTGTGCCGGTATTTACTTAGGTTAAACCATTGTTCTAAATGAAATGCATCTGTGCAAGCTTACCCATGGTGGCAACCAGTTTCACAATGTTACTCCTATTTCGCCTGCATAAATTTAAGTGAATCGAGAGATACGTTTACTAGGCATGTCGACTTATGCAACACACGTGGTTCAAATCTAGCAATACCGAGTTGGAGGTAATATAAATTACTCTATTTTAACAGATCGAAGCTGTAGTACCCCGCCTCCCAAGTGGTGGCGACTCTTTGTCGCGGGATCGCCGCCGAGCTATTGCTTGAATCATACCCTACTGCCGTCGTACTGCGTCTAGACCTAGCATTCGCTTCAGGTCGTAATCTATGTTTTCAGATTGTGCAATTTCGAAGCGTTCTAGTAATGTTTACCTGTGCTTGCTTAGGTACATACCAGATTTAATCCTGATGGTGTCTTGGCCTTTATAATGAAGCATTGGATATCTAATACCCATAATCTCTTAGTTGTTCTCATCCGAGCGGCTTTCTTAGGAAAATGGACTTGAAATGTGATAATTAGCGCCGGGTCCAGGCTCTCCCACGCCTGCCGAAGGTTAGCTAGAAAGTCAAAGTGGGCGGCGACTTAGGAGGTAGGGTAGCAATGCAGAGTTCTACCCGTAAACTCAAGCACGTCAGCTATATACTTGCATGAGGATCGACATACGCGTCTCTTGACCTTCTTCACATGCTACATCAGCCTCTTATCTTGATTCTAGGAAGACTATATTATCACCTTTTTGTGTCCTTATTCTGCTCTACAACTAAGCCCAACCGATACTATATATATTATTCAACGAGAATACAGGCCGGTGATACATTGAAATCGCGGTTAGTCCCATAGGAACACTCAAAGCTTGGTTAAGATCTCTTGCACCGAAACACTCTGCGCAATGCACCATCAAGAGAGGAGCATACTAGTGCCCACAGTACGAGAAACTCCMCCCCCGCCGTACAGCAAATACCTAGACGAGGAAGAGGTCGAGGATTCTGAGGAAGTCTCGTCAACACGGTCCGATGAGTCACAAATTGAATCCCAACCTTCCTCTTCTACCTCAATATCGCTGTCCAGCCCGGCCGGCCCATTTCCATCATCATGGAGCCTTTACCATACGCTATCAATGAGTCGAACTCTCATGGTCGGTTCACGCGAGCGCGAGCCCTTTTTCGCTGTTTCGAGACACACAGGATGGTGGACGGGGAAGCCGGATCTTGTGGTACATTGTGGGCCGCATAGCGCGTTCCGTCCCTTCGCAGCTGGTATGGGAGGAGTTGGGATAGGACGACATTCCATCATCCTGCTCCCACCGTTACCCGGGTCCGGACAAGACTCCTCGCAGGAGTTACTAATACGCGTGGAGGAGGAGAAGGCGACCCATGTGCGATTCCGGTTCGCGATTGAGGTATGCACCGAGCTTGGTCAGTGGAGGCGTGAAATCTTTGAGTGGCAGCACTGTCACCAGGAAGTCGTTGGAATGTTCCTGGACGGCGCAAAAATTGGGTGGAAGTTGGTGCGTCTATCAAATGAGGAAGACGGGGATTCCGAAGAATCGCAATCGAACGCCAGACAAGAGATTGTAGCGGTATGGGCGTATGCCAAAGTCAGCATGACCAAGGTGCTCAAATTCAGGTATATCGGCAGCGGAGCGACGGGCATTCTGGGACCGAGATGGAATATCATGGCAGCAATGACGGCGTTGCGGATGTATCAGCGCCAACAGAAGAACAGGAATAAGGATTGGTGATACGGACTACACCGAATTACTCCATCATCCCTCATAGTGTAGAATGACTAGGCTTTATTATAGAACGGTATCACTAATGAGACATGAGACACCTACGACTAAGATATAATTGCTAATATAAATATGTACGCATAATGCCTAGCAGTACATCATATCTGACGCTCAAGGCAACGGGGGTGACGCGAGGAATGTTCGCCCTCGAGAAAAGTTGATGTCACAGAGTTAAGTTGCATTTGTTTTTAACCCACACATTCTACTGAACGATACGTATCTTCAACCCTGAGTCAGATACTAAGTTTCAACCTGCAATTCACCGGAGAAAGGAAGATGGAAAAGGAGTTATGTTTTCATAAGAACTGGCAGGCGTAAATGCACTCACAACCAGACGGTACCTATATGAATACCTGATGTCTCCTCGGCTAGTGGGTACCTCCCAGTGTTTGAGGATATGTTGGAAGTGCCAAATTTCMCCTCCTAGCAGCACCTACCAGCGGTTAGGCCACCTTCAGTCAGGCTTTTAGATGTTTCTGGTGCAGCTGATGGGTACAGCACACTGTCTTTCTTCCTTAGGTACACTTGGAGACGCAACAGTATACACGTTCGACTTCGATTCAACTACTTCTCGTTAAGATAATAAGTATTTCAGCTCTTCAACTATCGCGCCTTTGATCTAGCCATCATTACACCATCCAGATCATGACTGATTATATTACGCCCTTGTCAGCATCAATCGCACAGCAGACACGAAGACCCTTAAGGGAGCGTGGAGACAAATCGCGAAGACCAGACACACGGACAAGAATCCTCAGAACCGCAGCGCGACGGCAGAGGTTCAACGAGTAAGGATGGTATCGTTGCTAGAATCTGTCTATGGAGTTAATATGGAGAGTAGTTGGAATCGGCCTATTTTGCTTTAATTGACCCTGAACGGGGAAAAGTGTACGACAATATTCGATATACGCCCTCCCTGACTCCAAACACTCGCAATATGGCAATGCATCCCAATCCTCGCCATACGCCAAATGCAGCGCAGCCTACATCATCTCCACAACACGGTCAAGATCTTGCACCTATGATGGATATCACAAAGCCTCGTGCTCTTGCGTCCCTCCTAGTCGAGAAAGCTAGAAAGGAGGCCAGCATCGCCAGACAGCGACGGAGGATCAAGGCGATTCGCCGGGAATTGGACGAATTGATGAGTCCGGCGAGGAACAACGGATACTACCAAGTAAACATCATAGGTAGAGTCGGCTGGGTGCAGCGCGTCGGGGCTATGGTCCAGAACATTTACAAGCCAAACCGACAGACCATGAGGCGTCTCATGACCGAAGAGCTGTCGCTGAAATGTGAGGTTTTATTCGAACTCGAGAGAGACCTGAGACGAATCATGGAGCGAATCCGCCGCTTAGAAGCAGGTCTGGCAGTGAGATAGTGCCGAGAAAGGGGAGATGCGGCAGACATAAAATCTGGATTGAGGAAGGAGTGGTTGGTATGTAAGGGGGGGGGGGTGAGAAGTAGAGGGCTCGGGGTAGGGCAGCTGGGCTTTGGATAAGTGTACTTTGGACGAAGAGGACGTCTCGTTCGCGAAGAAGGGGCTTTGCTGCTCATACTTGTGGGCCAAGTTAGCTGGTGTTTGGTAGATTTGCTCTTTCACATGGGGAGGGAGTAAGTTTATATGGTGGTGCCCTCACTACATAGACCACCTTCAATTCAATACTGCATCTTTTCACCACAACAGCATTCGGGTAACAGCTATGCAATACATTGACACAGCAAACGACTATATTGCCATAGTGGTGTATATACAGTATACATAGGTAGGTACCTAGGCAGGTTAGGAGAAACAATGCTCTTTTCCCTCGTTTATCTATGACCATGTAATGTAGTAATGCAGCTTTTCATCCTTTATACTATTTATTTTTTGAAAAGAAACTAGAAAAAGTATGCTTATCACTAAAGATTTTTGATAACGAATCTGTTTCTGAGATATTCGCCATATTTGATGATGACTAGGGATACTGGGAATAACGCAACGGCGATGAAACCCAGCAGACTGTTMCCCCAGCCGATGCCCAGCTTGCTGTACATGGGCAGGCCGGCCAGTGGGAGAACGGCACCGGCCAAGGATCGAACGACTGTGTTACACGCTATGGCGGAAGCCGCGTAAATAGTGAAGGTGTCAACCAGATACATCTGGATGGACATGAAAACGATCAGGTTGCCGACGCCTACGACGGCGGTGCCGATGATGGGTGCAATCCAGTGGACCTTGTAGCTTGCTGTCCAGCCGTAAATAAATAGACCGGCAGGGATTAACACGGCCCCCAAAGGGAGGAGTGGCAACCGATACTCGGGCTTCAGGCCCATCTTGACTCCGCCGGCTGCCTGAGCCGCCGCGTCGGCTTTAGCCGCTCTTTTCTGGATGTATTTGTCCGAGGTCCCGCTGAAAAGGAGAATACCAATCATGCTACCAACGCCAAGTCCAAGAAACGCCAATCCAACGGTACTAGTTGAGAAGTGGTAGTATTCCTGGAATACCTCGGTGATGGTGGTAAACATAAGATATAGGTAACCGTAGGTGACAGCCATGTAAAGCGATGTTATAGCGACAATAGGCGAGAGGAACAGCATCCTGAAGGGTCGGATGATGCCTCGCTTGAAGTAATCCTGGGCCGACAAGCCGGCGTCAAGCTTGGACCTCAGGAGACCATTGCCAGTCTCCTTGCGTAACTTAGTCGCCTTTCTCTCGAGGATGACGGGCGCGTAACTCTCCTTGAGAAAGAAGACCATCAGAATGGAGAGGAAGCCTCCGACGATAGCCAGCAGCCAAAACGACCACCTCCAACCTTCGGCATCAGACAGGAAACCCCCGGCAACCGGTCCAATGATGGGCCCCATAAGCGGTCCAATACTGAAGACCGCCATTGCACCCCCTCGTTTCTCCTGGGCGATCATATCGGCGATGGTCCCGCCGCCATTCGTGATGGATACAGAACCGAAAACGCCGGCAAAGAATCGGAAAACAATAAGGGCGTTCAATGTTGGTGCGAGCGCGCATCCGACCGAGAACGCGACGAACCCTATGTTAGCGATATGGTACAGAATAACCCGACCGTAAATCTCGGAGAGTGGTGCGAAGAGCATTGGTCCTGCCGCGAAGCCTAAAACGTAGACAGATACCACGAACGCTGCGATCTCCAAGGAAGTGGAATGGAATTCGGCTACAACCTGGGGGACACCAGGTGCGAATATGGCTATACGACGATTAGTGCTTGTTCCGTACGTGATCGCGCATACTTAGATGCATATGCGACGCGACACTCACATGACGCCAAAGGTGAGATGAAGGTCATCGCACTGATGAGGCCACAGTTAAGGACCTTGCGCCAAGTCGGCCAGTTATACGGGTTCTCTGGGTCGTTAGGACCGTCCCACCAGACAATGTTAGGGCCATTGTCGCTGTCGTCCTCGCCTTCGTTACTACTCGATGGCGCGGTCTCGCCCGGCGACTGTGCTTTCTCAATGTCGTGGTCCGTCTTGCTTCTCCTACTAGCAGTTGAGTTCCGTCTTCGTTGGGCTATTGACTGTATTCGTCTAAGCTCTTCCTCTTCGCTGAGCACAAAACCCTCGCTCGACGGGATATCTGCGTCGTGGCCTTCATCCACCGCCTGACTGATCTTGCGCCTTAACTGCAACTGCGCGTCGCCGGATTCATTGTCGCGCTCCCCATCTACATGTGTCGCAGCACTAGTCGACGCCGTACTAGACGTCATTGTTTCTCACTAGCATCCTATGTCAACAGCCTGATTCAACAACCAACGTTTCTTCTTCCGGGTTCGTGACGATGAAGAAGAATATGAAAGCCCGCGGCGGTGAGCGCTAGAGCTAGGGTACGCCTACCTGCTTATTTCTCCTCTTGGAGATCCTTGGAGGTCTGGAGGGGAAGATTGGGTCCTGGCAAGGCTGATTGGTGCCGGAACTGCCTATCTTGGTGTTGTGCACCCAATATTGTGGTGTGTAACCGAGACCTCTTCTTCGAAAAGGTCTGACTGGACTTGCTACCTCCCTTACCACACAGGGGATCACCACTTGGAATTATCGTGGGATCTCGACTTCATCTCACCAATGGAATAAGAGGCTATGAAGGAGAAGAAATGGAGAAAATGGTTAGGGAAAAAAATATTACAGTGATCGCATCCATGCCCGTTCACTTAAACGCGATGTCACACTTTCGAGAGCGCAACATTCGATTGGCTCGTGGTGGGAAAACGCCTAGGGGGGAAAAGGAACGCCGACCATGGGACTATGCAACAAACTAACACTAACAGTATATGCAGTCGACCCCCCGACCCCCCGAATCCGAATTCGTGCCAAACTGGAGTCCTAAGGGTTCTGGGGTTTGGCGCATCCATAATACCCACGATGCACGCTCCATGTATGTAAGTACCTCTGAGGCACCCCGGGTCTACTACCCCTGACCCATATCCAGCAGCTTGGACTGCATCGTGCACAGTGGAACGAATCCATGGTGCATAACTCATTCTACATATCCTTTTGCCGTGACCTATCCGGTGCCAATGAGATTGATTGCCGTCGAATGGCGCCCGAGATTCGCGATCCACGATCTTATTGATCTTATTGATCTTATTGATTTGAATAACAGGAATTCGGTGTCACGGATGCTTGATTCTGTCCGAACCAGTGCAACGCTATTACCTATTCTGCGCGTTGCCAAGATCGCGACGCAGTCGTATTCGTAGTTGACCTCGTACTGCGGTCGCACACCATGCTTATAGCAATTAGGTAGAAAGTCGAAGGAGAAATATGATCCAGCGGGGTTTCGATTCCAAATCTCTATGATTCTGTCGCCATGAAGTTTCTCACTTCGTTCACGCCAACATCTTTGGATGCAATGTCCTTTCGTCTTGCACAAACAAAACCCAGCAACCTTCTACGAATGGCAGCAAGTAGCGGTCCCGATCCGGTACGGCCCCATATTAACCGCCGATTGCAAAAACGTGAGCATGTTGGCATATTACGAGGTTGGCAATTAATATCCGCCATCAAGAATTATGAACATGGTTCCATTGTGCCAACTTCTTATTCGGGATAGATCCGCGAGGATGCGGTCCGCGCTTATGTCAGCATCTTACTGTATACTCCTCAAATGGGATTTTATGCAAGTCTTGGCACTATTTACATAAATCAACAAGGATTCCTCCAATCCGTCGATCCCTGTCCGTCCTCATCCTCGTCCATCCTCGTCCTCAACTTCATAGGTACGTACCTCCTACAAGTCTGTATATATCATGATAGATTTCACAAGCGAACACCCAAAATAGACACCCTCGAATTCTTGAAACTTGCTTTCCACGTGTTCTGCCTTACAGTATCTCATCGTTACCTTTATTAACCTCGGTTAGGATAACTATAGCAGGTATTTACCGTGCCGCACTGCTAATACCCGTAAGCTCGGTCTCAGTCTTGGCATGACAACGGCTACATCCACGCGACCCATCCATCACCCGTTTTTCAGCTGTTCAACCAACGCGATGCCGGAGATAGGAAATCGCTGATCCACACTTATGTCCGGGCAGCCATCAAAAAGACCATGGCCAACCATTCGTGACATATCATCTCACCGTGAAGGCATCTCAAGAATGTCGAGTCGACGGCCATAGCGGAGATTAAGAGATCACAGTTCCGTGTCCTGTACCACCCCGGCTTCCCGAGCTAGCATCCGTCAACCGGCATTCATTTGGTAGGCCGTCTTACGTGGGACAGATTCACCTAATAAGCTTATTTTGCCTACCTACAGAGTGAGACAGATAGTTTGTTTAGGGGATACGCATCCTTCGAAACGAACGCACAGCGCCATGAGCCCCCGAGCCGCCTCGGAGGATGAAACTATTGTATGACCGCAGCGAGCTTAATCAGGAGCGCAACAGGATACCAGACGGAATGGCGATTACTGGAACGAACACATCGTTCGCTCTATTATTGTCGTTTGGTATGAATATCAACACAATTTCGGTTATCAATGGCCCCTTTTCGCCCAGAATGGATACCTAGAGCCATATCGTCTTTAATCTCACACTATACACCTTTATACAATAACCCATCTACAAGCGGTAACCGAACCCCTTTAATGATATTGTACTAAGAATAGGTAGCAAGCTAGGCTTCTCGGACCACGATCGCTTTGCGAATTGAACCAGCTGATAGTCTATTTTAGCTTCGGGATACAAACGAACTCTCCATATGCACTAGGATCTAGTATCCAAATAGTTTAGTTCATGTATGTGCATCTAGGTGATGGGGGCACTGGCGTATGATTCTCCAATCTTGCCCCCTCGAGCCCAAAATCGGACGTAGCGCACAGCAGTCTAAAATGCCCAGCTCATCAAGCATACACATATCTTATACGCAGGGCTGTTTTAACTACGGAAGCTGTGTTGTCCTACGGATAACCAGGAAGTTCTCATTTGATAAGAATCTGGTCAGCTCCGTAGGTCTCGCGCGATATATCCTTAGCACCAAGCATCTAACTATCGAGCGCGAGTGAGAACCCGGGTAGAGCCAACTAGCATGGATTACAGCTGCTGCTATGCTCCTTAGCACGGTTGATAAGGGGGACGCTAGAAGTGCGATACAGACCACTGTCAGGTCCTGCTGGATACCCTCTGTGTTAGATGCACAATAACCCCATCTATACATTCTCCTCAATCGACGGATAGTCTCCTACGTCAAACTGCTAGCTTCGTTTCTACTGTGCGCATCAGTATATGTCAGGACCGAAATAGAGACTGCATAAAGAAGCATCTCGGTTGTTCTGCTTCAAGCCATTGAATTACCTCTATCACAGGGAGAAAAGTGAATCGGCGTTGTAGCAATAAGGTCAATTATCACTTAACTTGATTMCCCCCTTGAGGGGCCAGCCATTTCAGAACAATCCGCCATCTGGCTCATGTTGATGTAGACGGGCACAATCTAATCCACAGGTGTCCTGTCACGCGGGTATCTCTCCTCACATACAAAGAGTGCACCACTTATTTCACGGGCACGGTATTGCAAGGAGTCATGCTCGCATACAAGGCAAGGATTTGATACCCTTAGAATGCCGAATGGAATCAAAGTCAAGAACAGTAATGGTATCGCAGGAAAACGAGTCAGCGTAGAGCCTCCATTCCTTGGCTCGTAATTCCTCATTAGTATGCAGCCTCTTTGCAACGCGCATTCTTCATGTGCGTAGCCTCCTTGCAAAGAGCCTATGACTGGACTCCGCGACTTCCGCTGGCCTGGTTCTGACTTTCACGTCCTCCACGTCTTCTGCGCCTGCCACGTCCACGGCGTCCTCCACCACCACCACCATTCTCTATAGGTGCATCAGCTTCCTTAAGAAGGTCCACGATCTCCGACCATGCGTTGGGTAGGCGGAGCTGAAGGACATCACGCGGGGTTAGACCATCACGATCTTTGGCTGTACGGTTAGCACCTCCATTAATCAACACCCTGATAGTCTGTTGTAGTCTAGTCTGAGACATCCCCGGCGCTGTATCGCAAAGGACATGAAGCGGTGTACGCTGGGCGCCGTCGCAATGGTTAACTTTTGCACCGTTCTTCATGAATCGCTTTAAGATCTTGACATCGGCGGGRGGGKGGCGCATGAATTGGTAGATTGGCGTTTGATGGTTAGAGTCTGTCGTGTTGATATCGACGCCAAGTTCTAGGAATGTGTTGATCACCCGCTCATAGCGATCGCTGTTGAGGCACACTATGTGTAGCGGGCTCTGGGCCACGCCGTCTGCCATGCACTGGATGTTAGGATTGCTTCCCTCTTTAACCAGCATGCGAATGACCGATTTGGCATGAGGGATGACATGATTGTCGAAGACAAAATCAATATCGTGGCTGATAAATGGCTGATGGGACATGGCTCGACGACCTTGAAAGTCTTTTAGGGTCACAGCAACCCGGTAGATGGGTGTGTGACGAGTGGCCGGCTCAATGGCATTTGGGTCAGCGCCAAGCTTGAGCAGTGTCGCTAGTTTGCTACGGCGGGCAATAAGCTGCTCCTGATAGAGTGGAAAACTCAGCATCATAGCCGTAGACATTGTTGGGTAGAGGTTGAGCATTTCGAACAAGGGCATTGAATCTCCAAAAGCAATGCTAACGTGAGTCCCGACTTGGCCCTCGGGCAAGGCTGGGTTGGGAGATTGGTTAATATTAGCCCCACGTTTCAGAAGATTGCGAAGGAAAACCTCGAAGTCGCGGTGGTGGATGAGCACGGCTGCCCAGTTGATAGGATACCATCGCAGGTGATGGTGATAGAATTGAGCACCTAGCGAAGATTCCGGATACTTATCACATAAATTCACATCAACGCCAGACTTGAAGAGCACCTTCATCGCGTGGTATGAACCGTAGCGCATTGCGATGATCAAGGGAGTCAGACCTTTACCGTAAGAGAAGAAATTGCTCGGATGATGAACGGTCTCGAATCGATAGTTGACTAGGTGAGGCTCCTTATCTAGGAGCGTTATGAGGAGGGTACTGCAGTCTCGGTAGCACGCCCACCAGAGTGCATGATAGTCTTGTGTTGCATCCTCCTTGAGCATCATGTCCGTCATGATATCACAAAGCCGGTGGCAGGTCCGACCAAGACTAGCCTTGTCACATTGAGACAGGCTCTTGCCAATTTCGTTGATGAGTTCAACAGGAAACATGGCGATATTAGCATAGTTGATATCGTTGTCGCTTAAAGCGTTGCTTGAGGAGTTGTCCGAGGCGTTACTGTCAGCGCTGCTGCTGCCGCCGGTGCTGTTGTTGGTAATGCCGTTGTGGTGGGCGGCACTGTTACCGGGCGGTGCGGTTGGGGTGTAAGTCAACCACATGGTTAATCGATACGTGGTACCGGTAGCTATGATACAAGCAGGTATGGGAGACGATCTTGGCTATGGTAGGCACCTGGTACCTAAGTAGTAAAGAAGAAATTCACTGGCACAAATGATTGAAGGTGCAACCGTCGTAAGAGCTGGTCAGTGGTCAGGACAAAGTAAAGGAAGGTACAAGGCCGGGGAATCCAAGGTACAAGGCCGGGGAATCCAAGGGACAAGGGCCGAGGTGGAAGGAATTGATGCTATAGTCGAGAGAAGACAGAGGGGGCCTCAAATTGCGGATGGTCGACAATGCTTTGAGAAGATGAGAAGGAATGATGTGTCCTCGAAGGAAATAAGGAAAGACACCAATTCAGAAGCTTGGCAAGATGGAATTGTAAAGGGCGCACGTGAAATAATAGGGCGAAGTGGCAGCTGCGTTCAGTAGCTACTCCGGGGGACAATAGAGGAAGTCACTGTCCGTGTTTTCGGTTGGGGCTCCGCTAAATACACCCAAATACATGTGTGTGCGCGTCCGGTCCTCATAAGGCAATTACCTACATAAGATATGGCTAAGGGAAAAAATACTTAGGTGCGATGGGTTGATGGACATGTCTTGCGGAGGTCTTGGTTAAGACGCCAGATATACAGATCTTCGCTGGAGCTTGCAAAAGTGAGGCTCCTACCATGGGCTTTGTTAACAAAGTGCATCAGCCTAATATCATCTTATGGATGCCTGCTAGTGGCAGATAAGGTTACCACCACATAAACATTCACACCTCAATGTTATTTAGTGTACCTATCTTTTAACTCAAAGCCTCTTTAGTCTCATTTACGAAAGTATACCTAAGGGCTGAAAAAGCTAATCCCCCTTCCAACTATGCCATTACTGTAGGATTTCATAGAACAATGTCAGAGATCTCAATACCAAGGATGTTAGCATATGCTGCGGATCTGCCAACAGTAGTACCAATAACGTTAAACGTACATATCTATAAACAGGCCATATTCCTCTCGTCGTTTAGAGGCTTACAAAGGGCAAAGATGTGGAAAATGCTTCAACGATGAGAGCACTCGAATGTCCATATGTAAATGTTGTGAAAATCTGCTATTGATATTGCATGATAGGCTTGCTTTGTTCCAATAGGCTCATATATAGGTCCCGAGGCCCTCCTAACTAATTCACCATTAGAATAGACTGATCATGTCTTCAATAGGTAACATTTCGATGAAATTCTTTATATGATAGAAAATGCATTCAAGAAGCCCTAATGATAAGAAATTTTATCATTGTTCAATGATAGCTTCTAGTAAGTTCACCGACTTTGAAAAAGACACACAATAATATACTTAGGTATATAGCATAGATTTTGACTGAAGAAAGTAGATCAAACATGGGGCACCGTATCCTCCCTTGAATGATAATAGAAGAAGAATAGACTTTGGCTAATGCCTGAGCTAGCTGGGACATGGGATCACGTTGCTATTCACTTGGCGCCCTTGTGCTGAGACTATTGGAAGTTTCGCCCAAATTTTATTTTCTATAGAGAAATAAATTACCTGGACATAATTATACCACTATTTGGGTTGCTCTAGTTTTGAATATGAATATCATATCTTGGTGTCCTTAGGTTCGGAGGCAACCGTGGCTATCTTAAACAACTCCAAGATGAACAACGTCACGTCAATGTAATAACAGCGAATATGGGAAATTGGCGAGAGCGTATGAAGGAAAGTACGAATTTTCATTGCCATTATTGAAGGGAAATTAATGTGCGTGGTTAGCTACCTAGTGAGTGAGTGAAATTGGCGCCGTGGTACAATACAAGTGGCGAGAATTAGGTGCCTAACACAACGAATACAAGATGAGATTTAGAATGTGATCTACTAATAGGAGAAATAATTAAGATATCAGTAGCTCTCTCATCCTTCATCCATGTGTGACTGAGACGCCCACTGGCCCCTTAATCCCCCTTAATGCGATTACCTAATCTCTACCACTACCACCGCTCACTAGCCACAAGCCATAAGCCACTGTCGCAGACTGGCGACAGGGGTATCCGATTAGGTACACGTACAGAGTAAAAGCGGGTCCACAACGTCACTCGAGCTATGGTCCTTGGTGCCTTGATCTCCATCAGAAACAAGACCGCCAAGCATCGATGTGGAAGCTCTTGTTGGCAGGCGACTCTAATAAGCTTGTCTCGAGGCCTTCCGTCTTAGGAAGCCGTTGAGCACATATCTCTTGTGCCGTAACGCCGTTTATATTAAAATCTACGATTTAACTAATACCGAACCGATTGTCTCAGCGTGTGATTTAATAGTTCCCCGGTACCAAAGCATCGCTCAAACCAGGCGACTACCAGCGGTTTCGACGAGCCGTTCACCATCTACTACCTCCTACTGCGCTGAGAGCTAGTAGGGAAGAGGAGGAGAGGTGATGGGCTTGGTCCGCCCACCCTATTACGACCACATCTCCGGTTTGCCCAAAGCCGTAATCGCGGCCCGTATTCAGTCATGATTGGCACGTCTCTACCAGAATATATCTTTATCCGTATATGCATATTCCTAGTGCAGTATACGACACCGCTATGCATAGTATGTCTAGCCCTCTTGGCGGCGGCCCACGGCGACTGGGCAATAGCGCTGTCCCATCCACTAGGGATAGCGCTGGTCGCCTTCTGTGTCGCTGACGTGCTGTATGCCGTCCTCATCTACGTTCCGCACAATCGGCGGCTAAAGGAGGAGGCGAAGCATCCACCGCAGCTGGCACGTGAGGAGCGTCGTGCCCTCTTCCAGCGCTGCTTCGCCAACGTGCCTGACGCCCGGCGCTATCTCCAGATGTGGTTCTTGGGCGCGGACGAGTCTGAGATACGGCGAGATAACGTGCGCGATTTCATCCTCTGGGCCTTCTTCGACAGGTGGCCTGGCCAGGAATCCGAGGAGGACGATGCAGAGCTGGAAGAGTACATAGAGGATATCGAGAAGCGCCTGGGCCGGAGATTAGAGCCTGGGAGGGGGAAGGCTGAGGGTCTCCGACTGACACTGGACGAAGTGGAAACCCGATACAGAAGTATAGTGTGGTATTTGGTAGTAGGAGTGGTCGACCTTGTGTCACATTGCCAACTGGCGTGGAACGGGTTTCATTACCATGCCCAGTCGCCGTCCACAGTGCTTTCCGTCATTCCTCCACGCATACAGAACGCATTCACTAGTAGGCATTCCGCGTCTGGAGGGCTCAGTTACTGGCACCGCCCGCACACCGCGACCGACAAGCTTCCAGTACTGTTCCTGCATGGCATCGGGGTTGGCCTCTACACATACGTGCCGTTCCTCACGCGACTCAACTCGGAGTCGGGGGGCGAAAATGGGCAGGGTCAGATTGGTATCATAGCAATTGAGATCCTCCCGATTTCCTTCCGACTCACGGGGGCGCCGCTGAGCAGGCCCGAATTCCTGAGGCAGATTGCTACGATCTTGGATGCGCACGGGTGGGACAGGTTCGTATTAGTCTCCCATTCGTACGGCTCTGCCTTGGCAAGTCACATGCTGCGTTCGGAAAACCTAGCCGACAGGATTGCTTCAGCAGTGCTCATCGATCCCGTGACTATTTTGTTGCATCTGCCAGATGTAGCATACAATTTTACTAGACGCAGGCCCAGGGCGGCTAATGAGTGGCAATTGTGGTACTTTGCGAGTATGGATCCCGGGGTGGCGTACTGTCTTGGTCGAAATTTCTTCTGGAAAGACAACATTGTGTGGAAGGAAGAGCTAGTGGGAGCGACGAGGGGTCCATCTGCAGAAGTGGGTGGTGTGGGTGATCAGGGGGTCCGGGCTACTGCGAGGCCGCAGCGAAAGGTGGCGGTGTGTCTCGCGGAACGAGATTTGATTGTTGATACACTGATGGTCGCCCGATACCTGAGCGCGGACGGCGATGGTTGGGTCGTCCCTAACCCTGCAGATAGAGGGGATGCCAGCTCTGAGTGGTGGTCTATGGAACATGACAGATCGGGCAACAGTTATCTCACACGCGACGGGATTGAGCTTCTGTGGTTTAGGGGATTGGACCACGCCCAAGCATTTGACACCAAGGAGAACCAGGACAGACTTATTAGTGTCATACGCCGTCACTGCACAGAATAGATGTACACTCCTGGCAGTGCTGTCGATTTGTCCTGTTCATACTGGGTGTCGAGACTTGCGTGATCAAGCACCACTACCCTCCTTACATGGACCTATGCACCCAGGGTCGCCGAATTCACAGCATGTGAAGGCCGCTAACGTCCATGCTAATCAATTGAATCGGCCTTTGCTTCGTCGCCTCCCCAACCCGTCAGGTAGACCACGACGGGTTCCGGCCCGCTACGGATCAAGATCCAGACGACTTTCTCGTCGGTCTCGTTTATTTCTTGATGCTCCGTCCATGGAGGAATGAATGCGAAGTCGCCCGGCGAGAGCTCATGTCTCTTGGGTTCTTCGTCGGCCCCCGAACTGGTTACTAATCTATTACTTGTCAGCTTTCCCCCACGGACCCTAGCCTATCATCAAAGAGAAAGAAAGTAGGGTGGCAGGAAATGCATCAGAGCATTAGACATACTGTAGAAAGATTAGCGTCGATGGAACACGATAGATAGTAGATACCTAGAAATAAACCAAGTGAAGACCCGGTATTACATGCAGTCTTGGCATTTTCTCATACGTACCATGCCGTTGCCTGAGGCAGCGTAAATGATGGTTTCTTAGTTAATGTTAGATGCACATGGTCTTGGCTATCTGAAGCGGTATTAAGGCTGACCTTGTTCGCCGTGATGATGTACAGCTGAGGAACAACGAGGTTTGGCTATTAAGACTACTAGCACTGTTATTATGAGGCTGACATAAGGCCCGGGGCACTGTGCAACTGGGACCCAACTCCTTAGGCAAACTCCGATGTGCCCTCATGGTGACATTTTGGTGGTGTCTGGACGCACGGCATATATGACGATGGGGGAGACTTCCGGACTGGGTAGATGGGTAGGTATCTTACCGGTAGCACACATCCTATCACTCTTGCCGATCACGGCTCCTTGACGGATCATTGGCGCATCCTTCCCTTCTCTTTGAGCCTCAAGGTCAGAAGCCTTAGTTATTTGAACTTCGGACGGCATTATCATCGGAAGTATATCCGGAAGTAGAGAAAAGAATCCTGACATGACGCCTATGAAAGTTGGAATGAAGCACATACGGTATTGTACTGAAGAGGGCGGATTGGGCAGTCTATGACGAAGTTGGAAAGCGAGGGACAAGATATGGGCAATAGCTGACGGATGAGGCTCGAGKGGATACAAATAGCTACTTGATTCAACGTTGAGGAAGGATATGAATAATGAGACTGTGGACTAGCGAAGGTGAAGTTTGTTTCAATATATCCCTATCCCATATCCTCTGGATGATGTTGGGTTTACCTCAGCGGCTTGGAGTCCAGCCAACTACGCCCTGTTAGCCTGTTAGTAAGGACGTACATGAAATTGGTCCGTGCGCAGCACTGGAATAGTGGACCACGTAGACTCCACTACGAAGTGCTTGCGAGCTGACGAGTCGAGTGGTAACTATTTCGTGGAAACACGATATTTAGGTAAAATTGGTGTACTAGATTCTTGGATATTGAGAGATATAAAATGCTTCGCACACGTGTAGGCTCGTAATTGTGTGTACGTTTCGATGACGGGAAAGGTCCACCAATTATCTATCCTCTGCTTGCCCAAAAGGCCTAAACTGGTTCTCGAGGCTCAAAAGCCTAGATACGTCAGGTTGTATTTTAATCTACACGTGCGACTGGGAACTTTGACGAGAAATCGTGAACGTATATTCGAACTATATAATATGAAGAAACCACTCGGTTCATCTTGGCCCGAGATCTTATGTGGATAGATCACCCCTGTGTCGTTGCAGGCATGTTTACCATAGTTGTGGGTATGCCGCCTACCTGGCAGAAGGGCGTCAGACTAAATGCCCCTTGTGCGATTAACACCGTGACGCACTATGCAATTCTCTCAYAYCTGAYGTACTGTATATCACAGTATTAATCATACATGGGGCACTTAGTCTGACGCCCTTCTGCCTGGATATATGAGGGCAGCCTTTCAATTCGCTTATTATATCATGAGAAATACTTAGAGTGGAGAAAGCGCCTCGACAAAGCCCCTTGTGTAGAAGCGGATACTTGGAAAATCAACTGCGAAGTAAGAGGCGGATAGTAGAAATCGTCATTCTGACCGGCTGCGGCGCCGAATCTCTGACCTAGCCCAGATTGAGATGATTTGATTTCCACCCACGAACACACCATCTGTCTAGCCTCAAGTCTCCAACTTTGACACCATTCGTCAAACGAAGGAAGCCTTCGGGTCCCGGCAACCACATCCACTACAAGCATAGACCTTGAACCAATGCCGATATCAGATGGGCGCCCGCTCAGGGATCATGAGCAGTTCCGTGGTCTTGGGCTTCAGCACTAACCGAATCCTAGAAGGGTGTCTAGTTGTGCGAGGTAAACGATTTGATCAGGACTTCTCGATGCTTGGCATGAATGGAGGTATTAGGTCCGCCAAGTGGTGGAAGGCAGCGGAAAGGCGGAACGATCTCGGTATGTTCAATTCGCACAGACGACGCATGAGTTTCAACCCTCATACACTCCGTAGTCATACTAGTAATCAGGTAGGCTCGAAGAGGAAGCTCAAAAGCTCGGCCGGCCACGACATAAATAGCAGCGGCTCTCCAAATCTGGAACTCCAATGAAGAATACCCTGTTTTCGATGCTTGATGACTGCCGATGGCATCACGGGAACGGATTCCCGTTGGCGAATTGAAGTTCCGATCTTTGTTGGCATTGCTGATAACGGTTGGCGTCGCATTCGCGTCCGTGCCTAGGCAAGATGAGCAGGGGATCTGAAGCTCCGAAGATGCGCAGATGACCAAGCGTCGTGCCGCCAAACGCCAAGCGTGGTGCTAATGTGCGCCAGGCAAGCCTGGTAAGTTAGGTAAACTCTGCAAACTCGTTCTGCATGCGGGCGGGTAAGGTCGCGCTCTGCAAACCTCGTCGGAGACGATTCTAGCATCGGTGATGGTAACATTCTAGCCTTGGTAAATATAGCACGCATGCCAAGCAATCGCGCTGATCGCGAACGCCAGGACTGTGCGATATAAAATGCAGTCGGTCTATATAGGGATCCATTAGTATCCATGAGACATCCTAGGCATCACAGTAGATCTATAGCCAAGACACTCGCCGCCAGGGACCTGCATGGGTAATATCGAGAAATATAGACGGGTAAATGTCCCCGACAAAAAGAATCCCTACGTTGGAAGTCAGTCGACATCTAGAAGGGAAGGCGGTTGTCCAGGGAGCATCATCCTATAGCAGTACAAGGCACGAGGAGTCTTATGATTGGCCTAGCAATGCCGGCCGGGCATACGAAGGATGATGCTGTCGGCTCTTCTTCTTTTCCTTTAAAAAAAAGCGCGTCGATCTTGGGGCCGACAAAGAGTACAGTGAAGAAAGTCGACTATTACTAGCTGACTCCAACAGTAGTGTAGCTGTAGACGCGATTTCTTCTAGTTGATGACCCCGGAATCGTTGCATCTTTAGGCGTAGCGTAGCAAATTGGATCTGTAGCCCGAGAATGACTGGTCTGCTTCTTGTGACCCCTGGCTTTTTCCCATGTCAGGAATGGGCAACCGTTCCAATGGGGTCCAGGGCATAGTCAGATCGGGTATTCTGCAAGGTCAGATATTCACGAAGCGAGGGTAGATACTGGTGCGCAGATGGGTAGGTGTCGGAGGCAGGGCATGGGCATGGGCATGGGGTTAGCTACTGTACCGGTGGACTGGAGGACTAGCCACTTCTTGAAGTTACACCCGAGCGTGGAGGTTGGTGTGTGGTGTGATAGGGTCACTAACTGTGATACGCCGTAGGATTCTCTTGTCACAAGTGCTGTGCTTCGGTTTGAGATATCCGGAGGGAGAAAGAGGTGCTGGGGGCTTGGGGCACGCATGATTTATTGGTTGTGCCGCACGGTTGGCGTTGAGGACTTCGTGATGAAGAAGATGGAGAATGCGCTCAGTCAATGGGGGTACCTGAAGTACCTGTAGTACCTGACGTATTGGGGAAGACTTAAGGTTAGGGCCAGTAATAATTGCGGTCCAAAGGATTCCAACGAGCTCTAGCGCCTGTGTTCCCTGCAACTGCCCTATAATGGCGACGTTTAGCAGCCTAGAATCACTGATTAGGCTACTGATTAGGAGGGTCTGATCATGAGCCTAAACCTGGGACCTTCCCGTCCCAATCCGGTGGGTCGTAGACGCAGCCAACAACGTGATGACCGAATGGAAGCAACAACCAGGAAGCCGACTAATAAGTACCAGAACTGCCAGGGCAGGGCAGGGCAGGGCCGGCTCGGCTCCGACTCAATCGACTCGAACAACTCCTTGACTCCTTGCGCAGAGAATGCTCAATGTGGACGTATGGAGTGGTACCTTGGGCCGACGTTGATAAGCCATTGGTATCCCACTTCTTGAGCTCTTTTTTTCAACACTAACACGCTACCCAGCAGCCCCAGGTAACCCATACATACCCATACTTACCCATACCCCCCCGGGAAGCCGTCAATCAAATCACTGATTTCGCCAATTCCAAATCCCGCTATTGGCCGCCACCGTGCGTTGTGTCCACTCCCATACGGACGAGCTGTTGCATCTTCGTTAGGTCCGAAACTGAAATACATGACCTACCGTCATTATGATAACGGATATACCTCCCACTAATTCGTAACTATGAACAGTGTCTAACTCTCATCTAAGTCCCACGCGATTTAGACCTCACATTGTCGGCATCGAAAACGGACCAAGGGGGGCAGATTTAACTAAGATTATTCACGATCCCGATCTCGTTTAAATCTGTCCTCTCCACGACCGACTCAGGGCTTCCCCCCTTCTGAACCTCTCCACCACGTGGCCCTGACCCTTGTCAATTCGGATCCTTCAAACCCCCAACTTGTCGCTTGTGTGACTTAGGTGCCCTTGGGTCCCCGCCGCGGACGCCGTAGAGAATGGCTGAGGAAGGGCGAGGGCGAGTCTGGCACACAAAGCCTACGACTATCTCATCGGACGACGCCAGCTCCAGTACCGCTACCCCAGGAGATGAAGAGGCATCAGGATCAGTACCCTCAGGATTTAAGACCGGCACCATAAATGTCCACAATCCCGCCGTCAGCTACGGTGGAATAGACCCTGAAATCGAAGAAAATGTACTCCTTATCAAGGCTGTCCCTGCTGAGCTTCCGCGGTTGGATCACCGGAAGGAGCTCGGCTGCGACTTGGTTGACGATGACGCCCTCGACGTCTTGGGAAAGCGAAGTAGGACAGGTGCAGCAAGCCGAGGTTCGTGGATTCATGCCTCCATCCCGCAAACCACAGCCACGTTTCGCTCGGCTTCGTTAGCACGGGAGCCTCGGATTCCAAGACCCCTTCGACTGACACTTGAATTCTAGACTTAAGCCCCGCCAATTCGTCTTCGAGCAGTCCTTCTGATACGATTCCCCTCCTCGATCTCCCTCCAGAATTAATCGATGCGATACTTTCTTGGTTGACGCCTCTCGAGCTGGCTGCCGTCTCCCTCGTCTGCCGTGTGCTGCGCAACCATGCCAATTCAGAAACGCAATGGAAGCGGCTTGTTTTATCGAACCTCCCGGGAAATCGCATCAGCTCCCCATACCCATGCAAAAGCTGGCGCAGTCTTTACATATCACATGATCCATATTGGTTTTTAACGAAACATAAAATATGGTTTTGCGATCGCGAGTTAACGGGTCAGATGATTATTGTCCGGTACGATGAGCGGCGAGGTTGTATTGAAGGCTACCAGCTGGTGGCGACGCGAAATAAAGAGGGTAGCGAGCCGTGGCTTGCCGACAAGGACGTCCACATTCACCACTTCGAGCCTACCGTTAAGCTACACCTCGACAAACCCATCTTGCAGCTTAACGTTGACAGCCTCGAGAACATAATGCGAGAAAAGTCGTCATCTCTAAATTTCCGGCATTTCTTTTCGGAGCAGCCGATGCGCATTAATAACGGGACAGATCCACGTTTTACCAACTTCCTGCTGGCGAAGCCTCTCAATAAGCAGGCTCTGGCGGGTCGGATGGGGGATGAATTCCCCCACGGTTACGTTTGGCCCCCGCCCGCAGTGCCTGCTCGCCATCGTGTAACGGGTCAGCCGGCAGGGGTCCACCCGCTCGCGACATCGATAGATTATACAAGGTCGAATGGAATGTGGCAACCGCGCAACCGGTCAGAGGCGTCTGATCAAATTTTTCGTATTAGGCAGTGGATGGAGATGGGGCCGCCGAATATGGGTGTCCATATTGCCGAGGAAGTAGTGACGTATTCAACTCTCGATCCTGTTCTATATACTCCGACGGCCGAGAAACCCTGGAGAGGGATATGGGTTGGCGACTACAGCGGGCACGGTTGCGAGTTCTTGTTAATTAACCAACCCGATGACGCTGAAGAGGACGAGAAACCGCTTACGCGACTTAAGGGTGAGACGGAGGCAGAATTCCAAGAGCGTTTCTTGCACAAGCGTGTCTACCGTGGTAGGTTAGAGGCGATCAAGTTGACTGGCGACGCCAATGTGCCCAGGGGCGAGKATACCTTTATCGCCGATGACCTTGGTGAAGACGGCTTCATGGGTACCGCTCGGGAGCCACCTTTCGAGGGTGCCCGAGTAGTTAAGAGCAAGGGCCATATTGCCCACATGGGGTTCTATAATGGTGAGAGTCAACTCTCGGATTACATTCACGGCCTTCTCCACTAACCCTTTTGTAGACCGATACATCGAATCGCAACTCCTACTTCTGTCACATAATCGACTGGCGCAATATTGGGTTGGCTTCGGGCACATTAGCTTCTTCGAGAGGGTCAATATCGACCAATTCCTCGTGCCCAGATAGTTCTCGGTATTCCTTCCAACGTATATACAAACTTACGTACATAGAGTTTCTGAGAACATATATTTGACGACTTTCACAATTCACTTAGTTGTATTTCCTTTTTTTTTCCCTGATACGACGCGGCCCTTCTCATTTCCAATCTCACGTTCCGGAAATGTAAGTCATGGATGAATATATCTTCTAAAGGAATACGAGTTGATTAAAGGGAGTATTGCCAAGTCGAAACCTTCCCCGCCTCCATGGGAAAAAAAGAATAGGCCGCATCGTAGGTCTCTCGAAGGGCAAATCTAACAACACAGCACCGATTTATGAATTGCATTCGACTCTAGTTAACATGGAGATTTTATTCCAACTTCACCTTCACATTTGATAAGCATCGAGTTCGCCAATCTATCTACCCCCCTAGGCATCGAACCAGAGGCGATTCAAGACATCTCCGCCGAAAGCGTCGGCGTCATATTATGGTACCCATCGAATAAGATATGGTCCGTGCCTAAGACCCTGCAGGGGACTGGCCGACGTCATCCACCATCATCCAAATTTGAAACCCAACATGCCTTCAAGTTGATGACTTCAAGGGTACAAAGAAGCCTCAATTTTCTACATTTTTATACCATATTTCCGGTGTCATTTAGGACTTCGGATTGACCCACATCTACTACGATATTGTCTTCATTTCATAGTTACTAGGGCTGTGCTTCACCAAATTTATCCGCATCATCTCTCGACCTACGTACCTTCTAGCTCAATTCTTCACTAGMCGTGGCGAATGCGCCCCGGCGCTATTCAAGAGTTTAAGAATTAATCTCGAACGCTCTTACCGAACGATATTAATATCCATTCATAATACTAGGTTCAGTGGTTCTTTCGAAGCGCGTCGTCTACCCAAGACCTCTATAAGAAATCGCGACTACAGTCTGAGAGACTTGTATATAGCTACCCAGTGATTCCCACCTACCGATGGCGGAGAAATATATCATTCAGGTGACCGCCGGACCAGACTACGACCTAGATCGGCACGTCGTGGTCCCGGTTAACTCGCACGAGCCAGTCAAGATCTGCAGCGATCTGATCGACGCTGAGCTGAACGTCCGCGTCCAGAACTACCGTGGCCTGCCGAGAAACTCACCCACCACGTCTCCATATTTCTCCCTAGAGCCTCATGCTAGTAA
Organism: Hypoxylon sp. E7406B; assembly: GCA_000931505.1. Lineage (NCBI taxonomy): Eukaryota > Fungi > Ascomycota > Sordariomycetes > Xylariales > Hypoxylaceae > Hypoxylon > Hypoxylon sp. E7406B. The sequence goes on along the minus strand of JYCQ01000210.1, from coordinate 61,810 downwards.
TAAGGATCAGTACAGCATAGCTATCCGTTTCACACCCAGAAAGCCTGCCCGCGCCCCCAGATCTAAGGCATCCTCTACCGACCCGTCTAGGTCGTCATCAACATCTAGGCCTTCAGAAAATCCTTCAACATCCGGATCATCAACTCCCCTAACCAGCGAGGACTCAGATGAAGAGTCAATAAACGGTATCTCGGGGGAGGATCTCCATTTTGGCAACGACTTTGACCMCCCCATCCGCGATCGCCTCCCACCTGGCTTCAGCTATGCTATGAACATTGTGAAGTGGTGGATTGACCCTGGTCTTGACGGTGACGCATATGCTGATCGGCCGTACCTCTACGGGCCAGCATTATCATCCTTCAACGCCATACATGTAGGCGAAGGAGAACTTAATCCCGAAAAGGGCGGGCTATGGTTCGAAGAGGGCGGCGACGAAGACGGCTTGAAAGAGCGACAAGATCTTGGTGCACCAGCGACAGCTAAGGACCGTATGAAATGGGCCTTGAAGCCTGCGAACAAGAGCAGATGGGTCTTCCAGTACGGCAAGACGTACTGTCTCGACTTCTTCAACCCGTATTTGGACTTCAACGAGTTCAGTCTACGTTTACCAGGCTTCACTCTGCCTATCATGAAATACTGGGATGGCCAGAGTCTACGGTGAGTGGATACTAATATTCTTTGATGTATTTTTACCCCATCCTGCCTCGTTGAGTTTGCCCTTTCTCATTGCGCCGTTCTGTCGGGTCTAGGTCCAAACCGAAGCGCTCACACACCCTTAGATACGTGCTACGAAACCGATCAACCGACGAGACATACCTGGTGGTCGTGTTCACGCTCTACCTGAAGGAGGACGTCAACGAGGATGGGTCACTCAAGCCGGCTGCGCTGGAGGCGACTAGGCAGGATAAGGAGATGGCGAAGGAATCTGGGAGAGTGGCAACGGAGGGCGGGGATGTGAGAAAAGATGATGACTACCAAGAGGCTCGGAAGCAGTTCGAGAAGCTCGACATCAGCGAGGCTAAAGGGTCGGAGACGACCGATGATGGGGTAGACTAGACGGGATATTGATCACGTAGAAACAGTAGAATTGAGATAACGAAATCGCAAACTGAGGATCGCATTCTTCGGTGAAGTTACGTAAAATCCTCAAGTAGAAGTGCTTGCGGAAGAAGATATATTAGGTAGCTAGGCCAAGCCAACAATTCGTGGTCGTGTAATATGCCCGAGTGTCGCATCGTCCAGTACAAACAACTCAAGTAGAGATTCCCAGTTCATGGGTCCATATTTAGTAGCATCATAACGTTTGCCTCTCGCTTCCACGCCTGTGTCTTGTCGCCGCCCAACTTCTACTGAGTCGATCCTTACATCATGCCTAGCAATAGTTAGCTCCGAGTTTGCTTTCGTACGTTCATAGCCCCATACCTTGCAGCGTGATGACGATCGCGTTGAACCAGAGCCAAGGAAGGCTGTGCTTCTGTGTCTGATCTCGGCTGCTCATGGCTTCGGCGAGGAGGKGTAGCTTCGGACACAACTGATCAAGGCGAATCTGGATCAACATCTCCGCCTGTTGCATGAGCGAGTACTCGAGCGTCCAGTCTGTTGCGCGTTAGAGTGCTGACTTCTATGAAGTTCTGGGGAAGCAGTGGTGAGTTACCTCGAGCGTAATCGAAGTACAAGCTATTATCTGGTCAGTTGGGATAATCTTTCAAACGGTCCACGCGTGTTTGCGAAAGGAGACATAGTCACTTACTTAGAGTATTCCATCGTGGTGACGTCTTTGGAGTTTGGCTTGGGGGAGACGATTCTGATGATAATCTTGAGACGGTATTGTTGTGAGATGTTGTGAAGGAGAGCTTTGAGCTAGGAGATGGCGGGCGTAAACTTTTTTATAAGGTGCTTTTTCCAGCACCTACCTTGGGTACCTAATCGTTTTACTGTACCTAAGGTATCAACTATGGTTGCCAGCTGGTGTTGCTCGAAAAGGGGGTCCACATCAGGAATTCTTGTTGTTGTGGAGCAGACACAGTGTTATGCTTTTATCGACTCTTAAGGCTTATAAAAGTGTTCTGTAGTTAAAACCTGTTGCATGCAAGAGATAAACAGTGAAAGAAGGAAAACCTCGCATATCAGCTGCTTCATCCGTCGTGAAGCAACGCCTTGTTCAGCAGTAGCCCAGTGTATAGGTATGTAAAGCTCAGAATCGCGTTAGTAATCTTTAGCCTTAGGCACATCGATATTGTACCGGTCATTAACAGTTTGGTGGGATTGAACGAATGCAGCTCTTATTAAGCAGTTGGAAGTAATCGTACTCGGTGATATAGTCCCCTGAACCCATAGACTGCCGATATTGCCTTTACCATCATAGACCTTACGTTTCAAGTTTATTAGACGTTATGATCTTTGTTTAGGTATATGGGTTTCGGGTTGGAACGTAATACGTTCCATGAGAGAGGTAGAAGCTGCGGTGCATTGTTCAGCCATGTTTTAGGAGTAATAGAGACATTAGAGTGACTCACAGACGATAGCTATGATTGACCACCAGAAAGACTGGACTTGGGATTGGTGGTGATACTCGAAACCCATTCTTGACATAGGATTCAGTTCTGTCCTTATAAGTCGCATGGGGGAGGGCGTGCTTCCTCATGTCTGCAGGTGTATGACAGATGGTTCACGAATTAGTAGTAGCAATAATCTACCTAGATAGGTTCGCGTTTGGTGGCAATCTACAGGGTTGAGAGATGGTGAAAGTTTTATCCAACTGTAAGAAATGCATTTCAACTTTCTGAAGTCGTAGACCCGGCTTCTTTTCCTCTACTACTTATATCGGTCTTTACGCACAGATAGCCTCACCCAGCTTTTATTCCTTCAGGGCGCTTGGGCCAAAGAACGGTAAAGCTGTCATGGTCGAGAGGCAGTCGAGAAACTTTAAGGACGTAATTTAATTTGGGGGGCTCTTATGACTAGATCAGAATACAGCATATATAGAGTGAACCTATTTAACGATCGGGTCCCTCTTCAGATGTATTGTACCTCTCTTCATAGAGAAGATCAAAGCTGGCGACTGTCTCTCGGATTCATGTTAACAAATGCGTAATTACCGTCACTCTAGAATATACCTAATTAATAAAGATGCATCGGAGATGGCTAAGGCTTGCGGATGTTGATAGCAAGTTGTAGGTTAGCAATAATGGATGACATATGAGTTAGTCAGAAGGCCTATTGAATTCGTCTAACTCCGTCATAGCACAAATTGGCTCTCTTAAACTTTTGCACTATTTCTAACGGTTATACAGGCCAACATTACTTGAATGGTTTAACTAGTTCATGAACAATCTAGTACTATCATGACGACATTCCAACTAACCCTCGCATCTCCAACTTCCCCCCACAAGCTGCAGGGGATGGAAAGTCYCCCCCGCCGATCGACCGCCCTAGATTACTCGATTCCTCTTTAGAAAATATGAAAGAGGAAACAAGGCCGACATCCGTATCTTGACTTCGGTGCTCGGCCCTACATAGACTATGAGGTTTGACGAGAGTTTAGAAAATCACCATACAAGGGGGTCTTGCAAAACCTTTGTCAGGTATTCAATGATGATTAATCTTTATAAAAGATGTTTTAAGACTAATTGATACAGCTATGTTGAGGTAGATGGATTAGTATCCCTACGCTGGTTTCTACCCTTAATTATCTCTTAGAGGTCATATACCAACTTGATATTTTAGATGTAAATACTACTAGCTGATATCTTAGGGCGTATTTCGCGATGACACCCCCCCTACTATCCGTTCTCATTCTCACCGTTGGGTTGTTCGGCCCGAGGGTTACGAGCACATTTCACCCCAAGAAGCCTGCTAATATTGTCCTGATTATGACTGATGACCAGGACCGACGTCTCGGATCAACGGACTACCAGTATGTCCTACAGCGAGAAATGGTTGCTAAGGGCACGGAGTTCATCAACCACTATGCTACTACAGCCAACTGCTGCCCGAGTCGAGCATCACTCCTTCGGGGCCAGATGGTGCATAATACGAACATTACTCATGTCAATGCCCCGGGAGGAAATTATGATAAATTCACCATATCAGGACAGGATACTGATTATCTACCCTTTTGGATGAGCAGGGCAGGTTACCGGACTGAGTGTAAGCCCCCGACTCCTCTTGAAAGTTTCTATGACTGACGCTGATATCGGAATTTGGGACTAGATATAGGAAAATTCTTGAACGGGTATAGTCAAAAGAACTACAACATCACCCCTAAAGGCTGGGATCGCGTAGATGCACTGGTTAGCTTCACTGTCTTGGAGCTTGGGTTGAGTAATAAGCGCCTAACATGATGGAAGATTGACCCTTATACCTATGTCTTCAACACGCCTGTCATGTCTTTGAATGGACAGCGACCCATATACTACGAGGGCTACCACCAGTCCGACGTAATACGGGCGAAAGCGTAAGTTATTTCGCCCCATTTCACATATCACATACCATTAACACCTGAAATACAGTATAGACCGCCTCGAATACCTGATTTCGCAGGAAAAGCCCTTCTTCTTAACCCTTGCTCCGTCTACTCCGCATGTACAGAACGACTTATATCAAACGGTCCCACTCGCCCGCCATGCGAACGACTTCGCAAACGTGACAGCTCCAAGATCAAGGAACTGGAMCCCCCCAGACGAGATCCAGCAGCGAAAGGGGAGTTGGCTCAGCACGCTACCTCGGATGAACGAGTCGGTAGAAGCGTATGCGGATCATAGCTTCCGCCAGAGAATTCGCGGCTTACAAGGAGTTGACGAGATCATGGACGATGTAATCAACCTCCTAGATGCGAAAGGTGTCTTGGATAACACGTACATCATCTTCACGACGGATAACGGCTACCATATTGGTAACCACAGGGTCCCGGCTGGCAAGGCGCTTTTCTATGCTGAAGACTCCAACCTCCCGTTCGTAGTACGCGGGCCGGGGATTCCGGCGGGCGTGACCTCGAAGATACCGGGTGCTCATCTTGATCTTGCACCAACTTTCCTGGAGATCTCCGGCCTGCCGAAGGATCAATGGCCACCATTCCTAGACGGCCAGAGCTTGTTACACCAATGGCACCACCCCGAGTCCTCTACAGGTCCGGGTAACGGGGGCGGCAATGCCAAGGAGACCATGAACGTGGAGTTCTGGGGCTTGTGTATAGTCGAGGCCCCCAACGCTCGAGAGCTTGGAATCCCTTTCAAGAATAATAGCTACAAGACCCTCCGCATTGTCGGCGAGGAAGAGTCCTGGCTTTATTCTCACTGGTGTACTGGCGAGACGGAACTCTACAACACGGCAATGGACCCTTACGAGCTGAATAACCTGGCCCTGAATGCGACGCACGAGAGCGTTAGATTAATGGATCGCCTCAACGCCATTCTGCTTGTGACAAAGTCGTGCGCCGAAAACGTCTGCCGTCAACCGTGGGCCCTGCTCCAGCCAGGAACCCGCGATGATCAGATCCTATCGCTTAAACAAGCTATGGATCCCAAATATGACGGCTTCTTCGCGAAATTCCCGAGGGTAGCCTTTAAGGAATGCCTGCAAGTTCAGGATATCGAGAATGAGCAACCGTACTATCCACATTTGCCCAGAACTGGAGCCCTTGGCCAGAATTATCGAAATAAAACGGACAACTATGAGTCGGAGGGAGAGGGCGGAACGCGGTACATTGACAGTGGGGCCCAGTACGGGAGCTGGGAACAGCGAAATGCCACTTTGGCTGATATCAATAAGACAGCGCGGGAGATTACTGACGATGAGATCTATGGAAACCCGACGATGAATAAAAGGAGACGGGATTTGGGGATAGTCGACAACCCGGATTGGTTTCAATGGATTGGATAGGATAGACCAAGTCTTAGTCACTCCGTGCTTTTACCTACAGTGCAACATGGCGCTGTAACCCACTGCGGGTTTAGTGAGCTATAGCGTACACTGCCTTATCATTATAGCGGTATGCTGCAGCCAATCAAGCCTTGGCATGCTGACTAATTGATCGACAGTACAGTTAGTTCATACTACAGCGGGTTAATTAGTTAACATTTCAATCTATTCGTTCATTAGCCAGATCAGATAAATAGTCGATATATACATTATATATAGTTATTAGCAATTAATTAGATGGAGTCGTTACTTCATATGTGGTTGTGCTTTGAAATATCGAGGCCGGATTCAAAAATATTACGCAATGCAGACTGCGCCACTGCGTTTGATTACCTCAGGCAATGGATATACTAGTCCTTATACGCTATAATACACTATATCGTCGCGGACTCATGTCGCTAAATGCCATATATCAGGTACAGAACACTCGCCAGAGTGCGGTACTATATATGAGTTAGATAAGACTCGTAGCATCGTATATTGTGGTGCATCGGCCGTCGACTGCCAAAATAAAATAGATCGGTGATCATCATCATCAGATATCACCCATTTGACGGACTCTTAATCCTGACGCTTCTCGTCATGAGCAGTCTCAACCTGTACGGCATCATGTTTCACCTTGTCATGCACCGCCTCGACATCGATGGCAGTCGCTGTTGCGCCGAACACTGCGAGTAAGCGTTAGCAGCTGCCGGTCGCCCCGGGTCATGTTTTCGGCGGGGACACTTACAGGCTTCCATTTCTTCGAGCGACTTGCCCTTGGTCTCCTTGATAAAGAACCAGGTGAAGACGACAAGCGAATAGTTGAAGATGCAGAACATAAGGAAAGTCCGCCAACCTAGGTTTTGGACGGCATGGGGAGTGACCTGAGAGAACACGAAATTGAATAGCCACTGTGTTGAGGTTCCGATCGCCACGCCGGCCTCACGGATACGACTTGGGAAGATCTCCGACATGTAAACCTGAGATTCATAATTAGCCCCGTGGGATCTTGTGGTTGTGGATGCTATGGCTCACCCATGGTACCGGGCCCCAAGAAATGTTGTAGCTCATGGCCTCCAGGTAAATCATGGTTATGGACGCGATGCTGGTAGATGTAAGACCTGAGCTGGCCGAGGGTGGATGGGTCGCAGTAAGGACGGCGATGATGAGCATGTAAGTCCCCATGAGGAAGGCGCCGCCAAGAAGAGATCCGCGTCGGCCGATACGCTCTACTAGGAAGAGGAGGAAGAAAAGACACGAGACGACTTTGACGACACCGAAGAAGCCGGTGATCAAGAGGTTGTTTTGCCCTGCTCCAACAGCGGCGAAGACCTGGGGCGCATCTAAGGACTTGTTAGACGTTTCAGTCTCTAGATGACAGAAAGGAGGAAGTAGATGATGGGCGTTGTGTTATAGCGGAGTGAGCGCACTCACAATATGCTAGGGACGTGTTGCCGGTTAGTTGAACACCTAAACCGGGGCAGGTTAGAACAAGACCACCATTTCGTGGAGTAGAGAGCTGTACTAATCTGGAGAGCGATAATAAGAAAAACGCGCATGCGGTTGACCGGTAAAATGAGCTCCCTCCAAGTGACACCATTCGTAACACGCTCCTCTTCTTCGATGCTGGCTAAGATTTCTGCGAACCTTTTTTACAGTCAGTGCGAACTGCCTTTCTAACTCAACACCATGGTGAAGATGTGATTACTCACTCCTCGTCGACCTCAAGACTTGCGCCTCCTCTGATCCAGACAAGCGACTTCAACGCGTCCTCTCTTCTTCCCTTCTTAGCAAGCCATCGGGGACTCTCTTTCGTGAGTAACATTCCAAGTCCTAGAATTCCACCTGGCGCAAGCTGAAGTCCAATTGGGATCTGCCACTGAGCCGTCGATGGATTCATATGTGTAGATACGGCGTAGTCGATCCAGTACGAAGTCATGACGCCCAAGGTAAAGAAGAATTGGAACATACTACCCAGCATACCACGAATATTCTTAGGTGCCATCTCGGCCGAATACATAGGGATTACTACCGTGGCCATGCCGACGCCGACGCCGCTGACAACGCGGGCAGCATAGAAAGCACCGAGGGAATGCGTGTTAATAGTCTGCACAACGGCGCCGATGCAGAAAATTGTTGAAGCCAGCACGAGGGATAGACGACGACCGAATTTTGCAGTGAAGGGCCAGATGAAGAAGCATGAGAAGAAGGCTGTCAGATAGGTATATTGTTAGACCTCTATTTTGACAGGGGATATGATTTGAGATTCTGCGTACCTCCAGCTTGCAAGAGACTTGTCGAGTTCGAGCCGACGGTTGCCTTTTGGCTTACTTCATACCTGAAGTCCTCTTGAAAACTCGAGAAAGTGAGGATGCCACCAACGATACCAGTGTCATAAGCAAACAAAAAAGMCCCGACGCAACAAAGTGCGACTAGGTAGACGGCTCTGAAAGTGCCTAAAGCCTTAGACATCATGGATACTCGTTAAACGAATCGTTAGATGAACCGTGATTTGGTCGGGTCTGCCCTGATCGAAATGGTTTAAGAAACTAAAGTAGAGCACGAAGGAGGACGCGTGCGCTTATTATGTCGTTCTAGAACGCGAACAGCGTTGTTGCTGTTCCTAGTCGCCGCTCTCGTTGCACCTAGGTCTAGACAAGTCGCGTAGATAGAACAATCTTGCACGAGGCCGCGTCTACACCATTGTATCGGTCTACTTCAAATTGGGACCAATGCCTAACTCTGCTTCTCCTGCTTCGAGTCACATTTTCGTGGCTTACCCCATGGGGAGGATCGAGTGGGCTGTTGGAGGCGGAGATAGACCCCTGTTTCCCCACGAGTCGGCCTTAAACGAGGCATGAGCTGCTATGTTTTCTCTGAAGAACCCAAGCGAGTTGGAAGGCTGCGGATTAAGGCGGCCTGCTAGATTCATGTAGTGGGTCTATGCGAAATAGTTCGTTTTAGATAGGTATAGATCCCGGCGTCGTGCAGTAGTTCCGTTGATAGCTTTATCCCAAGCCCGTGGAATCTCGGTTGTCGGTCGGAGAGCTAAATTCGTGGCCAGGTACAAATGAAGGTCCCATCTAAGAGGACTCTAAACCGAATTCAGAATGCAGGGCGACTACCGAATTGATGCTCGGTAGTCGGATATCCAACTCCGCATCTTGCCCCGATTGTGAACGCCTGGATGGGTCATGGCATGTCAGGACAATTATTTGATAGCGACCAGCCACGACTTCTCGGAGAATAGCCCCCAAACTATTGCCTAGAAGGCCAACGAAGGGAGCTGTAAGTGACTCTCATGCAGTAGATGGCTCGGTGGGATGGGTCGACTGAGGGATCAGTAGAGTGGATTGCCTTTCATGCTCGGAGCTGCTTTTACTCCCCTGTAATATGAGACCTCAAGGCTTAATATTTTTGGCCCGGAGATGCTAATCATTCCTGTCTCTCTTTTCCATCTTTCTTTTGATTGCTTTCTTGACCAGACAAGTAATTGTACTCTTTAAATCTGATTTTGAAGGCACTACCATGGATTCCCAACGACCTAACATCATCTTCATCATGGCTGATGATCATGCCTCCAAAGCAATAAGCTGCTATGGGGCCGGTATTAATCATACCCCAAATATCGATCGGTTAGCCTCTGAGGGTATGAAGTTCAACCATTGCTATGTGACGAATTCGATTTGTACGCCATCGCGTGCGGCTATCCTAACAGGCACGCACAACCACGTCAACGGGGTGATGACTTTGAATGACAACATTAACAAGCACTTGCCCAATGTTGCCAAGCACCTCCGAACTGGAGGTTACAGGACTGCAATGGTTGGGAAATGGCACATGGGCGAAGGCCTAGCACATGAGCCTACGGGCTTCGACTACTGGTCTGTCCTACCTGGTCAAGGGGACTATTGGGATCCGGAGTTTATCGAACCGCGAGGCGAACATATAGAGCCAGGATATGTGACGGATATTATCACTGATAAATGCCTGAACTTCATTACTGAAAACCGCAATACCGGCAAGCCTTTCTTCGTCATGTGCCATCATAAGGCTCCACACCGATCTTGGGAGTGCGATGACAAGCATAAATATTTATATGCTGATAAGCCTATACGAGTCCCCGAGACCTTTACAGACGATTATAAGAACCGGGCGAGAGCGGCAAAAGTAGCAAAGATGCGTGTCGCAGAGGATTTGACCTATCAAGATCTCGGACTTGTGCAACCGGATGGCGGAAGCCGGGTGGGTGAGCGGGTAGTCCAAGAATCTGGCTCGAGCCAGCGGAAAATCCCAGTCGACGCCACAAGACTTATTGATAAAGACGATGGTACCGTGTTTACCTTCAAGAGCCGTGGAGAGCTGGCGGAATTCAAATTCCAGCGCTATATGCAGCGATATCTGCGTGTTATCCAATCAGTCGATGATAACGTAGGACGGATGTTGGACTATCTCGACCAGGGCGGTCTTGCGCACAATACGATTGTTATATACACCTCGGATCAAGGCTTCTTCCTCGGAGAACACGGCTGGKTTGACAAGCGATTTATGTACGAAGAGTCGTTCCAGATGCCATTCTTGATCCGATMCCCCGCCGAGATTGCGAAGGGCTCTGTCTGCGATGACATCATCTGTAATGTCGACTTTGCGCCGACGTGGCTTGACTTCGCCAAGCTGCCAATGCCTAATTATATGCAAGGCGTATCATTCCGCGACCTCTTACGAGGCAAGACGCCGGCAGACTGGCAACAAGTCGCGTACCATCGCTACTGGATGCATAATGATATTATCCACGAGGCGAGAGCACACTACGGCGTGCGTGATCAGAGATACAAGCTAATTTATTGGTATAACGAGGCTCTTGGCGTGGCTGGGGCAAGGCCCGGAGCCGAGGATGAGAAGGAATGGGAGCTGTTCGATTGTGAACGCGATCCATTAGAGCTGTTTAATGTATATCACGAGCCAGAGTATCAGCAGGTTGTCAAGGATATGACACGCATGCTAGAGCGGAAGATGCAAGAGATTGGTGATGAGCCGGTTCATCCTCGATTGATCATTGGAGACCGTACTGATATTTCGAGCAAGTTATAGACACCCATCAGATAGAATGATAATGATCTGGCTATTCAGTTGACCCCGACAACTGTGTTCGACTCGAGGAGTGCCGTAGCGAAAGGGCTATGTGGTATTGAGGAAGACGGTAACATGGCAGATGGTCAAAGTATCAGCGCAGGGTCAACAGGTTTGTCTGACACTATATTACATAATATTCGGGATCCCGATTACATAAGCGGGCTACATTAGTAATATGCGACTTGTTTGTTACGTACTTAAATATATGCAGTAATAGGGGAATTTACCCCGCAAATACGAATCTCGTTCTTGGGACGGCAGTAACCTGCAAACCTGTTCTGCCCGTCTCGACACGACGAGCATCGACTCGTTGAGAGATGTGATCCTGAGGGTTAATGTCGTTCATTATCTGTAATAGTGGTGTACTGGATCTATAAATCCATAATGTTCCAGCGTGTCTATTCATATGTCAACGTGTCTATCCGAGATCCTTGCCGAGCTTTCGATTACGCGACTATTTCACATAGATCCAAGGCTATTTTCCCTATATAGCTTTGTTCATTAGGTATTTCCCCTAAGCATTTCTCCGTCACATCCATGGCTACCTTACAATTTGTCGGATTAGGTTGGTGGGAAGCGGAATCGTAAACGGCAAGGAACGATAATAAGACTAGCCATGACCGTTACTGGAACCGTGCCATCGCGATGGAGACGTATGTGAGCTGCTTCAATGCAGCAGGGTCGCTGTCTGTTCCCGGGACCTGTGCCCAATGCCGACATCGCAAAGTAAGACGATACCTCCTTACCGATTACTCAGAATCTCAGACTTCTCACATTAGAATCGCGTTATAGGTCAAATGTGATAAACGGGAGGGCGCGTGTGGGAACTGTGAGCGACTAGGTCTGAATTGCTCCTATGCATCGGCGTCCGTTACGTTAAGTAAGCCCCGGAGGTTACGAGGCGTGCGAGCCTGCACGTCCTGCCGGGATTCCAAGATAAAATGCTCAGGTACGGCCCCGCGATGCTCTAACTGCAAACGCCGGGGGCGGTCATGCATCTATCCGGCCTCCAAACGGCCGATTCTAGACTTGTCCCCTATCGTTTCGTCTCCCGACGGAGATGAAGAGGCCGGTGAGCCAGCCATATCAGAGGAGATGCTGAGTCTTGTCGATATTTTCTTCGATAGAATCTACCACATGCCATCATTTGCCTTTCTGCMCCCTGCCACAACCAAGAGGCGATGTAGAGACGGAATCCGGCATAAAGCCTTGGCTCTGGCGGTGTGCGCTACAGCAGCTCTCTTTACAGCACAGAATCAAGAAGAGGCTACTATCTGGATCCAGGATGCTGAGCAATATATCTGGCAAAATCTAGAATCCCCCACAATCCCACGACTACAGGCCTTGCTTCTGATCGTTCGCTATTGCATGGAAGCCGGTCGCTTTCAACGAGCTTTCATGCTTATAGCAATCGCAGCTCGTTCTGCCGCAGCTATGCGATTGAATCACGAGCGGCAAGATCTGGACCCCATCGCCAAGGAAGTCCGCCGTCGGATTGTATGGTCACTTAAGATTACAGAAAGATACTTCTCTGTCGGACTCCCAGAATTTGAGCTCTGTCCCTTCGAAAGCATCTACCTACAATTGCCGAATTCCGAAGAGGAATTCAGCGGCACTGAGCAGCCAGGAGACTATGGCTCATACAGCCTTCACGTAAGGCTAGAGAATGTCAGAAGGGATATCATGAAATTGACGAGAGCCGTAGCGCTGTGCGAACAGCCATACCCGTTGTTGGCGAAGCTCATTCAGGACTTCCACCAAGGTTTATCCGAGATTGGTTCTTTCATGCGAGATAGCATTGAATTGTCACCCCTTCAAATTACTGAATTACTAGGGAACCCCTGGTTGCCAAGGCGAATCTTGGTCATCATTTCGTGGCACCAGAGCCACTGCGACTTATACCGCATTTTGTTAACTGGCTACCCCGAAGCTGCCCCCGGCGTGGTACTTGACGCGCTTGATCCCGATTATGTCACCGAAGCCGAGCGATGTTGCCTAAAACATTCCATAGCGATCATCGAGATCTTGACGAACCTTAACCAACAAAGCACGAACCGCCTATTACTGGAGTTCGATATAGCCATTTGTGCGTATCACGCAACACGTCTACTTCTATTCATCTCGCGCTTTGGTAGAGCCATTGGCCGCCCCACTCCAGAGTTTGCTTCTAGCAGAGCTGATTTATGCCTGGTCGCGTTAAAGCGATTCTATGGCTCTTCCGCCCTCGTCCGCCCCATAATTGAAGAAATGCAGCGCTCAGTTAGAGCGTTCTCTCAACAGTGTTACACGCCTACCTCTCCACCATTGCCTGATTCCAACGAGCCCACGCACGACGACCGCGAAGAGCAACTCTCATCGGCTGCCAAAACTAGACAGCGGCTTGCCATTCACAGTCTGCTAAGGCAAGCCGAATTCTCCGACAGAGAAGACGACGATGAGGAGACAGTACCAACTCGGCAAAACAATTTCAAGGACTCAACAACATCATCTGACGTACAGGTCTCGACCAACGGTTTCCCCTCTATAAGGAACGAATTGCCTACTGATGAAGACCAAGAGGCTTCATCTTCAGTAAACAATATTAAAGGTCACACAGCAAGTGGCTCGGATCAGCAGTCTTCTTTCTACGCCGAGTCTACTCTCAGCCCATCCATGTCAGAGCCGGCGGAGAACCTGCAGTTCCCATTCTCCTTGTGGTTTGGGCAATCTGATCATGACTGGCTTTATGATAATGCCCTGCCATGATGAAAAGCCTCATCCACTTACTTAGTAATGCGCACGATGAATTTCTTGACTCCAGCGGTGTCGAAATGATTATTTAGATATCATTCGTGGGCTTTGAGTATAATTTATGAGTCAAACACAAGCTTGTTTGGCGACATTCGGCATATCTTGATTAATTCATTGAAGGTATGTATTAGAAAATTTTCATCGACGGCCGTCACTCATGCCAGCTAGCTCCTTTTTAATACGCTATGGTCACATTAAACTGCTGCAGGTCCTCTGTCCTAGAGCTGCTCCCAATCCAGAAGATATATTTTCCCGAGTCAACATTCCATTCTCCATCAATGTAGTATCCGAGTTCATTGTGCGGCACAGTCAGGCTGACATTCTTGGTTTCTCCTGGTGCTAGATCAATCTTCACGAAGCGAATAAGTTTCATGACGGGGAATTCGATCACGCTATGCTCTGGTCGGTAATACAATTGTACTACCTCTTGCCCTGGGATCTTGCCCGAGTTCGTCACTTTCACGTTGACCGTGACGTTACCACCCCAAGACACTGGACTAGACGCCATTGTTGATGAGATATTGAATGTTGTGTAGCTCAGCCCAAACCCAAACCTTAAAGGTGCGTATCGAGTCACTTGCGGCCACTGCCAATCATACAATGTAGCGGTGCCGAAGCCACCTTGATCGTCAGATGGTAGGTAATTGTAGGCGACAGGGAACGCGCCATTTGCCTGGGGCATTGTCACGGTCAGCTTTCCACTGGGGTTCACGTCGCCAAAGAGGATCTCGACTAGCGCGTCACCGGTGAACTCGCCGGACAGCCAGGAATGTATAATAGCGCTGGATCGCATCGTCGACTCGTTTAGCACGAATGTCTGCCCACTGCTGATGACTAGTATAGTGGGTACTCCCGTATCCAATACGGCATCCAGGAGCTGTTGCTGAAGTCCCGGAAACCCCAGATCTGCGTGTGCGTAGCCCTCACCATCTGTGCGACGGTTGTTAATCTCGGATGCGTCCACTGTGCCGAATCCGGAACCGAGAACCACAACCGCGAGCCCAGCCTCCCGAGCAGCTGCCACGGCGGCACCGATTCGTGAGTTGTCATTCGAGGGCAAGGCGTCAACTCCTGGGGCATATAGCACATTCTCGTCACCAAGTTCGCGCACGAGGCTGCGCCGCAAAGAATTGCCGTACGCCGAGTCTGTAGCATTGCACGCCCCGTATGATCCAGCATTAATCATGTCTGCGTACGCGCCCACGACTGCAACTTTCCTTACATTGCTTCTCGTTAATGGCAAAATTCCGTCATTCTTTAATAAGACGATGGATTCGCGAGAGATGTTTCGGTTAACTTCGAGGTGTCGGTCGTTTCTTAGCGTACGGTCCAAATTCTCGGCAGATGGTAGGGGGTTGTCGAACACGCCAGTTGCGAATTTAATCTCGAGGAAGGCAAAGACAGATTTGTCAATCAAGTCTGCGATATCGGTTTTGTTGACATAGTTAATGAGAGTGGTTAGTAGACCGTTTCCTCCTGGAGATAACTCGTGTTCCAGTCCAGCACGTAGAGCTTTCTGAGCGGCGTCTTCCCGAGACTTAGATACCTTCGACTCAGCAACGGTGTACTCAATAGCATTAGCATCCGACATGATAAAGCCCTCGAACCCCAGTATGCCCCTTAGTACATTGTGGATCATATATGTATTAACAGACATGGGCACGCGGTCTACCGATGCGTAGGAGACCATCAAAGATAGGGGCTCGGCTTCCTTGATCACGTTGATGTATGGCGTTGCAAGATCGTTCATGATATGGTTAATACCGCCTTCCATACTAGCACGGTTGACACCGCCGTTACTACGACCGTAAACCCAATGCTTGACGGTCGTCGCAATCTTAACAAAGCCATTCTCGTCTTTCTCCTGCATGGTTTTGACGTATCGCGTACCGAATTGCGAGATTAAGTATGTGTCCTCTCCGAACCTCGTACATAATCAGTCAATTTTGCCCCGACAGCGATTTCAGGGGTTGTGTTAGCTTACATCTCGCCATTTCGGCCGTTCCTAGGATCGTAGGCAACATCCAGTTCGGGGGACAGAACCCAGTTCACTCCGAGCGCGTGGTTCTCGTCTCGTATAGCCGCAACAGCCTGTTCATAGAGGTCCAGGTTCCACGAAGAGGCCATTGAAACGGCGCCGGGGAATAGGCTGCCTCCAGAAACCCACATCGAATTTATCGAGTCCGTAATAGTCACGTACGGAATGCCTAGCCTCGTGCTGTTTATCTGCTCTGCGCGGAGGTCGTTCACAATGGGGAGGATATCTTTGGCATAGTTGTATTGGGCTCCTAGACCTGTTCGGACGTTTTCATTCGACGTGAGCAGGCTATTCGTTCTAATAGTCGGATTTAAATAGGGGTCACACATACCTATCTGCCCGTTCTGGGTTTTGTGAATGATATCGAAGGCTGTCTTATTGAAACTTGGTTCCCCATTAATGCGGCTGAGAGTTTGACGGATGCCGCCGAGCTGTCCGACTTTCTCCTCCCTGGTCATCCGCTGGAGTAGATCTGCTGCGCGTTCCTTGGGCGAAAGCGACAGGTCCAAGTATGCTGGTCTATCTTCTCTGTCATATACAGGTGCCAAGGCACAAGATACACCTCGAATACCAGCTAAGAAGGCAGCAGAAACTTCGAGTCGGACCATCTTCAAGAGTTTTACAGAGGTCAGTCTGCTTCAGTGTAGATGTAGCTGCGACAGTATTCAAGAAGACGCCAGGAATCTCGGGTTAGCACCTACAACGTCGTGGGACCTTTCCGGCCTCTTCTTGGGTCTTATATCCACAACGACTTCCATTTTCAGGCGACCATCTCCCTGGGTTCATATTCCGTAATACTTAGACGGCGAGCTATCCCGCGTTGTAACCTCCCGGGACCAAACCCTGTCTGTGGAGTATTGATACCTTAGGTACCTAGGTATGCAAGGACGCACGTGTGAACGCGGCAACTAGATCAGATTCTTAGCAGCGGAGCTCTTTGGAAGCTAAAGTACCATATCGGTAGTCGGTCGGTAGTCCCATAATAGTAAGGTCTCTTCCCCGCATGTCGATCGGTTCGGTCGAGATTCGATGGCATCCTTAGGGTCGGCTGGGGAAGATTGGAGACAAGTTAGCTGGGAATGGAGTGCGGGGAGTAAACGGAGGAGTGGACAACGCGATGTAACATGTTCAACTTTTCAGTTCGCCTAGATACAGGCTTAGACGATTATTCTTTAGTGGCTCATCGTGAAATCTAAGGCACAGAGACATTGAACTTTAGAGGTCATCAACATACCTAGCCGCCAAATACTGACCAGTTTATTGATATCTGGACAATTATCGTGTAAATTCTGAGCTTCTTTGATCTCGTATAGGCTTAATCAGGCTATTTCTACATGGGTTTCTTTCTGGGCTGTGATTTCGTCTAGTAATAATCCCACTGGGTGGCACGCGATTTTATGTGAGGGTATCCGTCTATGGTGAAGCTGGGCTGCGAGATCAGTGGGAGAGTGGCAATGAACCAGGCATATAATGTAGAGGTTTGCTCATGAGGTGTCAATGGATCAGAGCATGCCATGTTTACTAAAACCGTTGGTAACACGTATTCTTCATGGTAGCGTATTGGTGCCTTTGGGGAAAGAAGGAGGGGAATAGAAGAGAAGTCAACAGTTTATCGGACCATGTATATTAAGATGTACTGCTATGGGGCGAGCATAGCAGTTTATTTTTCTCCTACAAGGTAGTCCTTGTCATCGGTGTGTAATTATTCACGTCATCCCACCCAGGCACGTCGGAACCCCAGCATTAATCCTCCAAGAAGGCCTGCTCCGGTATCTCGTACGTCTCACGAATTACAATTTGGCCTTGGGCTTCTCCATGAGTTCTGAAATTCGTCAGTAAATTATTAATGAATCGGGGCTGTATGCTTCTGCTTACCCTGTGCGGTGACGACTAAGGCAGTATACCAGAGCCATGCAACGGTGTCCTTGGGAAGTCCAGCGGCGCCTTCGAGTGCATCCAGGAGGAGATCCGCAAGGTTAAAACCGTCCTCGAGACGCGCCATAACGAGGATTCGGGCCTGGCTCATTAAAGATATGTTTGCGTCCCAATCTGCTGTCCGTTAGAATATTCATAGGCTTGGGATAGTAGACACGTAGTTCTTCCTACCTCGGTCGAACACGAATATTCTACGATACGAGTTAGCAGGCTGGCATCTAGAATATTTCTTCAGTAAATTAGGGACGTACTTAGTGGATTCCATTGTTAGAGTTAGGCTCAATGCTGTAGGAACGGTAATAAGGTAGTGTTTATGCGTAGAGGCGTAGATGCGTAGATGTGTAGAGGGAAAGATGTGTAGAGGGGAAGAGGCGTAGAGGCGTCTGAGGTTTGTGGTGTTCCAAAAGTACTGAGTGCGAGGTGCTGCGTGTGTGGTTGTGGGAGAAAGGGTTTGGAAGAGCTTGGTTGGGACACAGCATTTAAATACCAATTTTTCAGGCGGTCGTATACACTTGCTTTATACTCGGCGCCCTTGCACCTGCCACGACTAGAGAGTATGATTTCAAGGCGCCGGAGAAGTGATTCATAGGGCTCCGGGGTGTGTGGAAGTTGCAGTGACTTTCCTGTATACCCGCGTGCCTTAGGTATGTAAAAGAGATGTACGCCAGTAGGTTTACAAAGAATCATCCATGGGTATTCTAATCATATGCCAGCTCTACGAACAGGTTATCTTCACTGACGCTTCACTTCGACGAGAAATACTCTTTCTTCCCGACAGTGTTACTCTACACAATGAATCTCATCTAAACCACATCCATCCTATCGGGAATGATTCATGATAACAGCCTGTGAATATTATCACCCCCAAACAGTAAGAGTACTAGTGGGAACTCCTCTCATATAATGCCCAGAAGCTCTGTTTAAGCCCTTGAGCTACCCGCATCACACTGGTATACCCAATACTTCGTTCAAGACCACTCCAGATACAATCCATTCTTGACTGCCAGTCAGGCAGCTCCAATGCAAAATCATCCATCTGTCTTGCCGTCCCGTCCCGCAAGGGTGAAACACAATTGCTTCGGCATTAGGAGAATGGCCCAGTACATTCAGTGATTGTGATACAACCGCCATTGGGTTTGCATGTTGCTGCATATAATGGGAATCCCAGAACAGCCTTCTCAGGGGTGACGGAAATTGAACTCGGCTAGGTAACCACTCCGAAGCTTCCCCTGGATTTCTAGGAGTTGAATTTATACACATAGACAACTCGTCTGCGCGTCTCGTAACCGCATACAGGGTGAGTGGTTCGGCCGGATTCGGGTTGTAGGTACATGCAGGACCACTTGCATGAGGAATACGACCAACTCGACTCCACGCACAGTTCATGAAAGAAACTGGACAATCCCACCATCCAGTGGAATCAAGGCCGTCAAGATATCTTCCGAATCCGTGTAAAGGCACGCTGGTCCAGTCGCACCTGTCGTGATTCTGTCGGTCAGCTCCTATTGCGGGCTTTTATGCTTAGAACTACGCCACTGCTGAGGACAACGATAATGAAGAACATATCCAGTACTAGTAAGAAGGGCAGTATCTAGTGCAGTCCCGTTGGATGAATCATCGACTGGAATTTTGCTCAAATGCAAAGGACCAGCATCGCAAACAACCACTTTCCAGTAGTGGGGGTCGGGCTCCTTGTTAACCGTAGTCGACAGGCGCCAGGCATACTGACCGCTGTGGACCGGAATGGTGTTGTCCCGTGTGTAGTGCTTCATAAGCCCATCTTCCTCGAGGACAAGAACTTCGAAATCTCCATAATCCTGGGGTTGGATCCGTTTGGTGGAATTCTCGACGATCGAACCTCCTGGTAATGGTTTGCTCGAAACAATCTTGCCTCTGAACCACTTGCCAGTGATATGATCCCGCACGAAGTGCACTAACCGCCGCTAGTTATTCCCATCGTAACCAGCGAGGTTGATAACCGCTTCTAGGTTTCCGTACGAAGTTCGACAAAGACGATTCATTTTGAGCTCTAGGATTTGAAATATGAGACTCAGTTCAAGTGTAACTAACGATGGAAGAGATAGGGAATACCTAGGGCTGCCGGTCCTGGCCTTTATAATACATAAGCAATGGCATCATAGCCGGATAGAAACTTAACAGTACGAATACAGTCTATCTCATCACTTGAGCTTAGTGCCCGTCATCATGCAGCTCCCCGAGAACGGCGAGACTTTTCGCGGAATCCAGTGTCTCGTGTTCAGCTGGAGAGCAAATCAAGGCACTCGAATCTCACATTGCAAACAGCTTCCGCTTCTATTCCTACGGCTACCCTACGTAATCCACTAGCAGGTTCCACCACGTCTACGGCAACTGGCATGACCTAGCCAGGAACAGACACTTCTTTCCTTCAATTGCAGAGAATCTGAGGTTCTTGTATTGATGTATCTATTTCCCGGTAGGTAGGTGGGTACATATTCTTAACCACTCCATACAGCAGGGCCCGGGGGGACGTAAGAATCTGGGTTGATAGTACCCAAGTTGACCAAAATCCCTGGGTCGTCGCTCTTGTAAGCACCAGGTAGTGCAACAAGGGGTCCTGGAGTCCCGTTACCACCTCCAGTGATTTTAATCTGAGTACAGGCAAGGTAGAATTGGGCTCCGTTTGGTCTGTTCGCCAAGTGAAGAGCAATTTGCTCAACGCGAAGCAGATACTCGCCGTCCGGGGTAGCGGCGGGGATGGTCGCGTTCGTCAATACATATTCATCTTGGGTTGTGTTAGTTGTCCACTTTCCAATAAAGCCAATTCGCTTGATGGTGCGACTTACTCTGAGACGGCCAAGTGAGCTGCTTGTTGTTGTCCATGGTGGGGGTCGTTGTCTTGATTTTGAACCAGACATTCCCAGAACCATCCCAGTTAGATGCGCTCTTGCCCTCGGGCACCTTGGCTAGGTAGTACTGGGTTGGGCCAGGGTGGTTGACTTGTTGGGTTGATATGTAGTGGATGGTAGCGCCAGCAGGGACGGTGATTATATTGGCTGCGTTTTGATTGGAATAGCAGCGAATGTCCGGACTCGCAGCATTCTCAACGCCCTGTTTGCTGTTTGCATTCTTGGTCATGCGCGTGGCCCACCAGTCGGCTTGTTCAGACTTGCCGTTGACGACGAGTCTTGGAAAAGTGTCTGTGGGACATTCAGTGCGAGTTCCGCATATATCAGTTCAGTCTGGGAGTGACTTACAGTGAGCTTGCACTGCCGTTGCGGCAAGCAGGATACCCGTGAGGAACTGCATTTTGAACACTTAGTCACGGAGAGAAAGGAGTTAGGGCGAATCGACAGCCATGAACAGGATAGTCGCCATTTTATGTGCTTCCGACCATGTCACATCCCGCTTTCCAATCTAGCCGTGAAAGGTAGTGATGTTAATTTGTTACATATTTAGTCATACCTTATTATTGTCCCCCGTAACAAACGTCATTGTTTTTCCAACCTATGGACTTTTTCGCGGCTAATATCCAAGCCATGCTAGGGTATATATAGTACTCTACACATTTCTAGAAGATCTCGGCATTGCAGAGAAGGCATGCGGGGAAGCCATACGTTACCATATGTTACCCTGAAGGAGCAGATGGCTACGAGAGCATCAGGCCCGATTAGACAGGGCATGGGGTCCTCTAGTCTTGCTAGATCATAATTGCTACCTCTCTAGTGTTTTTCTTACCTTAGTCAGGATAGCTAGCCAGTTCCTTATAACAAATATGCTGACGAAAGTCCCCTGGAGTGAGAGGCCTGAAATTTAAGTGTTTCACATATTCTAACAAGGCTAAGACTTTGAATTATTGCACGGGGTTTGCTTGTTTACTTTGGTGGGAATATAATAATGCCCCCTTAAAAAGATTGGCGAAATTCACATGAGACGGTACATTTACTATACTAATGAGTTTTATCATTGTTGGTTTCTTGTATAACTTGCTTTAGCATGGCTATTATTAATCTTGATTGAACGTTTGAAATAGCGAAAGCCATTTCACTGTTTTGAAAAGATAATCTCTGTCGATGATCACAGTCAACCAATAAAGTAATGGGTAATATGGTAACAAGGTGTCAAATATTCACAACTGGCAAGATGTTATTCTCGTCAAATCACTTGCATTGTAGGGCTCTAATAGCTAGGTGTTTAAGGCTCTTGGTAGACTATGACTGCGGGTAAAGTTTATACTTGGATACAGCAAAGATGGGATGCTCGGACAAAGCTCAGCTCAACCGAATTCAGGTAGCATAGAACCGATATCATGATATTTACAGGCCTATTATGGACGATAAAATTTGAAGCCCCTGAAAACTAATCTCCGAAAAGCGTCTCGTTTGTCATGAATTATATACCTTCACCGAGTGAGTAAGGAGGTGGACATTTATTCGTGAGAAATGTAAAACGATTCTTTCCTGAGCAGCACACGCCATTACTCTCGGCTCTCGACCATGTCCGCAACAGTCACAAGTTTTTGATTTCTATCCATTCGGGTCAACTAACAACAAATCCTAGAACTTGATAAAACTTCCCGCTTTGGATTCTCAAATCGGAGGCGTATCATTTCTTAGGCCAGTACCAATAGGGGCTATTTTCCCCTAGAAGCAGATAAACTTCTATGACACCAGCTGTATCCAGAATCGTGTATCTCGAGGTTGCGCTGGCCCCGGGTTTCTTTCCTTCTACCAACAACACTACCCAGCACCATCATCGACGTCAGGAAGACTCATATCCGTCACCAGTGACTCACTGTCATTATCGGAAAGCGACATAAATTATTTCCAACATCGTTTTCTCCATCATAATGGCTTCCTTCAACCCATTTGGAGCTCATATTGGAAGCTCCGCCAATCCATTGTCACCGAACCCTTTCACGCGACCGACCGCGGAACAGTTCTCGACATACCAATCGGGCCATAGCGACTCGACTAACCCTTCCCAGCAAGGTAATTCCTTCCAAAGCCCATTCGACAACGGCTCTCGGAATGCGATTCAGAATCCCTTCCAGAAGAATTACCGAACTCCCTTCCAAAGCGCCCATCAGGACCCCTTGTCGAATTCCAACGGAAACGTCTTCGAGAACACCTTCCAGGGTCTCTTCAGAAACCCCTGCCAAAAGCAGAATGACACACTGGGTAATTCTGAAGATATCGTCATGACAGATTCTCCTTTACTGCACAGTCCCGAAGTCGACATGGAGCAATCTCCCTCAGATGTTTCAGAGCCAACTAACGCCTCCTATCCTATCGAGATGTGTTGGGAACCGGACAATCGTCCCATTTATCCCATCAAAATGGATATTGACTCGGACTACGAAGACTGCTTTGACCGCCAGCAAACCAAATCTAATGATCACATCGAGTCCACCAACAATCACTCTCAGACTAACGGGATAGGTGGCGATCGACGATATCGCAGACGCAAATCAAGGGCCCGCCAATACGAAGTACAACACTCGTAGTGTGTATAGTATTTGATAGATGAGACAAGTATTACAGTGTGACTATGTGTGCTTGTGTAACCTGAGGTGGAAAAGGGGAGTCGTTACGTTGGAGAATATGAAATTGTATACAGACAATGAGGCGTACGAATACCAATTGAAATTATACGTTCTAACCGAAAATCTGTTAAAAATAACTTCCCGGTCAGGTCAGACCCTGGGGTAGTGGTGGTGACCGTATTGGTGTCCACCGGTTAAAGTCTTGATATCACCTCATGAGCGGTCTAGCCTCCCGATCCCTCCAAGATTCCAGCAAATGGCGTATTGATCTCGATCCGGGTTCCGAAACTGGTACAGTTCCTTTCTAGCCAGATTGACCAAGACTTCTAGCACTCATCCATCCGTTCGAAAAAACTACATGAATAAAGACCTAGCTGTTATCTACCTCAACCACGCGCGAGACCAAAAGTCAGAGTTACAATTGGATAGATCTACGTTACAAGCTCCCGCTAACCATGATACTGAAAGATAGACTAGTCATGCTGCTAAATATACCCGGTTACTATCTCGGGGTAGCGGCAAAGTCGACGTACGGCAAGGAGGCCCAGGTTCCGGGGCAGACCGATGTCACCTCGCCGGTCCTATGTGTGGGGAGCGATGGAATCATATATTACCTTTCGAAGTCTCCAGGATGTCTCGCGAGACTCATGCTTTCGTACCCATAGCTTCACACATCCCCAGTCGTCCCCGAAGGGTCTTGATCAGCATGTCGTTTCCCAAGTGCGCCGCGATCATTGGCGCCGTCGCGCTACCCTGGTTGGGAGGAGCCATCCCAGCAGCACCAGCACCAGCACCGGCACCGGCAGCAGCGCCGGCCGCAGAATGCGCGCCTGTTCCAGCAGCGGGCAAGTATCCCACATGGCAACAGCTCCCAAAGCAGACGACCCTGCCTGACCCCTGGTTACCGCTCGCGTATACGACGACCGACAGCGAAGGCGGTTCCTCACCATCGTTCGCGTCCGACATAATGGCTGGCAAGGGKAAAAACCGAATCCAGACGCCTGAGGAATGGTACCGGTGTAGACAGCCTGAGATTCTACAGATGTTACAGGAGTACCAGTAAGTTGCGTAGCGCAGCCGACCCGCGGGATTGGAAGTCCAATTGGCTATGATGAGCGGTCTACAGGTTCTAACGATGTGCCTTAAGATACGGCTACTACCCGGACCACTCGAAGGAGACAGTCAAGGCGACGCGCAGTGGCAACACGGTCAACATCGAGGTAACGGCAGGCGGCAAGACTGGCAAATTTAGCGCCACACTGGCTCTGCCATCGACGAAGCCTGCTCCCGTCGTTATCAACATTGGCGGGATGACCAATCAACCGTACTTACAAGCCGGCATCGCAGTTGTTGGCTTCGACTATACGAAAGTGGCCCCCGACAGCAACGCCAAGACCGGTGCCTTCTGGGATATCTATAACGGCCAGGATATCGGTATGTCTCCCCTCTACACTGGCGTCCTCGTGCCCCCTGTTAATATGTTGGTCTGGAACAGGCGTCCTCACGGCATGGGCCTGGGGCTTCCACCGGGTCCTCGACGCTCTGAACGCGACCGTTCCAGAAATCGACCCCACGCGCGTCGGAGTGACGGGGTGCTCGCGTCTGGGCAAGGCCGCCCTTGCAGCCGGACTTCTCGACACCCGTATCACCCTTACAATGCCCATGAGTAGTGGCGTACAGGGTCTAGGGCCATATCGTTACCACGGGTTGAGCGGACAAGATGAAACACTGGAAAACAGCAAGAGCGGTGCCGGATGGTGGACCGACAAAACTCTAGGAACTTTCGTGAACCACGCCGAGAACTTGCCATACGACGCCCATACCATCGCCGCCGCTATAGCGCCACGAGCTCTAGTTATCGACCAGGGCACAGGTGACCAATTTACCAACTCCAAAGGAACTTCTGTGATCGTGTACCCTGCCGCCAAGCTCGTGTACGACTGGCTAGGTGTTCCTGACCAGATCGCCATGTCCGTCCGGGGCGGTGGTCATTGCGACATGAGCGGATTGTAAGTTGTCCCAATCCTCCTTACCATTTTATCCTTTAAGTCCTGATAGGCTTCAATCCTATACAGACGTTAGCTTAACTAAATTCAATGCTGACTTAGACTATAGCAACAGCGTCCTGCCCTTTGTAACGAAGGTCCTCCAGAACCAGACCATCACGAAGGACTATAATGACCTGGGCAGCTACGGCTCCCCAATGACGACAGCTTATCCCTGGGCGACTGCTGTGCCAAAGGCAGCTTAACTGATGTAGAGTTAGTAGCAAGAAAAATTAGGATTTACATGTATGAAAAAAGCCGGCAGAGCAGCCAAAATTGGAGATTCGAATCCGAATTAGGAATTAGTCAAGCAAGTGTTTTACATGTGACCGGTGAACGCCATCTCTATGCATTAACCACCTGCTCTGGGACAAAAGCGGCAAAAATCCTGTCTAGCTAGGTGACTCCTCTATAGCAAACCCTTGCCATTCAGATTTCCGGGACCGAAAACGCCGTCGTTAAAGATACGTAGTGCGTAATAGTTCATGCAAAAGCGCCCACGATAG
This sequence comes from Hypoxylon sp. E7406B, assembly GCA_000931505.1. Taxonomy (NCBI): domain Eukaryota; kingdom Fungi; phylum Ascomycota; class Sordariomycetes; order Xylariales; family Hypoxylaceae; genus Hypoxylon; species Hypoxylon sp. E7406B. The sequence continues at coordinate 35,938 of JYCQ01000210.1, read as the reverse complement.
CCATGAGCATCGCGCCTGCCAACACGGCTAGGCCTGCATTCCTCCTTTTCTTGCCTTTCAAGGACTTGTAACTCTTCTCCGTCAGAAAGTCTTCCGCGAGTAGCTGAACTAAGCCCGCGAACAGCAGCAGGCCACTCGAGATGGCATTCATAATTCCAACCATGAGCAGCCCCGTCTGGCTAAGCGGGTCGTACAATCTATGTACGGCGAGTCCGATGGCCTGGCCGATAGGAGTAGTAAGCCCATATGCCAAGACCATGAGCCAGGGTCGCAGAGACGCACGTGGAAACTGGATCGCTGCGATGCGGGAGCCGAGGGCAAGACCCTCGAAAGTCTGGTGGAAGGCAATCGCAACTAGAAAGACAACGAACGGCGGCCCCGTCGCGACCGACACGGCCATACCGATGAAGACGCTGTGAAATAGGATGCCGGCCTCTAGTAGCATGCATTGAAGCATTCGTCGCTTCTGTTCCTCCGGTGTGAGTGGACCATGGGGATCCGCAGATTCGGCATGTCGCTTCCCGTGGGCGCTTCCATTAGAGGGCGCAAGAGGCTGCGCATCTTCATCTGCAACAGGGTCAAGTTCGTTTAGGTTTAGGTCAAGATCTTCATCGTCATGATCTCCCAGGATATCGTCCTCATCGCCATTGCTGCGACTCGATACTTTCTGTATTTGGGGAGGGTGCGTTACGATCGTCGGCGTCGACTCGGGAAGCGGGGAAATATCTGCCATCAGACCTTGGCTAGCGCTCATATCACCCAGGGCAATATCTGCCGGTCTATGATTTGCGGCTCTCCTGGCTGCCAAACCACTGGTAGATTGGACATTCTGATCAACTTCCTCCGCCTCGTCGTCATCCGAATCCCACGTGTGGTTGTGCGAATGCGAGTGGCCGGCACCTCGAGTAGTTAGATACGATTCCACCGTTGCAACCACTAGCACAGAAACCATAGCTATCAAGCCGGCCATGGGAGGGTAACCTTCGGTAAAGAGGGGCGGGAGGCAGGGGTCGGTTAGGGATAAAAATGCTGTCGGTAATAAATGCACAAAGGCGGTAGCAATGAGGACACCGGTTCCGAAGTGCTGGCTTAGGAAGACGATGTGGTGTGCTCGACGGCTCTGAGCCGACTGGCGTGACAGGAGAGGAAAACCGCAAGCTGTTACCACACAGTACATGGTTAGCGACTGCATCCAAAAGAAACAGTAATACGTCAGCCATGGCCTTCGGGGTCTCACCAAGAACGCTCAAGCCGAGGATCAAGAACAAGGCAAAGACGTGTAGACCCGTATCATATGCGCCTCGATCTCCGGATCCGCAAGCTGGCCTCTCGGCATCATGGCTGGAACTGCCACCGCCATGACGTCGCGACAATTCGGCAAGGAGCAAGTGAGTCGGCACGGAAGACCAGGAAACATCTGGAGCAAGTTCGAGTTAGCCGATTGAGGTGACATCAAAGAATTGCCGGGCCAGGGGCCGCGACATGACCGACATGACCGACATGACGGCATCATCGATTCATACCTTCCTGGATGGAATTCTCCATTGTGCAATTTCGGCGGGAGAGTGTGATGACAATTCACAGGTAGTCACGACGGAGAAGTGACAGCATCGTAACGCCGCGACGGGGTTGAATTGCCGAGAAATAGGCGGCGTGTTGGGTTGAGACGTCGCAAGCCTTCGTCGTGGAACGCGATGTGTTCTTTGGACACTCTACGTTGCCTTAGGTAATTAGGGACCGGCGTGCCGGCGTCGGCTTTGGCTTTGGCTTCGTCATTGTTGCACTAAAGTTCCAATCCAGGTTTACCCGCTTAAATCTCGGCAAAACACTATGTACTTGTCTTTTCTGGAGCAAGGAAAATACATGTATATATCGCCCCTGCCCTTTTTCATACTGGACGCTCCAAATATAGGCACTTTACAGGGCTACCCAAACGAAGTTCGAGAGAAGTCCATGGTCTGTAGTGATTGCGACCCTAGGCCCCCATAATTTTATCACAGCCTAGCGGTTTACATAGACTCATATCAGTTGAGATGAATTACAGCGAGACCGAGTGGGGTCTAGCACAAGATTCCGCGATACCTACACTTTATTAGAACTTTAACAAAGAACACCGATACTGCCTCCTCGATACACTTATGTACTACCTTAGATTCTCATCTAGTGGTATCATATAATATATATTACATATTTTTGAGTGATCTCCTTTGCTTGTGTTGGCTTTAGTATACAATATTCTAGTTCTTGAGATGGCATCAACCATAACCTAATTCAATATGCAAGTTAGATAGGACATGTATCAAATATGTTATTGACCCCTGCTTCTGGTTAACTCATGATAGAGTCTCGGGGACAGAAGAGAGATTCCATTCTAAGCTTGATGTGGCGAAGGTCGATGCTCTATCTATATCCAACACCAACATAATAAGTAGTAAATAGACTTGTATTAACTTGTGTGACAAACGCATGGGAACGGGCCACACCGCAATTTGCACCTATACTCTACTACCAGATTATTCATTGAAGGCGGTTTACTTTGCTGAACTCATTTATAATTAGGGGATGTCATGATCATGATCCAGACAGAATGATACGCAACTGAAGGGCAACGTACCTAATGCCTTAGGTACCGACATAAGTATTCCTATTGTGAGGGGCTGCCCCAAAACCCGCATCTGAATCTCGGATGGCGTATCAGAGGCGGAAATAGCAATGGCTAGGGCCCTGCATACATACATGACAGACACGGCATCAGTCAGCTACGAGAAATTAGGTGACATCCTCAAGTTATTATATAATCGACCACCTGCAAGAATCCTTCGTTCCCATTGAAATCCAAGGAGGGGACAACCAATGGCGACCTGAGCGCATATCTTATTCTAAGCTGATTGGCTGCTGTCGCCGGGGAATTAAGTCTAGTTGAACCCTTCTCGCACCTAACGGCGCTAATTTATGGGGTACCGGGTGGGTAGCTCAACGCTAACTTTAAAGTTGGCATGTGTTCGACCCCAACTTAACCAACCACGGCCGCCGACAACCCACGCGACAAGCTTCGACACACCTCCTTTGTGCAAACAAACTTTATTGATGCCGAGTTAACCTCGCTCTTGTCTTACTTATCGGTCGAAGTCTCCCTTATGCTATCTGACTTTTCATCATTAAATATATTATATTAATTGCACCACCTACTTGTTCTCGGTAACATGTACGCACGCCTTTGGAAGCTCAGTCGCGTGCTTGCCTCTCCCGATGCCGAGGAAGCGAGCTGCTCCAGTTCACAAGACGGGCCTTACCGACTGGAGTGACATTGCATCGGTGCTGCGAACCCTGAGGACTCAGGGAGACCTTGATTCTATTACGAGAGAGAGTTCTAGGCATTGTTCGCAGCTTGGCCCTGCATCTGTCTCCCACGCTGTCGCCATCTGCAGGTGTCACGATGTCATCCTAGGTAGGCGGTAAGGTAACGAGCGTTGCAAACTGCCACGGTATTCGCGCCATTCTGTCGACATGAACGTCATGCGCCTCCGTCGGGGGCCACACTACCAATACGGCAGCTCTGAAGTTTATACAAGCCTACCCAAGTTACATCGCTCCAACTCGTCCGCGCCCGCTCGCCTTGGCGCAGCCAGATCAGTCAGATATGCCCAACAGACCTGATCTCCGATCCTGTTCCAACTCCCGAGCTAACCTCCCCGTCTACGCTCTCTGCCGGCACCTACCCTGCTTGCCTTTCACGAGCTTACACGACGAAGTCCTGTTGACCTTCCCAAGTTTACAATGCCAAGATCTGAGATGTAGTTGGCATCCAATCTCAGCCCCGCCCCGTCAAGATAAGCTATATGAGGGCGTTATTCACGGCTTATCATTGGCCAGCCAGCCGACAGGACTGATTGTCAATAAGTCGTTTGTCATATTGACCTTGTCATCCTCACCCGATGTTATCCAGGGTCCAAGTGGTCTGAGTGGGTTTACGAAAGTCCAGATTTCAAGGTTGATGGAATCACCATCATCAAAGAACCTAGGAGCTTGATGCTGGTGCCATACCGGGGTTTCTAGCATCTATCTGAAGTCCAGTTTCCTTCGAGCCTCACGATGATCTCCCGTCTGTTGCGGTGGGGGTCGTGCTATTTTCTAGCATGTTTACGACGTTGCGAGCATCATTATTCTGCCCAAAGCTGATCTTTGCCCAAGGCAGCTGGTATAGGGCTGGATTAGAGAAGCTCTCGCGGGAGCCTTGTCACGTCCCCGCCCATCCGGTACGACCTATAGTATGCGGCTGACTTCCAATATAGCGATGTTGCGATATAGCCATCCATCATACCATCAGGTGCATCCAGAGCAACCGCACCTCGGCCCAACTCTCATGCCTGCTTGCATATCGCACCGCAATATTCTGCCTGCCTTCCAGCTCTCAGCTTCACTATTAAGCATCCAAGTCGCATTGCCAAGCTATTCATTGCCCACTCGGCTTTCCGTCACGTTCTATTGTTGGACAGTGCTTCGAAATATGACCATTCAATATACGTTCTGAATAAGCTCAAGCAGCCACTTACATACCTAGGGCTCTAGTCCGCATACTTTTCTTGTTCCTCCTTCCGTATTTTGCATCGCTTCGTGACCCTTATCCAGGCCGTTCCAACCGCTCTACCATGACTCCTAAGGCTGATTGGGAAGCTCGATGATCGTCTGCGTAACTTGAGGACCTCGTTTTGGAGATCGTCGTGCTATCTCGTAATATAGGCTACTTAGTGTCGCCATCGACCACGACTTTCGAGTCCTGGGAGACTTGAAGAAAGTCTATATAAACCACCCGCGTCCGTCCTGTTCATCAGATCTTAAAAGAATCCACCAACCAACTCTATAACCTCCATCTCCTCAGCCTCTACTTGATACATTGCCCAACATGGCCAGCCTTCGCCGCTTCGCGCTCTTTGTTGCAACTTTACTCCCCGCTGCCTTTGCTGCTCCTACTCCCGCTCAGCAAAAGCGGGAAATCGTCCCTAACAAGTACATCGTTACCCTCAAGGAGGGCATTAGCTCTGAGGACTTCAGGTCCCACATTAATTGGGCTCGCGATGTCCACGCCCGTAGCTTGAGCAAGCGTGACACCACTGGTATTTCGCACGAATACAACATCCACACTTTCAACGCCTATGCTGGCGAGTTCGACGAGGAGACTCTCGAGCAAATCAAGAACAACCCTGACGTAAGTCAAAAAACATCGTACTGCCTATAAGCATGTTATATGATTTTGTATCGGATGCAAGGGACGGATGAAGGAAGACCTTTGCCTCAATGGTCTTCTCAGAAATAGCCGGCTGAGTCTATGCCTCTTAACACATATACATGGCCTAGTCTGTACTGCATATGCTAATGCTCATACAAGGTGGCCGAGATCGAGGAGGACCAAGTCTACCACCTCTTCGATGAGACTCCGGAGCTCTCCAAGAAAGCTCTCACCACGCAGACCGGAGCGACTTGGGGACTCGGTACCGTCTCCCACAAGACCTCGGGCTCTACCTCGTACATCTACGATAGCTCGGCCGGAGCAGGCACCTTCGCCTACATCATTGACACTGGTATCCTTGCTACCCACCAGCAGTTTGGTGGTCGTGCTTCGCTGGGATACAATGCCGTCGGTGGCAGCACCGCAGATGCTGTGGGCCACGGCACTCACGTCGCCGGTACTATTGGAGGTAAGTTATCAATCCTTCTTTTTTGGTCTTCGCGTCTAATTCAGAATGTACAGGTTCCACCTACGGTGTCGCCAAGCAGACTACTATCATCGCCGTGAAAGTGTTCCAGGGAGAAAGCAGTACCACCACGATCATTCTAGATGGATACAACTGGGCTGTTAACGACATCACCAGCAAGGGCCGCCAGAGCAAGTCCGCTCTCAGCTTGTCCCTTGGTAAGTTTCTCCCCCGGTCGTGTTGGTCCTGCGTGGTCATCTGACTAATTGTTCCTTCTAGGCGGTGGCTTCTCATCTGCATTCAACAACGCCGTCCAGTCCGCATACAGCGCCGGTGTTCTCTCCGTAGTCGCGGCCGGTAACAGCGCCACCGATGCCGCCAACACGTCGCCTGCCTCTGCCCCCAACGCTCTTACCATCGGTGCTATCGACAACACCTGGACCATTGCCTACTACTCCAACTACGGTTCTGTTGTTGATGTATTTGCTCCGGGTACTGACGTTCTCTCCTCGTGGATCGGCTCCGACACTGCCACCAACACCATCAGCGGTACCTCGATGGCTACGCCCCACGTTACCGGTCTTTCGCTCTACCTGATCGCCCTTGAGGGTCTCAGCMCCCCTGCTGCCGTTACCAACCGCATCAAGGCTCTCTACACCACTGGCAAGCTCTCTGGCATCCCCAGCGGCACTGTCAACGCTGTTCTGTACAATGGAAACGGCGCTTAAATCATCGAAGCATAGGGTCAGCACGACCTACGGAGACGGCAGTCAATATGGGCCTAATCATCTTGCGCTGAGGAGGTGGTTGATGAGCTTTGGTTTTTTTTTTGAATAGCCCTTGGACCATGGATGTCAGTACTCAGACTTTATCATGTGTAAGCATGTAATCCGAATAATTGGAATCACACTTGGACAACACAAATCTTGGGTTTGAATTTTTCTGCCTGCCCCTCTGTAGGCATGAGTAAGATTGAGCTCGGCAACTTTGAGCTTCAATTCGATTAGCCCTATTCCTCTGCATTGCGGATCTGCCGCATTACACTGCCATGGGTACGAACTGTAAATTGCCTTACCGAACCCACATTCTGACCATTGCATTCTCGGCTGTAACGGCTCCAGAATAAAATTGACTCTAAAAGGTGAGAGTATATGAGCAAAGTTTGCAATCTAATCCGTCAAGCTTAAACCGCCCCAGGGAAATTATTATCACGTTAAGAAAACATACCGTATTTAGGCTGATCCAGGTGGGCAATGTGCTGGTTATATATGTCTAAGGTGGTTTTGTGCACCATACGGAGATCAATTTCTGGAAAGACATGAAGCCAAGAATTAACCAACACCACGGAATATGGGTTAGGTAGGATATGCTACAGAAAAGTCGCAGAGAACACATGAAACGTGACCCGATGCCGACACCTGCTCCCGTCAAACGGTATTGCTTTGTCCTACCCGTCATACCACGGCCCCGGAATGTCGTCCAATCAAGGCCATCGGAATTCTAGATTATACTGTCAGCGCAAGCACGCAGGTGGGCTTAATATATGTCAGGCTAGCCCATTGGTGTGCAGGACGGGACTTGAAGCTACGAAATTCCTGGGGTATAAACGAGTCCGGGGTACAGATGGACCTATCAAGGGGCTCGGTTTAGAAATGCGGTAGATTTAGCCTCATTCGAAGGCCTGGGGACCCAAACCAGCCCTCGCTTCTGTCAGACACGCCAGCTGGAGATCGTCGAGCAATTGCCTCTTTCATCCCATTCAGTAGACGGCGTCCAAGACCGGATAAAGGCGCCCAACATAAAAATTACAGAATGGCGTAAACTAACTCTTGGTTTTCTCTACCCTAATGAGAACTGGAGCTTTGAAAGGTTTTGCGGGGTCCTGTAGAAATATTCATATTGTTAATAGCTCGATCCCTTCCTCGCCGTCCTATTGCCGGCTTCACTGCCTTGGAAAGGGATGTCTGCCGTGGCCATGATTCTTGGCGGTCTCGATGGAGCAATCCAACTGACGGATTCAATATGCCCTTTTGACAACAGTCTCGTCATGGGCTTCCATGGCTAAAAAGGAGGTTCGGTCCCTTCGTTCTTCGCTCGGTGAACCTAGGTGCTCTTCTGGAGTCAGACTCTACCAAGTTCACCTCGCAAGCAAGGTCTGCCCAGCATGGTGCTCGTGCCCTCGTTCGCGGCCACACTGGCCATAGCCCTAACGTTAAGTCCCGTGGCGGTCTTTGGACACCCAGGAGAGCAGTATGGAAAGCGTGAGGCTATAGAAGAGATGGGCAATGCGATTGTCGTCTCTAAAATCAACGCGAGGGCTCTGCAGGAGTGTCAGAACTCGCCGGCAGTGAAAGCCCGCAAGGAACGTGCTAGTAAGTATACTTCAGATACAGCCACTTGTCACCACATACCTCCTCACCTTATAATGTTCATATGCCCCTGAATTGTCCATTAAACAAACGGCTTACTGACCTGAMCCCTTCTAGTGGAACGACGAGCCGAGACCTTCGCACGTCTCCGTAGGGAAAGGAATATCGAGAAGGGTAAGAATGTTCCACAGCAGCACTCACCGTTTCATGTTCACAAGCTGACTCGCTTCAATAGCCCCGTGGCTCCACCGCCGCGATGCCGCCGCGCTGAGAAAGTGGGCGGCGCTGACGCACGACAAGACAGGCACGGTAGACTTCAGCAAGGAGACACCCAGCAAGGAGATCTTCGGGTCCAACACCAGCTGCGTGCTGACACCCGACAACGCCAACGGCCCGTACTTCGTGTACCAGGAGCACATCCGATCGGACGTGGTCGAGAACACAGTCGGCGTCCCCGTGCACCTCGAGATACAGTTCATCGACGTGCAGACGTGCGAGCCGGCCGTCGGCATCCTCATCGACACATGGTCGTGCAACGCGACGGGAGCATACAGCGGGGTGTCGGCGCGCGGCGAGGGCGGGCTGGGGACCACGTTCCTTCGGGGCGTGCAGCCGGTGGACGCGGACGGTGTGGTCAACTTCGACACGATATTCCCGGGCCACTACCAGGGCCGCGCCACGCACCAGCACCTGATCGCGCACGTGGGCTCCGAGGTGCTGCCCAACGGCACGTACACGGGCGGGCGCGTGGCGCACCTGTCGCAGCTGTTCTTCGACCAGGCGCTGCGCGACACCATCGAGGCCACCGCGCCGTACAACACAAACAGGATCGCGAAAACGACCAACTTGGCTGACTGGTTCACGGGGTACGCGGCTACGGCCGAGTACGACCCGTTCCCCAACTACATCATGCTGGGCGGGAACTTGACGGATGGGCTGTTCGTCTGGGCCGAGCTCGGCTTGAACACTTCGTCGAATTGGGATCAGTACGCCCCCTATGCGTCGACCTGGAAGGAGGGCGGCGGGTACGATAACCCCGATTTCGACTTCTGGGCTGTCGCTAACCCGCCGCCGACGCATGGTTGAGATGGATAATCGTTGGCTGAGGGAACACGCGTCATGTCAGTGGTGGTGGTGGTGGTGGTTGGCTGTAAAACACTTTTAGACCCTACTCTCGTGCGGTAGGGATGACATGAAGTCCTTTTAATTCCTATAGAGAATAGTATTATCTCCGATAAAAACCTCAGTGTCTTGTTTACAATTGAATAAATCGTTGTTAGTTAGCATCTCAACATATCACTGTACTTATGGGGCGGGTTCTCTTCCCCACGAACCCCCCTTCTCCTTTTAAGATATGGCAGCTAGTCACGTACAATAAAAGGTAAGTCAATCGTGGATGGGATAGGTAATAATGAATTAAAATTTCCAATTACGATTCTATTTCGTTATATCCGTCTCTTTATATCATATGCTAGACCCAATACCAGATCCAACGTACGCGAGAACATTGAAGGGGCATCCCCTCCCAGATGAAGAGGCGAATACCCGCTCGCCTCTTAAGATCACCAACCAGTTTACAATCCCCACATAGATCATAAGTAAACCAAATCCCACTCCCCATCACCATCCGACCTCCACGCATCCACATGCAAGAACTCATCGCGCCCGCCCGTCCAGTAGCGGCAATTATCCCTCGGCAGTCTGCGATGCCAAGCCGCGCCCAGACACTCCTTGACCTCCTTATCCCTCGCCCTGCCAATCGCCTCCTTCTCGCACTCCTGCAAGCACCCCGTCTGATCGGGCGCCGTCGCGATCCGCTCGCGCCGGTCCGTCCCCTCGGCCCCCTGCACCCAGTCGGAGTCGGAGATCCCGCATCGCACGCGGTACGAGTGCTCCAGTTCCTGGCGCACGGCGCGCGTGTCGTCGTCGTCGACGGCGCCGCCCAGGAGTCCGTTGAGGAGCCCGTCGATCCCGTGGTCCAGGTCTAACCCGATCCCGATGAGGCCAAGCAGGTTTAGGTATAGGTCTAGGTCGTGCGGGTCCAGGTCGTCGATTGTGGTCACGTCCATTTTAATGTAGCTGTTGCCGCAGTATCCGGGTGCGGGATCCGGTTGCGTGGGCCGCACTTCGGGACGTGGGGGAGCGGGAGGAGCGGGTGGAGGTTGAGGGACTGCTGGTGGTGCTGGTGCAGTCGGCGCGGGKGGCGCAGGGACGTGGATATCCGGCTGCTGGGGTGGATTCGATGAAGTTGGAATAATCGACGTAGAAAAGCCGTGAGAGGTGGCGGAGGGAGATGGAGTTGGGGCATGTCCCAGATAGGAAGATTGGAGGTGAGTGACGAGAGAAGTAAAAGTAGAAAGCATGGTGGAAGTGCAACTTGATGAATGCGCCGGCCTAACACGGGTTTCCATAGTCGACGACGGGACCTGGTGATGGTCGTTCGGCATGTTAGGCCTTTCGGAACTACTAGGACCTTCCATCGACGGCGGATTCTTCTGCTGCTGCTGCTTTGGCGACGCCTGAGGCACATCCGTCGGTGATGTAGCAGTAGGGTTTATGTACTGTTCGCGATAAGGAGAAGTATCCTGGCTCATCGCCGGCTTCGAAGGCTTGATGCAGATCATATTGGAGTGGACGTCGATGTTATGCTGATTCTCTAGTACGCGGATATGTATAGATCCGCAGGAGTCGAATAGGCCGAGTGGCGCAGAGGCCATGTCGAGTAAGCAGGAGCCCGTCGACGGCATATATTGGACGCCCAGCTGGGCGAGAGATGCTGCCATGGTCTCGTTCAGCCGCTAAATCCTGATAATATTCTAGTTATTAACGATTGTGGTGATATTGGGTTCTGTGGCGTTGTCGGAAGTATATTTCGAGTTATTGATTAGGTTGTTAAGAGACAGATGAATAGACACTAGATAATAGTTATTAAAAGATTGACGAGTATAATGATCGTGGTGTTAGATGATAGTGATCGAATAAGGCCGCCAATGCGACTCGGTATTGCTAATTAGGTCTTCAGAAAATGAATGCATGAGGTGAGATGAAGACGTGAGTGTCGCTGTAGAATAACCTCAACAGGAGCAGATGATCAGCGGCTTCTTATATGGAAAGCCTTGCACGGCCATGGCTATCTTCCCTAGAGTAGGGCTTGAAATGCCATAGGATGGACCCTCTACCCCTTAGATTCAATAGCAGTCTCGTTCCTGGTTTAAGTCGACCCCTTGGCGAGGGAGCACACTTGAGGAATCTTCGGCTGCAATCGAGGATGGTCTAGAGCTGCGTTCTACAAGGTACGGAAACGGAGGTTTGTCTCAAGAATCGCCTAAGACCAGCAGATAAGAGTGGCATGTGCTCTATCCATTACGAAGGGAGAAAAGCAAAGTAGGGAACAAGCCGGATTAATTGCGCCACAATTCATCATCATGGTGCGAGGAATGAAGGGATAATCGGGTCTTAATACTCATTTACTTCAGCTGCAATACCAATTGAGAAAAAGTTATGTATCTTACTTCCGGGAACGCCTGGCCCTATGTGTGAAGCGTTACGGATGCCTAAAGGATGCACAGAAAACTCCCGTATTGCTCATTCAACCCAATGCCACACGCCTCAAAACGTCCCAAGATCCCTTTCATCACGCCAATGAGAAATGAGGAATGTTCTCAAAATCAATCAATACCGTCAACCTTCATTATGCTCGCGTTCCTTATCGGCTTCTTCAACTTCCCGCTCGTCAACTGTCCTGTCCTATAAGCCACCGACGCTGGCGGTGGGAGGAGCCTTCCCTGCCCGTCTGCCGAGTAACGTGGCGCCGTCTAGGTTCAGCTCGAAAGCTCCCCGTTGCTTGTTGCGATCTCTGACCTGCTGTCGAGCAGCCTGCGCTACGGCAGCACTGTGTTGGCCATAGCCTCTCTGCTCCCTGTCGGTATGTCTCTCCCGTTCCCGGCCGCGCTCCTGGTCCTTACCCAGATGCGTCTTACGCATACTCTGTTCGAGTTGTTGCGCTTCAGCCTTGTGGACATACTCCGGATCCGACTTATCCTCTTCCGAGTCTTCGTGGAGGCCAGCTAGGCGCGCAGGCGGCTGGCCCTTGGCGCCAATCTGCTTCCTCCGCTTGGCCTCTTCCTCTTGTCGATGTACCGAGTAACCGACGTCGAAAATCTCACGCAAGTTCACCGCACCAGGTGATCTGAAATCCATGCGGCGCTCGCCGTCGATGAGCCGTCCCGCGTCGAAAGCGCGTAGCACATCTTGGTTCGATTGTTTCTTCTCGTCACGTGGTGTAGGGCCGGATCCTTGTACCCAAGGGTGAGCTAAGAATTCCTTGATGGTGTAGCGCTCTTCGGGGTCGACAGTGAGTAAATGGCTAATGAGATCTTGAGCTGATTTGGAGATGTCATCCCACCAAGGCGACAAGAAGGTATATTGTCCCTTGGCAACCTTTTCTGTGAGGACTTCGATGCTCTCGTCGTAGAACGGAGGGAACCCGCATAATAATGTGTACAGCACACAACCTAGAGCCCACATATCCACTGACTTTGAATAACGCTCATCCTTCACTATCTCGGGTGCGGTGTACCCAACGGTGCCACATGGCGTCATTGTTTGGTTATCCCAGACGATCTTCGATAGGCCGAAGTCAGCGATCTTGATCTGACCGATTCCTCCAGCGCCGACGCCATGAATGAATTCGCCTTCATCGATCTTGTCCTCATCTCCAGGCTGCTTCGGCTTGGGGKGCTTTGAAGGAACGAATGGTATTGGACTGAACAAGATGTTTTCGGGTTTGATGTCACTATAGGTTCACATGTCAGCAGGCTGATGCAGGGGCCGATAATCTTGGGGTCCTGTGACGTCACCGCCACCTAATTTAGCCGCCTCGATGCACCATCGCATAGAGAGCTGGATCATGATATCGGAAAGTGGGTTTAAGGCTTGCGGCTGAGCAATATGACGTTATAACTTACCGATGCACAACGCCCTTCTCCTCGTGAAGGTACTCGAGAGCCTTCGCGACCTGGACGATGACGTGTCTCGAGAGTTCTTCGCTGAAGTAGGTGAGGCGTACAATTTGGTGAAATAGCTCTCCGCCAGGTGCTAGCTCTAGGATGATGTAGTAATATTGTTTTGATTCTGAGAAGTCGACCAGTTTGATGATATTGGGGTGATCTAGTTGACGCATAATTTGAACCTCCTTCAATATATTCGCTCGCTGTGGAAATGTTAGCCCTACTCATCGCCGCTCTAGGCATAAAGTGTACATGATGATGTGGCCCAAGAGAGGAAAGAGAGGAAGGAGAGATCAGAAGAGAGATCAGAGGTAGCTAGATAGAGGACAGAGTTGTAAATTTCTGACAAAGGAAAAGAATAGTTCCGCACCTCAGCAGCCTTTGGAACCTTTTTGAAATCCGGATGTAAATGCTTATTGCCCTATAGTTCGACCCCCAAGAGTTGGTAAAGGAAACATTTGGTTTGCTGAAAACTGAAAATGGCGACCTGAAACAGAAAAAAAGACGACTTGAACGGCGACACGAACTCAACCGCCAGCGGGACTCACCTGCATGTTGTTCATTTCAAATTTTCGGACGACTTTGATGGCGACCTCGCCGGCATTACCCTTGGTATCTTTTGCCCGGTAGACATTGCTGAACGCTCCGTCTCCCATCTTCTCCAGCAGCTCCCATCGTTCTAAACCGGGGTACTTGGGGAACTTATTCCTATTTTCGTTCTCCTCTTGGACAATCTTGGCGGCGCGGTCGTCTTCTGCTCGACTTCTGCTCTTACTAGAATGCGACCCGGAAACGTTCTGGTTGGCCTCGGCATGGTGGGCAGCCACGGCATCGGCCTGCGCTACACGGTTTTGGTTCTGTATTTCCCCGGGTTGAGCGGAGTAAGCTTCAGGGACGCTGCGTGGTTGTCCGTTACCGGCCGGATTGCCGGGCTCGCTTACGTGGCCCATGGCTTTGTGTTGTTGCGCAGTCTGTTGCGCAGAATATTCATGTTTTCGCGGAGGTTCTTCGTAGTTGGTCACCCTGGCTTGCTTGCCTGTTTGGAGCGGATGATGTCAGTGGGACATGCACAGGTTATGGTTGCAGTAGGTAGACTGAAGGATTGGGTGTGGTTCAGGCAGGAAAATTGAAATGGGGGGATAAAAGGTGAGTAGGTGAGTGAAATGGGAAGTTCGGGATGCAAAGGTGAATCAAAGAAGAATTTAGGTAATTTGTGAGAAAGGTCGAGCGAGCGCCACACACCGAGCGAAATAATCGGTCGGCAAAGGAAGAAAAACAACAGCGGAGGGGACAACCTGGGGGCATACCGTGACGGATGAAATTCTTGAGTTGCTGAATCGTCGACATTTTTGGTTACCAGATGTCGCACCGAATACCCAATAAATGCGCCTTAGGCTCTCCTTTCCACTCTACTTCCTCTCCCCGTGTCTCTCCTTGGCGAGACAAGAAACTCGAGGCCGCCACAGGGTTCCAAGCCGCAAAGGGTTTCAGATCGGAACCAAGGCAAACTCAAGTGCAGCACAGGCGCCGGTCACAACTTAACTAAGCCTGCCGGTTGAACAAGAAGGCAGCACGATGCGGGAAGGTGCCGGATAATGATGTTCTGACTCGCCTCTCTTTGGCTTTCGGCAATGTAGCTAACCTATGTGCAATCCAAAAGAATTCCTGAAAGTTCGGACTCAGGCTCGAAGCGGGAATCTGGATGAATACGGATATCTTGATTTGGAACAAATTGTATGTACGCTTGAATGTAGGTATGTAGGTTCGGCGGGGAGCAGGCTGCAAGACGTAGGATGTCCCGTCTTCTCTTTCGCTGTATACAAACCACAAATTCTATCGTGCGGCTGACTCCCCCTATGACTTTCTTTCTCAATGCTAGACCGAACGGAAATAGAGTCGCTCTCACAGAGATTTGTCTAATGTAGGTCAAAAACACAGATCTAAAATCCCGGGATAGAAAGAAAAGAAGATTTGCACCTAGATGGCGGTAGAATTGGTAGGGCGTTGTGGTCTGGGGGCGGGCGGAATTATCAAAGGGAAGAACATTGAAGGGAAAAGGTGGGAAAAAATGACGACGGTGCGAGTGGTTTAACGGCTGGCGACATCGAAACAACTACGTACATTTACAAGGTTATGGACCTGCTTAGCGCCAGGCGTGTATTGCTTGTATCCGAGATCGATGTCGCCTGATGATGTAGTGGGTTTGGGTTAGCGTACCGTAGCGTACCTTACTTTCAAAATTGCTATCTCCATTACGGGGGCTGGGGCGCGCTACCTCACATACCTGGGTTCGCCGTTGAGCGTTGAGGTGCAAGGTGCAGCAGGTGCAGGTAGGTACATAGGAGCCCGCCGAAAGGTGTTATCGATCGTTGAAACCCTGGTCTCGCCACGAGCAAGATTTAGCAGCTGTGGCTTCAAGGCAACCGATGACAATTGAGTGTGAGGACCGAAAAGCCGGAACTTGGTAAGAGTGCTGTCGAAAGTTGGGTAATTCACTTCAGATGATGACACAATCTGTTCGAGGCTTGCTGAAGAGAGAGACACACATTTGCAAGTACCAGCTTATGTACACGAGCGCTTGCTGACAGCCCGAAATTGCTTGATCTGGCACGAGGTAGGACAAAGCGACGAATCAGGTTAAGCTGACCCAGTGGGGATTGGAGATTCGGTAAGACCTTGATGTACTGTACCTCTGCCGCAACCTTGCCTACATGTACATGGATGTATCATACGTACATGTACATGTAAATTACTACGACTTTCCCGAGCAACGGGGCCTCATTATTAATCTACAAGAAACCCTCAATTCAGTCCACTACATGTATTTACAAACAGCAGGTCTACTATGTAGGTAATCCTCGCAAATCATCCCGCGTCCAAATAGCTGAATATAGATGCGTGCAGTGTCTTTGCATGACACTTTTTCATCATCGCACCCTCACCAACATCGGAGATTAAGTATCGTATCACTACCAAACAGACTCGCAATCCGCAGCCAAGACGGCGTAAGCTGAAATTGGTCTATTCGCGAAAGGGTATTCGCACCAAATTGAGCATATAGAGTAGCATTCATCTCTTTACACCACAGCATCAGCATGTACGTGGTATATCATGATCTGCTAGCATGGATTCTATGTTGGGGGAGGTTACGGCGCCTTGCGAGCTACCTACATGTACAGTAAGGGTAGCTGGGTAGAAATGTACTGTACTTGTGACGACAGTAACGAAGATCTGCATTCATTCTTCCGAAAACATGCAAATATCTCCTCACTGTATTTCGAATCAATGTTGTACAGACTCCGAGAGTTGACGGCTTAGTCTCTTCTGTATAAATGTGTGCTTATTGCTATTGAGAAATATTGAAATTCATGCATACATTATCCCGATGCTCTAGGCTCTACCAACCTATTTCCTAGAAACGATTCTCTAGCTTGTGATAGTCCCGAAGCTTCTACGCCCAGCCGAAATACATGCAGTGGCTTAAGGTACCTGGTGTACTTACATACATGTACATATGCAGCCTCCGACTGCGGTAACTGTACGTAACCCGAACCGTACATCAGCCTTGGCGAGCGTGACCTACCAAGCCTCTGAAGTCCAAGGTACATGTAGAACGGAACGTGCAGGGTCTCAATCTATCTTGGCCAGATCCGGTTGCAATATACAAATGCGAGAGCACGGAAATACTAGACAGGCAATCGAAGATATGCCATGATTTTGCTTTTTGTCTTAGGATTCGTCAGGTCTAGCCGTCCGATGCTTGTTCTCGCCATAATCCATGACTCTTTCATGCTGGGACCCCGAGGAGAACCAATGCTTCATGACGTATGCATTATCGTCATTTCTCAGCCAGCCCCACCCGCGCTACGTTATCCCCATTGTTTTTCTGGGAACGTCAAGCGCAGGGACCAATAACGTTGTGACCCGATTCCAAAAGCCTAAATCATCATCGGTGCCCCCAGACTTAATGGGTCCAACCCTGTTCCCATTGGCCAATACCCCCTTGGCAGATCCAAGCTTAAGCCAATGACGATTTTAAACTTCAACCCATTCTAACAGCTTTGGGACTATAGCGTCCGGTACCGCGTCGACTTTGGGCTTAACACGGGCAGCACGGGCTGTCGTCTAAGACCATTTTCCTGCAGACCTCTGCAAGGCAATCCGATGCGGCAATTGTGGCGTTAATCATTAACATGTCCCTATTTGGCCAGCCCTAGTCGCTTTCAGCCCCCAGAGCCTCATCGGCCCAGACTTATGACCCCTAAGAAAAGCCCAATTACACAAGGACTTAATACACTTACAAATTATGCCTGTGAAACATACAAGTGCTATAGTCCGTTGTACACGAGCTGGTTAGGCCGCTTTAGGAACATTTCTGTCGACCGAATATTTGGCAGTGTGCAGCTGTTGTGCGACATTCCTTGAAACGACCCCATCMCCCCCTTCAACCTTGATATGCTCCATATTGCCGAGTCGGTAGCATCTCGTACATCATCAGGATTCCCAGCTTTTCACTTTTATTGAACAATTTATGCTGATCTTCCAGCAGTGCGGGCGTATCTCCGACACCGTAGCATCTCTTAGCTCGCGCGGGGAGTCCGCATACGTCAGATAAACCATTCTCCCCAGATTGATCATGGCAGCAAACATCCCTCATTGGTACGGGTCAAGCCGGGCTAAGGGGTCAACCGTCATAGGCGCCATGATTAATAAAAGTAGCAAGTTTAGACACGGGAGATGGGGGGCTCTTATCTACAAATTAGAAGTCGGCATTCGAGACCCAACAGGAAGAAATCCTCCCGCAGCAGGTAGGCCTAAGTACCTAGACCCTGTTGGCTAAAACTCCAAGTAGACTCTACAAGCAGATCGAGTAAACACCCACGCACGTGTAAAGACCCGAACCACACAGAATTCCGCCCCGCCTAGGTAGTAGATTTTGTTACTCGGTACCCTAGAGAGGTGGATTCATTCTAGTGTTACTACGTCTCTCATCACTTCTCATATTCTCTAGGAAGTCTTTCTCCCCGCGACTTGGCCTCGGGTCGGACTTTACCTTGCAACTGGACAGCTTTGTGTGGGTAATACGACGAGACCCTCTGGACCAGTCGCCTCAAACTCAACACCAAATCMCCCTCCGCATGTAGCATGCTGAATACCCTCGAGCCTTAGTAATTTTCTACGTAACCCGCCCCGAGAACTTAAAAGCGCTATAGTGCTTGCCTCTTATGAGATCCTTCATGCAATACTAAATACGACGTACAACAATGCTCCCCGGCGCCATTACGTCATGCCGTTATGACGTAATGTAGACCCTGGAGAACAGTGTTAGTTCCCGCTGATTGCCGGCTGTAAGGTTAGTAATTCAGGGTGACCACCAATCAAGGCTCTTTGTATAGTAGCATCAAGTGTTCGCAAATGAAAACGTCCTTGTTTTTGTGAGACCTGGCATCTATCGTATCTAGCCGTGATACGCTACGTAATAGGCTATATTTAAATGGGATTAATATAACGGTGCAACAACACAGACCTCCCATAACTACTCGCGGGTTCTCATGACAAAGGCTGAAGTGCTTTCCTACAGTACAAGTCACATTGATATTGCAAAGGACAAGGGGTCGGCATTCTAGGCCCCTGTCTTTGCCACTAACAAGCTGTTAGATCCTCAATGCGACCAATATTAGGAAGCCTGTGTGTCAGCACCCTAATGTCACGATCCTACCTGGTATGGAGCGGCGTTTCGCGAGACTCCGCGCCGTTGATAGTAAAGTCCTTCCCCTAGGATTAGCAAACGGGTTTAATTTAGCAACTCACCCACTATTTAACTTCCCGCAGACAATATAACGGCCAGCCCTCACGTGATAATATAATATAGAAATCCCAGCTTAATCATGACTGACTAGGTACAACAGTGTAATATGAATTGGACACTGAGAGTTACGACCAATCTCCTATTCCCGGAGAGCCGTTTTCGGAATGTGTACGGTCTTCTTGCATATCCAGAGCATCCCAAGGGAAGTTAAATCAACTGCAATAATACAAAGTCAAACAAACCAGATGGTACCCTTTCTAGGTACGTGTTCGATCCACCAAATATCGTACAAGACCCAGTTGCTTGTTACGCAAGGGCTGAAGCAAAGCAATCACGGCGTTGACAACGTTGACAAAGGCCCACTCGTGCTCTCGATTCCAGACGGCTTCGGCTAACGACGGTTGTCCGAACGATCTCTTCGGAAGCCCGCTCATATCTTTGTCTCTGAGGTTAAATATGCGTGAAAGAGATGAGTTGTGGGTTGGAGTCACAACAGAGTAAAATATTGAAATTTGGCCAGTATTGCTCCAAGCATCCGCTATTTACATACCCGACTCCAACCCGGGACATAAGCTCGCATAAAAGTTGGCTGCATGGGTACCTGGGCTGTATGCACAACAACATTCAATCATCACGGTCAAACCTTTCTGGAGTGATTTCGATCTTCCAGTATAGATAATGAGATCAATTTAAAGAGAACAGTAGAGAACCCGACAGCTCATCCGTTGTAACGGTATAAAGGGGGAAAATACCCAGCACCACTACCGGCGTATGGCCGATAATATTATAGATTATTCACCTGCTCCACTCTGAATTATCTAGGACCTCGATCTCAATCGGGTGTTTACTCTCTGATTCACATGTTTGAATTGGCTAATTACCTACTGCTGCTCAGTCCGGCGTTCTCGTATTTCATATCGTTGGGCTTGTTTGTGTATGACCGCAGACTATAGAAATATCACATGCTAAATAGACGAAAGTCTGACTAAAAGGAAGCATTCATATATTTCGAAGTATGGTTATGTGCCACGTTGTGAGATCCTCATGCCCTTAGAATCGGTCGATCGAGGCCAGGTGGGAACATCTCAACAGACAGCCATTAGATCGTACATATTAGAAGTGCGCTCTATACTTCCTCTCCGGAGCTTATAATTGAAATAAATATACTAGCAAAGAAATTTGCGGGGGAAGTAGTTAGCGAAGTCGTGAGACACGAAGCTGCTGATGAAGGTCAACCTACATCCCGGAGAACTCAACGATTCCTGCATCGTGGTGTTGCTGTGAGACCGGAATCTTTCACTCTTTTCATTCACACAACTATCTAGATCTTGGTGGAATCCATTAATTTTAATATTCGAGTCGATATTATAGGCAAACAAGCACTGCCTCGCTACTCTGAACCTTGACACTCGCTACTCCGTTCTTGACAGCGATGGTCTCGGTGTCTTTCCTAACATTCTTGACTTCTTTTCCAAGACTCTCATACGTCCATTGACTGCCTCCATATGTAATAGAATCCGCTGCTGCACCCGCGCCTAGAGGACTGTTCAGATGATAGGCCTTAACCGATGTCACGCCCTGGGGAACTGGGAGATCTAGCGTGACACTGGGCCTATCCACCCCAGAAGAGGTCTTGTTCCAGTAATCTAGATTAGCGATAGCAATTCTCTTTGCCACGTCGCCCTCGTAGGCCCCGTAGACGTGTAGGTTCGCCGGCGGGTTCTCGCCGGAGATTTCTAGCTTGGCCACTTTCGTCTTACCCGATGACCCGATGAAGTCCGCTACGAACGGCTGCGAGTAGAAGTTCGAGAAGACCTGGGCGTCGTAACCAGCGCTTGCGACGGGAAGCCATAGATCGTAGCCAGCGTGCATGATTTGCTGGTAGTTGATTCGCGCGATGCCGATCGACATGCTGTACAGGTAGAAGTCGACTTGCCAGAGCGCACTACCTAGACGGGCCTGGAACTCATACGAATTGGTCTTGAATAGAGAATTTCCAACTTCGTTAAGAATAAAGGGGATTTCTGGGTGGTTCTCCTTTAGGTACGATATGTGACGCTTGAACTGGTCTAGGTGGTAGTGCGTAACGCTGGTGTCCATGAGCCCGGCGGCAAGGTCGCTTGCAGTCCCCGCATTTCGCTGATAGTAATGATGCGAAACTTCCTTGATGATGTTTTTCTTGTCAATTCCTAGCTTAAAACAAGTCTGCACGTCGAATATGTATGCCTCTTCTTGTACGGCGTTACCGAATTTGGTCGCGACGTCGAAAGCTGTGAAGAAGCGACCTTGAGGCAGTTTTACGGCACCCAGGATCGCATCTGCGTATTTGGTCCAGTTGCCGACATACGTCTCGTTAGAGAGGCGACCTTGGTATTGTGGTGGGTGCAGTTCAATCCCGCCTTCTCCGGTGTAGTCATCGGAATACAGATCTGGCTCGTTACCCGGTTGGATCGAATGGATGTTCTCCAAGCCGATCCCGTTTACGGCAGACTGGGCCCAAGCGATGGTCTCGCTAACATTGGTCGTCGCTAACGGGACCTGGACCATGTATTTGGCTCCAGGGAAATTATGGGTTAAGTCCCAGTAGGAAGGGCCGATAGTCGTATGTCCGACGTCTTGATAATTATTCTGCTCGGCTACCGGTAGAGCGGGCTCTTTCTGGCCCGGAAGGTATTTCCCGTAGTCGGGAGAGGTCCCACCGAGCCGGATGATCGGATCTCCACCGGTTCGCGAAGTAACGGCCTTGATGAGGTTTGCGGAGAAGGCATTGGCTTTGCCATTGTTGTCCTGGGCGTACCGGACGAAGGAGGCTTCCTCAAATGCAAAGCCACAGAAGCTTGGGTCAATTTGGGCTGACGCATCTATGGCCGACGCTGCGGGCACTTTAACCGACAATGAAGAGACATCCCTACGGGTGCACGCTGCTGATCCAAGTCCCACGAGAGCTAGGAGCAGAGCGGTCTGCCTCGATGTTTGCGGCAACATTGTTCGTTGAGATACTTGCTTCACCCAAGGTAACCTGAGTAGCCCACAGTCTCGGTAGGCCCTATTATGTAGACCGAATATGAAGGTTAGGTTACCTCAAAGTCAGTCGAACTTGTGAAGGTGCCTTTCGACGAATATATACCCCCTCAAGACCCCGCTAGACAGCATGCTTTTTTGACAAGTCTGCTTGGGTAACGTGAAGTCGCATCTTGCTAACTCTTCTGGTGGCAGACATCCCGGCGGGAAGATTCAAGTTGTGGCTATGTGGTACCGCCAGCCAGGAACGATGTAAGATGGCAAGTAATATTCTCCACTTCCTGGGACTAGAGTCGACATTCCACGAATGACAGTAGACACAAGAAAAAATAATGGGCTATGAAGTTGGTATAAAGGATGTCGTGCTGGATGGGTTAAATGAGCGTAGTTCGGTTCTCGGGAGCGAGTGACTAGGACTGGACGAATTCCCGGCGTACGGTAGGATTGCGGGGGTGCTGGGCAAAGCTGGGCAGCCCAGGCAAACGAGCCGACTTGGCCATTTTCTTAATATAGGCAGATGATCGCCATGGCTCACTAGAGCCTCTTTTCATCCCTGTGGGTAAGCTGAGTTGAGAAATAACATTTTGGCAATTACCATCGTATATCCCCACCTGTGAGTAGCTTCGTTGCGCGAACCATTACCAGCTTGGGGACAAGGGCATGTTTTCTGGACCGCAATCGGTGGATAGGCAAGCACTCTCGCGTCGAAGAAACTAGAAGTCAAGTCAATATACAATTGAGAACTCACGATCTCGAAGAAATGACGTCGTCGGTTCCGTTATAAGGCCCATAACAGGGCTATGGCAAAACGGGGAGCCTGAGACTTGAAGCTTCCGAAGAACTCGCCATAGTTAATGGCGCATACTGATAGCTTGAGCAAACAACTGGATCCCTCAGCTACCTCCTGAACCGTTCAGTGCTCGGTCTAAAATATCATTCTAGGAGTCCCCAAAGCTCAGGATTTACTGATATCTGCCGACCGTCAAGCATTGCCCTGTCGGTACAGATTCCTCTTGAAGGCAGCTAAGAATGAAAGGTCGCTGGAACAAGTAGCCCTGTACGGTACGTTTTGGTCCGTGCGCGGTACTTTCGGTCGTAACAAATACAGTGTATACGGTAATATCATACTGTACGAATTCAATGACGATACTGGTACCAGATTATACTATTTCCCAATACAATTCCCGGGCAAACGACGACATCAGTAGGTATGTACCTAGGCATTGAATACCCAAGGTACTTAAAGTACCGTTAGTACATAAGCATGGTGTTTCTTGGCTAATATATAAACAGTATTATCTGCTTTTAGGAAATATATCAGAAAATAACCGTGATCCATCTTGCTTCGAGAAAGACTTTTATGTATTGTGAGAGGCTCAGTAATTAGATGTTTATTTCTACTTAAGGTAGCAAAAAATATGGATTGGCAATTATATCTGATATTAATCGCTTTTGAACCTTCCTTTAGCTTTAACGTCAAGTAGAACCACGATGATATTTAAACCCCAGTTACAAACAAATGATAGCTTAATTATAGAAATATTAAGTAAGGAACTTTCGTAATTGGAGTATTGTCATGAGATAATGAAATAAAAAGACTTTTTGCGCCAGACATTAAGTACCTAATGTTTGAACATTGTCGCTTTCGTTTTCATGCACTTGCCTTTATCATACTTACTGCTACTCGTCTAAGATAATCAATGGTACTTTAGTCACTGATATATATGTATCTTTCAATGGTATTTAGCATCATTTTTAGGACCTAGGATAAGATCTATCCGTATCTAAGTAAAATACAAAGCCTCCTGTGCGGTATATCTCCGTCATCATAAGCGTTATAGCATAATTTGTACGATCCTTACTTGAATTTAGTTGCAAGTCACATCCTCCATGGTGCTAAGCGCCGAAGTATGTAGCTCATGTCGTATTTCGATAGTCGCCCTGGCGCTTCGGCCGCATGGGCATGCGTATATTGGTATGTATACAGAGAAGTTAGTGTTATGTAACTGGATAGTGTTAGCTAAAGTTGAGCCATTCAACCCAGTGAACTTTGGCATGGAATTCCCTTAGAATTTTCTTAATCTCTTTGACCATCCCGTTATTGTTGATGTAGGGACTGCATAATAATAAAAAATATCTGTTCCTGAACCATCTATATTGCCAGCCGATACGAATTTGTGCCTTCCCTCGGTGCTACGGCCGGACTTCGCTCATGCCCCGGAATCCCTAGAGTTACCGCTTCATTGTACAAATCATATATACATACCTTCACTATTCACAACTCCTTCTCTTCAGTCCGACTTGCCTCCACGCTTCATAATTACGTTGTTTCCCCTTGCTAGTTAGAACGTTTCTAAGAGATTACTACGATCAATAACCCTTCGTCGACCCCAAGTAGTTTACCCAACATGGCTTTTACATCTAAAATCCCTGATCAGGCGTCCGTGGGCGGAGATTTCGACGACAAGACTAGCTCCTTCGAGATCGTCAAGTCTGATGAAGCTATGAAGGTCGCTCAATCAATTCTTTACGGCAAGGAAAAGAAGACGATCGACTTCACCCGCTCTTTACAAGAGAACTTCCGCATTGTCAACGGCAGGAATCAAGGCAAGTTGAAGGAAATGGGCTTTTTCAAGGAAGCAATGACTTCATTTGTTGGATTGATCACGGAGCTCCACGACGTGATGTCCATGCCAGGCTTTGATCATCTAGAGGGCAAGAATGCGGTTAGAATTCAGCTTATAGCGTTGAAGATTGAGTTTGATTACCTCGAGGAGATCAGTCCCAAATGTGAAGGTCAATTCAAGGAGGACTTCTTCAACATGGTCCTCACGGTGCGCAAGTACTTGTTCCTCCTACGTACTACGCTTCAGAAGAAGCTCGACAAGGACTCCGTCGTCCTCGGCGGTAGCCTCTGGAATGGTTCTAACATCCAGAAGCGCCTGGCCATTTATGTAGGCCAGATTCGAAAGGCCGTGCCTGACGAGGAGTAGGTCCAACTTGATTCACCACATCTTTTCCAACCAATTCTGATGATCTTCAACTAGCACGTGTCCCGAGTACTTGAATTGAGATCCACGGCCCGCACACCCGAGGCGCGATGCCACGAGCTTGACGCTCTAGGACGTGGCAGCAGCATTAACCCCTCCCCCCTTTTGACCCTTCTCCTTCGCATTTTGTGGCGCCAATACTCGGAAGGAGATATCACGAAAGGGTTTAGTATTAAGGTCTTTTCTCTTATGTGTCCTAACTCTACATTTGATACGCAAGTACCAGGCTATGATGGCAGCAAGATGCTTTGGTGTGTGTTCGTAGTCACACATGATTCTATATGGTAGTACTGGGTCAACATTCGTGTGATTAAGAGTCATACGTTGTTTTTTCCGGTTGCAATAGGTCTTAGACCTCCATTCATGTTAGTAGATAGTGCGAATGGACAACAGTCTACATAACCTACCTATTCATAGCGTAAGATATCTCGTGGAGCAGCGTAAACCTACCTCGCAAGGATTAGTTAGAAGTTGTGCCACTTACAGTAATTTTAGCCTACATTGCAGTGGAGTTCCTCTGAGAGGGACCAATCTCATGGCTCGGAGTGATCTGCTGCCAATCGTTGAAGGAATACGGGCTAGTGTCGTGTGAGGGGCCTATGGTGCTTATTACGCCTGGAAGCCTCAACATCACTTCTATCTTTAGGCTGGAGGCTGAGAAAATGGAATGAGAATGTGCCTTCTTTTCCGCATTGCTAGGCGTGGCTTTACATCAAAATATACCCCTAAGTTATACGATATGAGCTATCATTTTCGTCTTCGGTCGTTTGTCTGCCAGCAGTGGAACTCGCATAATGCAGATCATGGCGCAGCAAAGCTCAACGTACTTATGCAGCAAAGTCTAACAGTATGCAGTAGCATGTATGCATGCACGTTGACACCCCGGCACCCCGGTCTTCCCGACCTATTTGGGAGTAGCTGTATGTATGTGGATGATGTAACGGTGCTTGAAAATAGACCCGAATGGCCTTGTTTAATGAGGAACGCCCCAGTACGATAGATATACCCCCGCCCTCCCTAACAATTAAACCCCTGTTAAATGAGGTGTGGGTGTGACTGTAACCGTCAGCGGCTAACCACTAGCCACACAAGCCACTTTTTGTAACCTAGACCGAACCTAAGATCGTACCTAAACCAGACTTCACCCCATCAACTTTCACCACCTCTCATACCTAGTTGCGGGCGCAGTGCCTTCGCAGCATCACAAAAATGAAAAGACGCACCCCAATTGAACATACAGTCGGAATCCATTATAATATAAGGAAATCCCGAAAAGAAACTCCGGAAAACCCCTCGAAAATCGTGTCATAAACCATACAGCCCAAGATGGTTTCAATCAGAACGCCGCAGGTTGCCTCCGTTGACGACAAAACACATTGGCCAATCTGCCTTTTAGCGAGCACGTGAATCTCTGCGGGAGATATACGTCTTCGCCTCATACACTGGGACTCGTCAGCAAGCGAATTTGGGCAAGGAATCTGACTAGGGTCGATGAGCGGGACATCATGTACGGAGTTGACATACACTGTCTTTCCATCTTAGCCACAGTACACTCTCTCCGCTTAGACTTCGCTTCGCAACTACCATCCGGATTGCAACATGCACAGAATTGATGACTAGCCATGTCGCATTCGCCATAGTCGACGCTATCGAAATCAGGAGTTGGAAGCCTTGGGATCTTGGGAGCTTTCGGTGGAACTGGCGTACGATGCTTATCCTTATGGCTAACATGGTGCTTGCCGTCATCATAGGCTTCTTTAACTCTAGGGAACATTTTCCGGGGATGGTTGCCTGTATGGTGGTGTGTGTGATAGGCATCATCATGCATGATGCCCGAGGCTGCATCGGGATCCCAATGTGCGCTCTGGGAGATTCTTCGGTGCTTACTGATGGCGGGGCCCTGCCATTCCGGAGCCTCGCCCCATACACTCCCATCAAGAGATCGCGCACTATCTTTGCGATGTTGCCTTGATCCTCTCCGGACTGGAGGAGTGTCAAGCGATGATTCAGACATGGGCCGGAAGGGCCTATGAGTGCGACGATGCCCGGTTTCAATCTGCATCCCATAATCAGATTGCCTTGCAGTTAACGACAATCGATGGTATTGGCTTCTGTTCGCAGGATCTTGATTCTGCATGTGCGGTACCCCGCCATAGTCGCCGCTCGCAGGACGAGAGTCAATTGGCTGGGAATATCCAGACCAATTTTCTCGGTGAGCGAATGGCGCGCTCAATGGCGCCCGGTCATCTAGAACTCGTCAGATTGAGACATGGTATATACTGAACTCGGTCTGTGGTCGAGCCCTACATGAAGCCCAGGCAACCCTTTGGTCACGTGGGATACCGACGAAGTGCTCCATGGAGAGGAACCCTTCTTCGCAGCTGAGATAGCAAGTTGTATCGATCTCTGGTAGCAAGCTTGGGGAATTATCAGCCATGTGAAGTGTTGGTGAAACTATGTACGACTGGACTCACGTTTTATTGGTCCTGGTGACCTCAAAAAGGTATGGAATGGGTCTTGCTAACTTATTTTAGATGGAGTGTGATGGTTTCTGGTCCCTACGACCCTTTTTTGATGGCTGATGTTGGGCTGTTATATGAAGGAGGGAAAAGATGAAGAGGAGGGTAGAGGACCGAGTGGGTTTTTATGTAGAGGTGTCGAGGCAGGGTGGTGAGTAGGTATGATTCTACCCCGGTACCTCTCGACTGCTCCAATCAGATCGCTTACTCCCAGCCAGCGCCAGCCAATCAGAACTGGACCAACAACTTCATGCAGTCTGCTTGCACCACGCACCCGACCGCCGCACTACTCCTACTTTCTGGGACCTGCATCTCTCGCCCTCCCGCATATCAACTMCCTTTCATCGAGCCGTTCTTGGGGGTAAACATTCCCAAACATCGATGCACTTCTCGGTCTCTATTCGCGCGGATCAAGTCCTACAGATCACGTGTCATGTTACTAGGCAGCGCATTATGGTCGGCCTAGGTTGCCTTCTATAAGGCTTTCTGCCCAAATTAGTAGGCGTGACGAGTCCTAGGGATGTCACACTTTTCTTGTCGCTCGAATTCGTGCCTGGCTTGCGCGTTTTCGCATTCTTTTCTAGCACCCATTTTTATTTTTCGGTAGGAACTCTAGTTCCTATGTCATTGCTCCTCTCATGAAGGACCCCCTCCATCGTCCTATTCCGGTGTTCCCCTACCCAGGACTCTTATTTTCTGCTTTTTCTGTACGTCACGTTACCATCTATCATATATCACAAATCGTCTCCCTCTCGGCGTCAAAGCTGGGTGGTTGAAATACTTGCCAAAGGCATTCGACTAGAGGAAGTTCGGCTACGGTCTCGCGCGAAACAACCAGTCTCGTCAACTGGTTTACTGCGATCTGCAGATGCGTTCGATAAGAATTTAAATCGTTCTTGTCCCAGTGGGCCGCCGACCTGTTGCACCGTCGCCGCCTTCGCCTGCTAATGATCATGATGTCGCGCAGCATATACATCCGAATCTAGTGCTGCTTGTCTTTCGTACCTAGATCGAGGAGTGAATGATGCAGCTTGTCGTACATGATATGTTAATGGCCGGTACCAATTATCCGTCCTCATTATTCTTCACCAACCACGACCGGCAACACTCCGATTCGCTGTGGTTGGCAATACATTCTTCCCCGCGGGGTGTATCTCCCCTGTGCGATTGTTGTAGGCCGTATTACTAGACGCCGCCCTAGCGAACCCAGTTGGGCCAGATATCTGGGCAAACCTAAAGGTAAGCTTGTGTTTTCCCACTTCAGACGATGTTGCACAAGGGCACCTCGTGAGTTGCCAAGCTCAATGCAATTGAAACCTGCCCTACAAATTGATGTCACCTCACACTACGGCCGCAATGCAACACGGCACGATCAGTGCTAGAGCATAAATTGGAACTGATGGCTCACCTTGTGTAGCAAGGGGACGCGTGGTGGTTTGCATATTGTGAAATCATCGAGGGAATACGGCTTTTGGGATGCGATCGTCGCTTCGGTAAGAATTAAGGACACCAAAGCCTCTGTTCTCTGCCAAACATAAGAATCGTTATGTCTATCAAAAACCGTGAAAGGAGACACGAAAAGGGGAGAGATGGTATGAAGCAATTCGCTTTTTGCATCTTTCAGTATTGGATAAAGTTGATGCTTCTTACGTAGGAGGCCTCCCTATACACACTTCAGCTTCGTTGGCCTTGCCGTGTTCTTATGATACACGGCCTGAACAAACATCCCCTCTCCTAATAATTCAAGCAGGTACACACAAGGACCAATAAAAATAAAGGTATTACATTCCCAGATCGTCGCAGCCGGCGTGCTATGTTACTCGATATTCGGCACATTCGTCCTGACGGTACCGTACACGTTCGATACAACCATCCCGCTCAATCTAAGTAGCCTCAGAGACCTTTTTTCCTTTGAGCCGCATTTCGAGTGTTACCTGAATTCGCAGATCTCCAATGGATTATCGTGGATTTGAATTACGGTTATGCTAAGTGACTCTAGTTCGCGGCACGACATAAGCAAACGCTACGTGTACCCTGTGAGACTCTAGCCATGGCGCTAAAGGTTCACCTGTCCGACAAAAGACCACCGGGGCCCCGGGTCCCTTAATACAGTTACACTGCGACCGTTCTACCTGCATGGACTGGGTCGTATCACTGATATTTCATGAAAAGAAATTCGGTAACCATGAAGAGATACACAGAAGAGCATCAGCCTGCTTTAGTGACCGCCAAGGAGAATGCACACTGGCCCCCAAGTTACTTTACACGCGGCCTTGCGCCTTCGGCTGTCATCATGTGATTTAGGACGAGCGACCTTCGGATTCCGGTCATGCACGAGACCGGGACTATGCCGTCTAGCAACACAAGGGGGCTAGAGTACGTCGGATAAACTGATTCACGGAGCCAAAATCTCGTGCATCCATATCTCTCCCGTGAAACTCGAACCTGTTCCTCGCCTTTCCGCCCTGTTCGACCTAAACGCTTTATGTCGGTAGCCACAGCGGAATAGCCGTCCGGGCTTCTGACCCCCACGCGGCTACCTCAAACATCGTATTCTACTCTTGGCCTCTGACTGAGGCAACAATCGGAGTCAATCGTTTGCCCTGGATGTCCAATAGAGCGGGAATGAGTGGTCGCCTCGTCCTAGTGGGTCCACGCCTAATCCTACAACGTCAGGGCGCGGCTCTAAAGCACATCCGATGGGCAGGGATCGTTTAAAAGTCGCATAACCGGCCGAATTGAGGTACTAAACATGAGTAGATCCCCAACCATATCCCTGTTTGCCGTAGAGGCTCAACCAGGGAGAGTTAGAGTCATGACGAGACAGAGTGTCCCCCTTTTCCCTTCAGCAGCAGCCTTCTCTTAGTCGGACCATCACAGTACCCGAACACTCTCGCGGAAGGGAGGATCAATAACGTAATGGACGTCCTTGAGAGGAAAAAGGAACGGTCTGTCACCATAAAGTGCCCCCAGCTATAAGTCCTCGCTAGTAGGTCTACTATCTATTGAGCTACGCTTAGAGTCAACTTTTTCGACACTCTAGGAAGAATAGTGTTACTCATGGTTTCACGGAATTGTGCTAATAGGGATGCTACCGACCGCGTTCATGGCTAGGCCCGTCTATGTAATCGTTCTTGTAAGTGACTAGGTACTCAGAGGACCTGCCTGTGGAAGGACGGAGTTCAAGTTGTGTACCAAGGTAAAACGGCTTCTTCACGCTCTCGTCTTAAAACGTGTTGGGCCTTACAAGGTTCAACTTCAGGCTATAGGAGTCTACGCACCTAGCCTATGATACCCAACTCGGGCCGTCAGCATTCTCGTGATCCCCCCTATGTTGTCCTATTTCCTGGCGCTTTCTCTCTCTACGCCCGTTGGTGGCCGCAGGACGCCAAGTCGCATATACGTTCACAAACTGTGATGACTTATATTGGCGGCTGTAACCGATTATTGGTGCGCGTTGCTGGATGAGAATCAGAAGTAGTACCTAGGCATGCTCGTAAGGTCGGATGGCCTTGCTAAAGTGTAGGATGCCATCGACTAGTGTCGCCAGACCATTGAGATCCAATAAGGTTCACATTGCAATATCGTTAAAGTAGACAAGCCCGTGAAAGGAACGACGAATACTGTAATCTTCGTGGATTGATCTGGGGTTGCTTAGCGGAGATATTAATGTGATGGAATGTAGGGAGTTCGAGGGAGATGAGGTAAAATTGTGACTAGCTGGAATCGGAAGCCTAGCAAAACTAACCCATGGACCTGTTTTCCTAGCTTCGCCAATCAAGACGTAGAGTCATACTTGACTTGATATATCTATCATGGCTTTTCTTGGCAGACACATGTAAGCCATGTCTATCTTGGTCTTAGGTGAGGTAGTATGCCGTATAATCTACGGCAGAATATATCTTAAATCAGAGCAAGGAAGTGTCATTTTTGATCATAATAGAATCTATTAGATAGGCTAGCAATCATTCACAAAGATTAGCCACGTACCTAACATATTAGTATCCGTGGATGGAGCTGACTGTGAGGACGCAAATGGTTGGCAGAGGTTCGAGTGGTACCTACATGTACACAGGAAAAGGTACATGGGTACTTCCAGATCTTGGCCGATGCACCGCCTCAAATTCATCCAGCCGCAACGCGAGTGGCTGAAGCTTGGGAGCTTAGCCAATGAAAAGCAGCATTCGATTGCTGTTCTTCGCGCTTCATCCTCATTTAACTCTGCGCGACGACCATCGCCGTGTCAACCAACGTAGTCTTTCCGCGATAGCGAACCGGCTTCCGACTCAATAACGATCTAGACCTAACGGAGTAGGAGCATCAATTCTGTTCTCCCCTGAATATCGATAATTCACCTACGCAACCATGGGAAAGAAGAAGCGTGGCCACCCCGATGTCGAGGAGCTCCTCGCCCGGCCTTGGTGCTACTATTGTATGCTATGCTGCCGCTATCTTCGCGAAAACAACAAATTGCTAACAAGCTCACCAGGTGAAAGAGATTTCGAGGATCTTAAACTTCTAATATCGCATCAGAAAGCCAAACATTTTAAGTGCGACCGATGTGGGCGACGGTTGAATACAGCTGGAGGTAAAGAATCACCATTCGATCGGTATTATTTAGCGCGACGTGGAATCTAATTCTTCTGTGCTGCAGGTCTCTCCGTCCATATGAACCAAGTTCACAAAGAAACATTATCATCAGTTGAAAATGCGCTGCCTAATCGACAAGGTCTCGACGTGGAGATCTTCGGTATGGAAGGTATCCCCGAGGATATTGTTCAGCAGCACAACCAGCGAATCATCCAGAACTTCTACCAAGCCCAAGCCGAGCGATACGCTGCGACCGGTAACCCCCCGCCTGGACAAGGTGGAAAGGGCCCGGCCAAGAAGATCAAGATTGAGACACCGGACGAGATCAAAAAGCGACTAGCGGATCACCGCGCAAGAATTGCTGCTCAGAAAGCGGCTCTGAACGGTGGAAGTGCAACTCATACGCCTCGCGAGGGCTTACCTGATAGACAAAGTCCTGCGCAAAGCGCATCCCCCGGCGCATTTGTACGTCTATCTATTTCAATTGCCATCCAAACAACGCTAACTATGATAAATAGAACTCTCCATTTCCGCCCCCTGGAGGCCAATATCCTGGCTTCCCTTCGCAGCCCGTCCCCGGCTACTCACCCCCTCCGCAATACCCCGGCGCATATCCTCCACCCAACCTCCCCTCGAGACCGGGAAGCAACCTCCCAGCGCCTCCTGGATTACCCGCTCGCCCTGGCCAAGCTGGCTGGCAAGGAAATGCATCATCTCTCGACGAACTCGTATCGGGTGCTGCGCAGCAAGGCGATGATATTGACCAGATAATCAGAATGGCCGAGGCGGGKATTAAACCACCCAAGAAGCCCGAGACACCCACCACTGCCGAGGCGGGCGAAGCCACAGAGAAGAAGTCGAAGAAGAAGGATAATGTGAAGATGGTTTACGACGACGAGGTCAGCCCGGAGGAGAGGATGTCAATGATGCCAAGATACGCCTTTGTTCCGGAAGCCGGTGCCTAGAATGGTGGAAAGAGGGAATTTGTACTACTATGATGCGGCGATGCTTATGGTTAGTTCCTATTCGTTGGAATCTATAAGCTAACGTCGCGCAGAACAAGCTGCTCTAGGATTATGGAGCAGTTCATTATGGGTGAAATAATTACAAAAGGATGAAAGTTCCCACATATATTTTGGCTACGATGTGTGACCGATGCTTCGTGTCTTGGGGTACCAACTGTGGTCTCTTGGCTGGTTTACGTTCCAGACATTCCAAGGGGACAGCCTCGGAGACGCAACAATATTCGATATATCACGAAGCTCGTTCGGACTAGATTTGCGCCTCGAGATGAATTATTGATCCTCGACTATCCGGTTCTTTATTTCCGCGTGTTAACCAAATAGATCATCATTACCTTTTCCTTGTTTCTTTGCTAGACCTACAATATAAGACCCGAAGTCGAGCAGATCATGAAATACTACTAAATCTTGAGATGAAAATATCACTAATCGATTTTAGTGAATATTTTATGACTGTACAAATACGAAAGTATGCGTGCGTCTATTAAGGTATAATTACGTCATCCTACTTGCGGCCTCATGAGCTGGTGTGACTTGAGCATCATCCCAACAAAGACTTAGATCCATACTTACTGGATAAATAGGAAGTAGCAAGAGCTAACAGAAGCTTCATTTCACCTCCATCGATACCGCGATGGAGGGATTGGATGTACATCACCACTGACCTTGATAAAGCAAATTGTGCTATCGAACTCGCTACCCCATTAGTTTGTCCGCAAGAGTCAGTTTTCAGAGCGGACAATTCGGCATAACACTCCCCTTTATATACCTCTACAAATTGACTTGCGAGTCGAAATAGTAGAGTTTTCTTCATTCCCCCTATGATATAATTGCCTAAGAGATATCTTCATTCGTCGTCAACATGTCATCTTCGAGCCGCTTCTTCGTCAACTCGTCCGAGACTCTCCGGACCACCGACGCCAACAAAGAGCTCTTGGCAAGCCTCGATAGGATCACGACATACAACCCACCAGTCCATACGTGCTCTACAGGATGGGCCTTTCAAGGCTTCTATAGCGGCCCGACCTCAATCGCGTACCTATTTTACAAGTTATCTCAGATATTCCCAAACCTAGAGTTCAAGCAGCAATCGCTTCTAGACTGGGCCGAGGCATATCTCGCACTAGGTGCTCGTCTTAAAAAGAAGACACCCGACCCAAGTCACTGCGGCATTGCGAATGAGACTTTGGCGCACTCGGCTTTAACCGCCGTTATGCAGCGGGATACGAGCCTGGTGCGGCAGATTTGTTCCTTCGAGGCCACTATCAACACCGAAAGTGAAGCAGGGTCTAACGAATGGCTATACGGACGGGCCGGATACCTTTACTTTCTACGACTATGCCGCACCATCTTTCAAGACGGGGATACGTCTAGCACAGCCGCCACCCTCGATCATACCATTACAAAGACGGTGAGTCGCATCCTCGCCACGCCGCAGCCCTGGACCTGGCACGGGAAGCAGTACTTCGGCGCCGCGCACGGCATCATCGGGATCATATGCCAGGTCGTGCTCTCGCAGCCATCCATCGCGCCTAAGCTTCAGAATGTGCTATCTAGTCTCCTCGATCAGCAACTGGACAGCGGTAACTTCCCCTCATCCGCGGGGTCCGGCTCCGACCGACTGGTCCAGTTCTGCCACGGCGGACCTGGCTTCAACCTTTCGCTAAAGTCTTTGGCGCCGCATTTCCCGGGTCTGCGGCCCAGGATCGAGAATGCGATGAAAAACGCGGCTGAGGATATATGGCATCGTGGACTGCTGACGAAGCAGCCTTGTCTGTGCCATGGGATCGCTGGGAACGCGCTTGGGCTCGACGGTAATGAGGAGAGGTTTACGCACTTCGTGTCGTTTATGAGTAGTGATTCACTAGAGAGGGTAGGCTGGCTAAGAGAGGCAGGACGAGATGACGAGTTTGTGGGACTGTATACCGGGGAGGCCGGACGGGCTTGGACCTGGGGTGTAGCAGTGAGCGGGGGCCCGAAGGTGTGTATTGCGTATAACGACCTGTGATTCAATGGGGATAAGAGGTCGCGTTCGAGTAAGTACCTAAGCATCCATTGACATGAATTAGTCTGGTAGGCTGACAGCACTATATATAGGTATCCTATCGAAGCTTCCTAGGAAATTTCATGGTCCAATACTTTAGTTGCGCCCTAAGTTCAAATTACTCGGGTTTCATCCTCATCGCACTGGCCTGGAATAGTTGAGCTCCAGGTTTCTGAGCGAAGCCTAGCCACGGCAAGTCACGCAGATGTGGCCATACCCAAAGGGAGACAAATCGTGTCATTTTCCTATCATGACGAGATGCTAGTCTATTTAGATCGTCACTTTGTTACAGAGCACGAGGTCTCTCGGGGTTGCTCGTAAGCCCGTAAGAGACGTTGTCACACGCCTTCTAAAAGGGGTTATCCTACTGGGTACCAGCCACTTCGCAAAGACGAACTATGAGCATCGCGTACCGAGGGGCAACTATGGGAGCACGTCCCCTTACAGACCGGCCCAGCCTGGTCCGAGGCAACCAAGAGCAGGCGTGAACACGCGTCTAGCTGTCTTATTTCACAGGAGCTCGCTTAGTGAAGCAACGTCCACAGCAACGAGGCCCGTCCCAACAACGCCACGTCAAACACACGTCTAGTGGGCATCTCAAGGGCAACCCACGAGCCCCGCTTGTCTGCCTGGAGACCAGAGTAAGGTATATAATTCATAACAGACTAGGAGCTTTTGCCTTCGGGCAATCGAATGGTGTAGTTGAAAAGTCGTTTCAACGTTTCCGTCGAATGTTTCCATCCATGTTCGAATGTTTCCTTCTGTGTTCGAATGTTCGAATGTTTCAATGTTTCAATGTTTCAATGTTTCAA